>BSBN01000204.1:3600000-4147500 GCA_027924645.1 Cunninghamia lanceolata | reverse complement strand
GCATCGTATAACCCCCTTAGTAGACTATCATTCAAAAGGGATACGAAAGGACTTCGCACTTCCCTGACTTTGACTGAGGTCTTCACCTTTGTGCAATCATCTCCGAGTGCACATGCTACACGCGAGGGGGTTTTTGGAGTCAGGTGGGAAAAGTTTTTGATGTTTCATGTCATGACCACATGACAAATATGGACATGACACGTGTGTTGTGTGTTATGACCACATGGGAAATGTTACACACAAGTGGAGAGGAGGTCATCCCTCCATGAGGTGAACCAGATGCATGACAAAACAATCATTCACTCTTTTGAAAGGACGAGGAGGTGAAGGGCTATCCAAGATAGGGATAGTAGATCAAAGCTTATAGTATGATGTCCCTATTACAACCATTGTGAAATTCAAAATAGAGCTAGCTAAGGATATTAGGGAAGAACAAATCAAAAGGGTAAATGATCTATCTCTACCCTAGATGATACAATAGATCTCATGGATGATGAGGTAACTAAAAATGTGGTAGCTAGCCCTATGGAGGCTTTAGTCAGAAATACTGCTTTGACTCCTCAAGCTACACCTCAAGTGCAACTAGGCACAAGGGAAGAAGAAGTAGATAATCTAGAGGTAGCAACTCAGAAGATAGGCCTAGATGGATTAATTAGAAAGGTAACCAGCCCAGCTGCCATTGATTTAATATATGATGGGCCAGAAGATGAAGGAAAAGATGAAACCATGGAGCAAATGGAAATTGAAGATAATTCTACCATGGAAACATAAACTAAAGAGCTTGCTTAGCAAAATGTCTAGGATATTGATGATGAACATGCTGAGGAGAAAGATAAAGACCAACAGATAGATACATCAGGACAACAAGGTCCTATGGTCATATCTAGATCTCAGGATCCTAAGGATATAGAAGTGTTAGTATCTGGACAAGAAGGTCCAATAAATAAAGATGATGATAACAGAGTAGAGGAGAAAATAGATGGTGATAACCAAAGAGTTGATTAGGATGAATAGGATTCAAGCCATCAAGGAACAAATGAGAACACTGCTTCACCTCAGGATAATCAACCAGTGCAAAATCAAAATGAGATGACATCACAAGATGTACATGTTGATACAAGAAAGAAAGATGAGGATATTCAGACTGAGGTGCCAGTGGACAAACAAAATATAAGAATAAGCCTGAAGATTAGGATATGACTTTAGAGGATGTTGCACAACATGATGGTTAGTAGTAGATAGATGTAGAGGTTCCTACCAATGAACAACAACAACAGAAAAAATGTGGAAGAAGTTATTCCAAAGAATACAAATATGGAAGTACATGATGCTCACATTGAGTAGACTGACCAACAAGGGTCTGAACTTTATGTGCCACATTGGCTCGGGCATGAGGTAAGCCAACCTCAGATTCTTGATTCTTCCAATTTTGACATATTTTCATTATTTTTAGTAGAAGTAGCCAAACCTAAAAGACGAGCTAGATCTACTTCAACAATAAAGAGGGACCCCATCATAGGGAAGAGAAAAAATCAAGTAGTTGTACCTATTACAGACAAAGCAAAGGGGGAAATAAGGGCTGATGAGTTTTAGATCACCACAGTAGATCTAGGCTTTGCAACTGCAAAGCAAGAGGGTTAGGAAGCTAAAGAAAGCATATATACCCTACTCACTAGGATAGCCAAAGAAAAGGCTAAGAATAAAGATTTCAAAGAGAAAATTACTCATATGCAAACATTTATTAAGGGATTGGTGGCATCGATAAACGTGCCCATATCATCTTCTACCTCATTAACATTAGTATCACAAGAAGAGATAGTTGTCTTGGATGTACAAAAACATCAAGAAAATATCATGGATTGTTGGTTCACAAACTTTTTGACTGATTGTGAACAAGTAAAAAGAACTTCATTGTCCAATTGGGACATGATGAGTAATTTGAAAGGGAAGGCTGACAAAGTGAAAAAAGAAGTCAACAAAAGGTTAATAAAGAGTGATAAGAAATTATCCATACTCATAGAGATGAGGAAAGCGAATATTAAACTCCTTATGACCAAGAATGTCTTGACACCTCAGACATTGCCATTACTCGATGGTTGGTGTGAAGATCTGAGATTTGAAGTGGACATCCTAAAGTGATGTAATGCTAAAGTTGCTGATGTTGGTGTAAAGATGCATGATCTCTTAGTAGAGGAGATAGAAATTTTGGAAGCCCTTGAGGGTGAGGTCAAAGGGAAAGTAGAAAATCAAGATGAATATTTTTCTACAAAGGCATTCAAAAATAATTTTAATCTTGCAGTAGAAGATCCTATTAAGCATTTTTCTAAGGCTACAATTGATAAGGCCATGAGGATGAAGGCTAAAATAGAGAAATATAAGGAAGACCTCGATGGTCAGATAAATAGGTAGATATCTTTGCAGGAGTAGTTGAAGGTGCAAGAATATGCAGCCAAGAAGGCCAAAGTATTGGATGAAGTAGAAATAGACAAAGCCATCCAAACATATGAGCTCATCTAGGGAAATAGATGCAAAGTGACAGAAGATAAGTCTTCTACAGATGAGGAATATGGTGAAAATGCAAAATATCAGGGGGGTCATCCACCAAAGAAAAATCTGATGAGAATGGGGGGCAAAGTGGTTGCATTGACCAAATCAAAGATTTGAAATATTCTTAAACATGCTAGTTGTACACCACAAATTGATTTCCAACTGGCAATCATATGCCACGCTTCCATCTTGACCGTTGAATCTTTTGAAGTGATCCTAAGCATTGGATTAGTTGTAACTACATCCTCTCCTTATTCTATAAAAGGAGGTGGATTGCCATTTTGTAGATTATTAAGAGCTTAATTGAGACTAAATTGTTGAATGTCATGGTTCTCTCTCAAGACTGATCGTAAATATGCATACTTTTGAATGTTGAATGAAATGGAGATTCAGATTACCAATTAATCATATATTCTAAGTAAACTTGTGTGGAAGTCTTATTGATATTTCACTATGATCTACTGTGTCCCTTGGAGTGCATGTTAATTGGTGGATATTGTTATAATCTAGTACCTTATAATATTAGCATCGACTGTGTGAAGTTGTGGAATGACCTGGCAACACATGGTTTGCTTTCATCTCTTTTTCATGAAATGTTAAATTGTGCATATTGATCAACTATCAAAGACTCACTCACTTTAAACAATCTTAGAATTTCATTTCAATTTCTTTAAATTTCATTAAGATCATCATCATCATCATCATCAACTGTAAAATACTAAAAATAAAAAAACTTAAAATATGCAGATATCCATAGATACATGAATATCATATGCATATCTAAACAAATCACATGTATAATTGCAAATATCATGCAAATTATCACAAATAATGATAAAGATCATAGAAATATCTACTTATAGGCACATTATTTAGAAGAATTCATAGTGTAGAAGTAAAATCATGCAAAGATTAGTTCAAATTTGAGTAAATTGGAGTTAGTTTCAAAGGAACTAATCAAAGTTACCTAAATCATCATAAATAATCATAATCAAAGTTAAAATCAGAAGAATTGATCAAACTTAACCTAAATAAATGCATGATCTGGTTAGATATTGTAGGATTTAACATCAGTTTGTTTAGATTTACACATAACAGGTGAAACAGAGTAATATCTGCATATAAGGAGACAAATTACTTCAAATTCATGTGTAAGGCCCCAACATGGAATAACAACATATTCACATCACAACCTACTGAGAGATTATCAGAAGATCATGTTCTGATCAATGGAGACTTGGAATCATTAATTCATCCTAAATTAATCATATTCTTCATGAAGATAAAGGTTTGTTTTGTGAATTTTTATCATTGTTAATATGACTAACAATCATATCAACAGTTTTTGGTGCTACAAGGAGGGACAAAGTAGCTTGATTCAAGGATTAATTATCATCTTGATATCATTTCCCGCACTCTAGTGAGAAGATATTTTCAAATTTCTTAGCAATACTCCCAATCTTGAGTATTTGTGAAAAGATTCCATCTACCTAGGATAATTTGAGGAATATGATCGCAAATATCTCATCCTTGTGGACATCCATCCCAATATTTATAGATAGTTGTCTAGATTTCCAAGTTTGAGTCAAAATTTGTATTCTCTGCAAATATCTTTCAAAATACCTTGTTATTTTGGACATCTATTCACAAATATCCACTCCAAATGAGTAATTACTCCCATATTTACAAAGCTTGTGTCAAACTATCCAAAGTCTATCCTAAACTGTGAAGCACTGGCTCATCAACCTAACACCGGGTCAAGATCCTCTAGTCCTTTGGAAGAGTTGTAGATCAAGGCCACATTCTACCAGTCAACCTACGCCTCTAGCCACTAATTCACTAGTAGTAGCTACAGTAATACCTCTAGCACCTCCTGCAATGTTGTTCTTTTCTATTGAGTCACCACTTCACTTTAGTACATATCATGATTTGCCTAAAAATCTAGACAAGATTTGTCCAAAATATCATCCCTATGAAGATGTGAATGATCACATCCAGACCTATAAGGAGGCTTGTTTTAGGGCTAGGATACAACATGAGGATGTTGTATGTAGATTATTTCCTTATTCACTAGGAGAAGAAGCATGTGCCTGGTTTGTTAGTCTTCCTCAAACTTCCATTGATTCATGGGATGGATTAGAGAAAGCTTTCAAAGCTAGATTCAAAATACCTATAGTTGCAACCATGATGTATCATCTCTTTGCCACAATTAAAAGAGTTGAAGGAGAGTTGATTTCAAACTTCAATGCTAGATTCTAGAAGATGTATTCCAAGATGACAACCCCTTACGATGTTGATGATGTGGCAGCTAGGTTCGTTTACTACTCAGCTCTAGATCCTTTGACATCTATGTTCATTAGGAGGACACATCCTACCATCACATCCTTGGCAAGTGCCTTTGAGGAAGCCATCAAGGTTAACCAATAGTTAACACTAGGTTTTACTCCTAACTTAGGACATCTTGCATATCCTAGTCAAATATAAACCAATGGAGCTTTGATGCCTCTAGTTGTAATGTCTAATCCATTGCAAGTGCCTCCACTTAGCATCATGCTTCCTCGGGGTAATGGATGTTAGATCATGCCTCACTCTAGACATGCACGTTAGGATGCTGCTCAAAACAATAATGGCTATTAATTCTTCCAGCCACATCAAGACACTACAGTAGCCAAAGTGTAGAAAGAAAAGGATGACATCAAAGAAATATCAGCTTAGTTAAGAAAACTAACTACTGAGGTCACTCATCTAAGAACCTATAACTTTTATGCACAATCCAGTTCTCAGAACCAAAATAGAGGATATCCTGATAGAGGATATGGCAACAATAATGAAAGATGCAGATATCCTGATTGTGGTTATAACAATGAGAGGAACTTTAACCACAGTAATAACAACACCCCTAGGCCACCTAGAGTTTGGAACACCTAGCCTAATAATGGTTCATTACCATCACCTTTAGATAATCAACCTACTACTAAACTTAAGCAGACAACTAGGGTCAATTTGGCAGAGGCTACACTTACTAATTAATGCAAGATACACAAAACAAATGCACATGTTGAGTTGGACTGTCCATAGTTCAAAATTGCAGCCAACATATTCCAAGCTAAAGTGTCAAATACTGTAGGAGATCCACCTTTTCCTGAGGGTAATGAGATTTTTCCCCTAGGATATGAGTTAGCTATGGTGCTTGAAAGTTCCTTTGACCATTAGCGTCATCAGATGACTGCAACACATGAGAACTAGACCCTAGCATGTGAGGAGTCAGGCTTGGCCTTTGAAACAAATTATGTTTTTCCATTTGAGGATGAAAATGAGCCTAAGCAAGAAGTTGAAGAGGTTCATGCATATCAGCAACAGTATTAGGGAAGACATAACTATAACCTTAGGAGCAATCCTAATCGCTCTGCTGGTCCTTTGACCACCTCCATCCCCCCTAACAATTTCAACACACCTCTAGATCCTAAGGCTAGCAATAATCTATGACCTCCAAAGGTGAATACACAATACTTTACACCATAGACAACCGTAGCAAAAGCTATGAACTAGTTACCTGAATCTGACAAGCTTGTTCCTTACCTTGCTGAGGAAATGAAGAAGGTAAGTTCAACCTATCTTTATTAGAGTTATTGAAACCCCTCTCATTATGAAAGCCTTCCTAAAGTCACTAGATGAACCTGCATCTAAAGAAGATAGTCTTAATCATAATCCTAGTCATATCCTTGCAAGAGATCCTGCACCTAGGGATAACATTGTCAAACCAAAAGTACAAGCCACAATTCATACTTCTGATGCAACACAGATGACCCTATACAAAGATAAATCAGAGTCACCCCCTTTCCTACTTACACTGAGGATCTTTGGTAAGAACCTACACAATTGTTTTGTGGATTTAGGTGCTTCCACCAATGTGATGCCCCTGTATATTTGTCAGACTTTAGGTCTGCATCTAGCAAAATCCCTCAAGAAAGTAACTCAACTAGACAAGACTCAGGTTAGTGTGTTGGGAGAGTTGATACACATCCACATGCATCTTGCATTTGATCCCAGGGTACAACACTACATAGATATTTAGGTGGTGGGCATACCTGATATATATGGTATGCTCCTTAGCAGAGATTGGTCCAAGACCCTAAATGGTTACATGGCTACAAACTTCTCCCATATGTGGTTGCCATGGAAAGGCATCCCTAATCAGCTCAGAATTGAAGCTAAGCCCCGCATGAAATATATGATAACTAAGAATAACCATGGCAATGATGTATTATATGTGGACATCGAGCCAAGGGTATATGATTTGAGACCTCAGGAAGTCAAAATAGAGGAGGTCTTGATGTGAAAACATATGCATGAGGGCAATGTAAAAGATGTTATTATGCCTGAGACAAGTTTAGTAGTGGAATCTGATTATAGTTCAACTAATGAAGAGGAGGTAGATAACTTCCTTGAATTTGAAAGGTATCTGTCCAAAGAAGTTTAGAGATGTCAATTGGCAAGGACATCCATAGAGGATATCCTGATGACTAGATGGTGTAGACTGCATGAGGATGTACACTTGAAAAGTACATGTGAAGCATGTCTAGATATGATTGAATTAGAAAGAGTATGCATAGAGGACAAGTCATCATGGCTAGAGGTAAGCGAAGTACATAATATTGATAATCATGATCATTTATTGTTTCCTTTGGATGTAGAAGAACATGAAAAAGAAGTGCATCAGGAAGATATCATGATGCCTAGCTCAAAAGAAGTGTTGTTATGTGTGTAGACACCTAAAAATGACCCATCGCATCGCATCACTTGTATTTCATCAATTCTGTCAACTCACTTGCATTCAACGTTAATTAAATAGTCTAATTATCCTCAATTTCTTCTATTTTCCCTAATTTCCAACATTAATTGAATAAATTATATTTATTTAATTATTTTCATTAATTATATTATATTCTTCCAATTCTTAAATCCATATTAATTAAATAAATAAATTATTTAATTAATTCATCAAATTTCCTCTTATCCGCAAATAAATAATTTTCATTATTTAATTAGTCAATTATTCCTCTACAAATAAATAAAATTAATATTTTATTTATATCTTGTCTATTCTTCCATCATGCAAAATAAATTAACTCAATTTATTTGTTTAATTTATTTAAATCTTGTTATCTTTTCTTCAAATCATGCACAATCAATTAAATAAATTTATTTATTTATTTTCAATTATCTTCCAATTCCTCTAAAAATATCATTTTAACTCTATGTGCACAATCCGTCTTATTTTTAGAACTTCAAAAAGCAAATCTAAAGTTGAGTTAATTAGATTTAATTATTATTATTTTTATCATCAACTCATAAATTGGAAAAAGCATTCTAATTTATGAAATCAAATCCTATATTTAGCCAAAAAGTAATTAATTCAATAAAAATAGCTTTTTCTACATGACACATGTCGTGTGCACATTCATCATGAGTTATCTAATTTATTTCAACCATCCATTTCATTGATTTATCTCCACCGTTGATCAATCCAACCGTGAAACCTACATATACCCCCTTCACTCCTTCAAAAATCATCTTTGATCATTTATTCTCAGGCATCCATATAGCGCATTGAGCATACAACGCATCGTTGAGCACATTGAACACTTTAAGCACTTATGATCATCACGTCCACTTGTTGCAAACATGGTTTCACAATTGATTGAGCAATCCACAAAAGACCAAGATAACAATACAATCTAGGTGAAAGCTTTCATTGTTTTTGTGTTATTCATTGATTATTCAGTTATTATCTAGATCGTTATCTTGAAGGTTATAGGATTTAGTTGTTTGTTTATCATTGTTTTGGTCTCATGATCAATCTCAATTTTACCTATACACATTCTGACATGCCTGGTGGAACCCACTAACCTTGCTTTTATATAGAAAAAAATAATTTTTTTTTTAAAGCTAGGTACGAAAAAACGTAATCACAACACAGATCTGAAGATCCTTGTTCACTAGTTTGAAAGAATAGGCATTGAGCATTCAAATGGTGTAACCTTAGCTCAAAAGATTTCTAGGTTTTGTTAGAAGCATCGAAATCCTATCTAGGTATCTCTTATTTTTATAGAAAGCACATGGATTTCAAGAAAAATAGATCAAAAATCTACATCCCTATTTTTAGCCTATTCTTGTTTTTTTTTTGTTTTTTCAGAGAAATTTTATGAAATTAGGCATATCTATGTAACCTTAACTCAAAAAATTTCTGGGTTTTGTCGGCAACATTGAAATCCTATCTGGGTATCTCTTATTTTTTGCATAAATCACACAAATTTTAAGATAAATAGATCACAAATCTGCATCCTTATTTTTAGCCTATGATTGTTTTTTTTTTTGCTTTTTAAGAGGAGTTTCATGAAATCGGGCATATCTTTTGCATACAGAGTCAACTTTTCGTGAAACTAGTGGCGTTGGAAACCTGATGCTCACAAAAATTTTATGGTGAAATAATTTTTAGGTAATTTTATCAGATTTGTCAGCTACACTTAGTCAAAGTCAACCCTTCTTTGCAAACTTCAAATGGTCATAACTTGTGCAAAATTTATTTAATTTTTGCAATTTGTTTTTTTGAAATTACATAGAATTTCATGTAGAATCTAATCACAACATCTAATCTACTGTACTTAATCATTATTATCATATTTTTTTATAGATTGCTCATTTTTCACCTAACAAGTTAGCTTGCAAGTTTCTTTTTTTTTCTTGTTTTGGTGGAATCTAGGAGGATATAAGGCATTGCACAAACATCCATATCTACATTAGATAAATAGTTACACACTTTTGGTTCAATTTATTTTTTCTACCTATTGAGTTTTGTGGAACTAATCCAACTTGTTGCAGCCTCTTATCACTCAAACAGAGCAAATAGGTTTTCTAAAATATCTTTGCAGGACAAATGTTGAAGATTTGAAATCTTTTTTACACTAAGTCTTAGAAACATCTAAATTTCTTAATGGACAATTGACATCTATCATTTGCAATCTAAGTCTTAGGAACAACTAAATTTCTTAAGGGACAATTGACATCTATCTTCTACAATCTAAGTCTTAGGAACAACTAATTTTCTTAAGGGACAATTGACATCTATCATTTTTGCAATCTAAGTCTTAGACACACTTAAATTTCTTAAGGGACAATTGACATCGATCGCTTGCAATCTTGTGTGATTAGTCTAGTTGCACCTTATTTTTCTTATAATGGGACAATTGAGAGTGTAGACTGTAGTGCTGATAGCTTCTTTCCAAAACATCTGAGGAACATTTGCTTCCAACATCATTGTCCTGGCAGCTTCCTGGATGGTCCGGTTCTTTCTCTCAACTACTCCATTCTGCTGTGGAGTCCTAGGAGCAGACAACTGTCTCCTTATACCCTGCTTCTCACAAAAGTCAATGAACTCACCAGATGTAAATTCACCACCTCTATCAGACCTTAGACACTTTAGTTTCAATCCGGTTTGATTCTCTACCATAGCTTTGAAGATTTTGAACTTCTCAAATGCTTCTGATTTTTCTTTTAGAAAGGTAACCCACATCATCCGGGAATGATCATCAATTAACAACATGAAATATCTATCACCTTGCAGACTCTTGATTCTTGTCGGACCACAGAGATCAGTATGTACTAATTCCAACAATCCGGTAGAAGACTGATCTTTGCTTTTGAAAGAGACTCTGCTTTATTTACCTAACTGACATTCTTTGCACACACTATTTGTAGGTTTCATCAATTTTGGAAGATCTCTTACAGCCTGAGTATTGCTTATCTTGATGATGTTATCAAAATTTACATGACACATTCTTCTATGCCATAACCAACTCTGATCAATTTGAACAAACAAACAACTTTTATTTGAACCAACCAGATGAAAGATATTACCTTTTGTCTGAGTACCGGATGCAATTTCAGTTCTGGAGCTTGTAAAGATTCTGCATTTTCCATTCTTGAACCGGAGATCATAGCCTTTGTCCACTAACTGACCAACACTGAGAAGATTGTGCTTCAATCCTTCAACATATAGCACATTACCTATTTTGCTCTTTCCATCAAAGGAAATAGTTCCCCTACCTCTAATTCTGCTAGCAGAATTGTCACCAAACTTTACCATTCCTCCTTCATATCTTTCCAAATCTAAGAACTTATTCTTGTCACCAGTCATATGGCGAGAACATCCACTGTCAATAACCCAATCATCCTTTTCTTCCACTTGAGCAGCTAAAGCTTTTTCAACAACTTTGTGATTGACAGATTCAGAGAGTATTGAATCTTCTTCCTTGATGGCAATAAACACCCACTCATTTCCGGATTTGCTTCCTAGTTCTAATTCATCATCTGTTACTCCTTCATTGTCATCTTCTTCATGAACATAATAACAATTCTTTTGAAACCTTTGTCTGTTAGTATTAGACCTTGCAGATCTTTCCGGACATCTTGAATCAAAATGACCAATCTTATTGTAGTTGAAACACTTAAAGGGTAGTTTTCCTTCATACTTACCGGATCCTCTTGGCAGTCTCTTTGCAATGAGGGCTTCAAGTTGAGCTGTTTCTGCTTCTTCTTCTTCCATGTCTCTTCTTGCTTGATCATACCATGACATCTTCCTTGATGAGTTTTCTCCCGGATCAAATCTCTGTTTGCCTTTCACATAGGTACTGGCTTTGAAAGCAGATTCAGTCTTGGGAGGATCATCTCCAAACTCAGTCATTTCAAATGCAGCTAGTTTGCCAGCCAGTTGTTCTCTTGTGACAGTTGTGTGGGCTTTGAATTCATCAATGGCAGCAACCTTGATTTTGTAGGCAGCAGGAAGGGATCTTAGGATTTTGCAGACAATCTCATTTTCATCTAGAGTTCCACCAGCATTTCTAATTCCACATACCAGCTCATTCACTCTTGGCATAAAGGTAGTGATGTTTTCATCATCTCTCATTTTCAATCTTTCAAATTTCCCTTTCAGACTTTGCAACCTTGCACTTTTGACAAACTCATCTCCTTCATACAGAAGTTCCTGTTTAGTCAGGATCTCATATGCAGTTGGTAGGTCAATAACATTCGAGAGATCTGAGTCATTCAATGCGCTTAGAAGAGCTTCCTTGGTCCGCAGATTGTTTTCAGCTTCTGTGATTTCATTCAGAGTTGTCGGACCACCTTGTGGAGGTACATATGGTTTTGAAACCATAGCCAAGTATGCTTTTCCCATACATTCCAAGTGACACTTCATGCGACCTTTCCAAAGAGTGAAGTTGGTTCCATCGAACTTCGGACTATCCTTCTTGTAAGACGACATCCTGGATCTCCTCAAGCGGTTAAGCTCCTTTCAGAGGAACTTGGCTCTGATACCAATTGTTGGATCTAGGGCATACAACTGAGAGGGGGGGTGAATCAGTTGTATAACACTTCTTGTTCTTTCAAACACTTGATTCTTGGTTGTTAGTTAACAGCATATCAATTAATCATCCATGAAAGCATAATACATAAACACAAGAGCAGATAAACATCAACATATTGAACACCAAGATTTTGACGTGGAAAACCCGGTTAAGGGAAAAACCACGGGGTGATTAACCCAAGAATTATTCTCTGTTAGAAGAATAAGAAAAAGAATGGCACTTGCCAATTAGGGCTCACTGCCCGAGCACACTGCTCATAAAGAGGCCCACTGCCTACAAGGAGACACACTGTCTACAAAGTGATGAAAATCACAGTCTTGAACTGGAGAATGACATCTCTACCATGTCCAGATCAGTTCCATTTAAGCCCAAAAACCTCTGCTCTGCCTTTCGCACTTCTCTTCGCTATGCCACACTCATCCACACAATCCACACTCTGAAATGAACTCACAAACTGTTATTTATACAAGACATCGACTTAGGAACAAACATCTAAGTCGGCAAATAACCATAAGAGTATCCGCAAGATGAATAACACATCTGGTCGGCCACCACAAGAACATTCGCAGGATGAACAACTCATCCAGTCGGCTAAACAGAGCAAGAACTTCATCTGGAAGAATAACTTCAATTTCGGGCTCTACTATCAATGCGGACCAACAACACAACCTAAACATGATCCAAGAACCTTCACAAGCCTGCCTGAATGACCGGATACATCCGCACTTCCTCTACTTACTGGAATCTCTTGTCTTCCTCATCCGGAACTTCAAGAACACAGTCTGTCGCCATTGTCACAATGCAAGAGGTACTTCCAGACCTCCAAATCATACACAAATCAGGATGACACATCACAAGGACATCCCAAACACTCCTTCCAATCCGCAGATTAGGATAATACAATTCCGGACCTCACCGGACCTTTTTGTGATCCTCTGTCACCTCTGGATACTTGCCGGAACCGGTTCCATACCGACAGCCATAACTCCTTCAGATCTTCATGCGGACCTCTGAAATCTTAACTGAAGCATCTCAAGACTCATATCTACAAACCCTTTAATCCGCATCCTTCGGTTCTCAACCTATACAATACATTTGCCTTCTTCTCATCACTGTTCTTCACTGTTCCTGACTGAGGCTAATTTTCTCAATGTCCTCAGCACACAGCTCATCCAATCCTTCTTGTCAATGCAATATGAGTATGTTGACATCAATGACAACACAGGCTCACCTCATACTTGCAACAAGAAATCCCCAGTATTAAATAAGTTACTTGTAGCTTTCTAGGGAAAGGGTGATTGGGTCATCCTTCTAGTCCTAGAGGTCCCTATCTATCCTCTCTCGCAAAGATGAAAAAAATGTACACACCCATTTTACGTGTGATGACATTTGAGTTGACAGAGATTTTAACTTGTGAGCTGATATACCGCAATGAATCTATGTCCTTAGATAAAAATTGTGCTTGATTTGTTTTACAATTGTCTTATACCCGTGAAAACTTGGACTTTTTTGTGAGCCTCGAACATACACTATTTGTCATGTTAGTCCTTGACAACTTTGTTTACTATGTTTGTTCTCTTGTCAAAGCAATCCTATCAAAATCTGACCAAAATCTATCAACTTTGACCTTGAAAAATACACTGTTACAAAAAGCTCACCTTTTGGGCTACCTTGATATGCCTTTGGTCAACATAAACTTGTCATCCCAATTCATCCAATTTGATCTCCCCATCCTCTTTCTATCCATATCATATCCATTTCCTCCCAATTTTGTCAAAAACAAACTCACACCACATCATCACAAATCCTCATCAACATTGTCCTAATCATCAATAAGCGATCCCCAAGCTATATCTTCAAACCAACACACATCACAATCATACCAACCTCCATCATACACATCTCCTAGTCAACTTGAAGCACAAATATAAGAACTTAAACATGACTATGAGACATTTGATCCTTTCACTAAGGAAAAAAATAGAAATATCAATTGTGATAACCCTTATGCCCATCTCATCACTCGAGATCCTCCTAATGCTATCACGTCCACAACACCATCATCTTACATGTCCATGCAAACTCCAAATCATCAAATCATGAATCCATACTTGGACACACAAACTTCTTACAATCAAACATTGGCTAGCACAAGTCACAATTCTATACCTCATTGCAATCTTATGAAAAGGGACATCAAGGTCATCCATACCATCCTCTATCTATATATTTATCTCCATCCACTTCCCAAGAACAACTTTCCAATGCAAACCCTCTGCTACCACAACAACAACATCAACACATTCAACAACAACAATTCCAACCACAAGATCAACAAACCCAACCTAATCCTCAACAACAACAAAGACAAGAATAGCCACAGCAAGACTATCCTCCAAGAGGTAGGTTCACTCCTTTGGGAGAACCTATAGAGTCGGTCCTCAAGAAACTAGTGCAAAATGGACTTGTCACGCTACCTGAAGCACAACAATATGATGAGCCCACTTTCAAACCAACATAGTACAAGGACAATGAGTATTGTAAATACCATAGAACCAAAGGACACCAAACCTCCTCTTGTATGAAGCTCAAATGCATGATTCAAAACCTCATCAATAATGGAGAGGTCACTTTTGATGCTTCTCCTACCCATACAACCCATTCCATTGATTTCCAACAACATCCACCCCATGAGCATCCAATTCCCTATTCCAACATTTCAACTCATCATCAAACCCATACATATACTAGTCCTATCCCTACACCACCATGTAGTCCCTATCATAGTCCACCATGGGATATTTCTAATTCTAATCCTAATCCATCCAATCATATTATCCCTCCACCTAATCCTAATCCTAAACCTACAACACCATCCACCATTATCATCCATCCATTATATTGCCCATCCACCCATACTCTTATGAAGGATGTGATCCAATGGCTATTAGAAAGGAATCAACCATCTCCATGTCACCAAACACCCATTCAAGATCCTATCAATCCTACTGAAGAGTCTTCCACCATGAGTCCAAGTCACAATTCATTCTACCCTCATGTTTTTGACCATCTAGCACCTATCAAGCTTATCCAAGAGTCTTCTACATCCACTTCCATTCAAGAAAATCAAGATTTATGTCAAGAGTCTAATCTAAAGCAAATGGAAACATTAATCCTTCATCCAAATCAAGGGAAAAATACCTCCATCCAACCCATCCATAATCATATCTTTTTTATGATCAAGATTGTTTAGGGGAAAATTGGATTTATTAATGTTATAGTATTTTGATGTTTAAATCCTCCTTTCCACTATACATTCAAGAATCTAGGGTCGAGTGGTGAGCACTATCATACCCTAGGTCACTGTGAGATGTACGGAAGCTTGGATTAGGGAATTTAATTATCAATTTTCCTTCTCCTATGCTCAATTGACCATTAAAACCCTAATTATGCAAATACGACAACAAATTGATGAATAACAAAAAAAGCTCTTGTAGACAAGAGTAAAATACCAAATCACAGAGTACCTATTTTTGGGGTTTCAAAGTGAAATAGTCAGGGACACTGGAGTGGGCGCCCTAGTCCAAGGTACCAGTTTCTTTGCAGGATCTGGACCTCCTTCCGATACTGATCAGCCTTGTAACTGCTATTTCCTAAAACTTAGCTGCAGAGGACACTAGAGTGAGTGCCCAAGTCCTGGAAATGCTCCTGTGTCCTGCTTTTCTTCACATCCTAAATCCTTGATGCCTACCAATCCTTCCTGCAACTCCACTTTTCCCAAATACGATACCTGTAACTTGCAATCACAAGACTTGGTTTGGGGGTTGTGGTGTTTAGAGGCTTGCCTCAGTCAAGCCTCGTAGGACACATAAGTCTCTGAACACCATTGTCAGTTAAAGAGTGCATACCCTTGTGAGGCAAAGGAAAAAACTAAAGGAATCAATAATAAAAACACAATATTACGTCACCTTGTAGTGAAGCTCTCATGGGAGGAAGATGCTCTTCATTCCATAAGGAAATTGATGCTCAAATATGCAAATATCAACACACAAAACACACAAGTCTTCTCTTGCAACACAATGAAAGCCTTGAATCACCTTGAGAACACAATAGCTTGCTAGTAATCATCTAATTAAAATCTAGTTTCTAAATGAATGTCTAAACATGTTTTTATATGCAACTACAAACACTTCCACCAAGATTTTCGTAATTCAAACTTATTGTGTTGGCAAAGGGACCAAATAACGGTCACAAACCAACACCTAGAAATTAGGGTTGCCCCAAAATAGGGCAAGACTAGGGCGTGGGCACCCAAGTCCTCTCCCCTATTTTGGGTAGGGTACAACTCAAGGGGTCCACCTAGGTCCAATTTGCCATGAAACTCAGGTCTCATTCCATCGAGATGCCAAAATATGAACTAAGATGTCCTAAATGCATGCTAAAGACTCGGGAGCTAAACCTTATGAGGGAAAAGCACCCAAGGGGACATTTTCCAATTTACAAAGATAATATCCATGATCCAGTTCCTAACATGAGCAAGCAAGTGAAATTCAACCCATCCATAACCTTTATATTTTTATGATCAAGATATTATCGATGATTATGAGCCTATCCATGAGAAAATTGATCTTATTCATGATCCCACAACTATCCATGAACAAGCTATCCACACTACTCCTATACATTATCCATCTAGCCCTATCCATAATCCAACAAAATCTAATTCCCTTTATGAGACACTTGGTCCCCAAGAAAGCATTGACAATCAAAAAGATAACTTGGATCCTATCCCTTTATCTCCTATTGAGCATAATGTTAGTCAAGATCTAAGCATCCCAAGTCATCCATTGCATGATCCTCCATTATCTCATGTTGATCCTCCACCATCTTCCATCAATCCAATTCCAAAACCATTATTCTATTCTCTTAGTCTTACCACCTTCATCCATGAATGTTCTTCTCTAGGAGAGAAACAACTATTATCTACCACCTCACCTTCTCCATCACATAATGGACTCGCATCTTGTTTCCACAATAAACATCCCATTGCATATTGTATGTTCCAAAACATGAACTATCAAGGAAAAATTTTAGGCCTTCATGAACGAGGTATCTCAGAGCCTCTCCATGTCACAATCCATCCTCGAGCACATGGCCTTGGTTTTTCATCCCAAGAAAAACAATCCAATGAAGTTGGTACCACCTCCATGCCTCTTCAAGGTAATTCTTCCACTCCATATCCTGGTGCACCTTATTGCACCTCTCACTCATATGTCACCATCCCTCCTCCATCATCATACCATTTGCAAAAGCATGTGACCATACATATCCCTCCATCCACTCTTCCTCCACTCCTTCCAACTCCTAATCTCCCTCCATCTACTCTTCCTCCACTCCTTCCAACTCCTAATATTCCCATGCTTACATCCCCTAATTCCTTCATCCATTAGTACACTCATCAGTCCATCCACACATCTCGTCCACTTATATATCCTATCATTACTAATCATGGCCAATGAATGCACACATCAATCCCATATGAATCTATTCCTAATCACATGAGATTCAATTTTTTTTTTTGGATGCTTCCACATATATAGAAAAATATCCACAAAAGTCTCAAGAATATCATGCTATAGGTCATCAATACACCAATGCAAAGCCAAATCCATCTTAAAAGCTACATACACCCACACACCTCAAAGAAAAAATGAAAATGGTGTATGTTCCTAAGCAATAGGCAATTACACAAAAGGAAGTATCCATATCTCAAACTATCCCCAAATTCCAAAAATCTCGTTCCTCATTAACAAATCCTATGCTGCATATGCCCACACACCTCAAAGAAAAAATGAAAATGGTGTGGGTCCCCAAGAAACAAGATATTAAGTCAAATAAAGCATCCATAATTAAAAAATCCTACAAATCCTAAGTCTATTTGGGTTCTTGAAATCCTCAATTGATGATTTCCAAATCCCCTATCCTGATTCCTATTACTCCCCACTCCCCCTTCTAATCAAAGGCTTCAAAATCTATCATAGTGTGTGCAACCGTTGGTCTTGGTTCCTTTCCATTCCTTAACATTTCCACATACCTCCATCCCCTCATCTTATATCCCATCCAACATATTTTCCCCATCATACCTCTATGGTCCATACTTTTGCTCCATCACCCATTTATCCTTCCATCTCCATCCATCATCCATATCATAATCCACCATCCATTCCATTTCCATATTCCCACATCTACCAACATCCGTGCGCATAATGCTACGTGACATAGTCCATGTACAAACACACATTAAAGTGCTAACATACTACCTTGCTATTGGAAATAGATGCTTGAGTCCTCATCCTCCATCCTATCCAAACAAAAGTAAAAAAATACAAAAATACAAAAAAAATAGAAAAATCCAAAAATAATATGTCCTCTGGTGAAAACGTGGTAAATAAGCACCTTGGATAAATACCATAGTGAAAACTAGGCAAATAGGTGCTATGCGTAGAGTTAGTATCCACCATTGATTAAGCTGTGCATCCATCTCATCCATATAAATCCATAATAAATCTCCATCCACCCATCATTGACTTTTCATTTCCACATCCCTATCTATCATGGCTTGGAAATTGTCAATGTTAGTTATCTTTTAGCACCATCTAGTGTCAGTTCATTCACTAGCACTATCCTATGTTAATTCATCCTATGTCAGCTCATCCTATGTTAGTTCATCCATTGTCAGTTCATCCATCTTCATCCATAATAAAACCTCTACCGAAATGGGGGCAACTTTTTCCTTGACCTAGGTTTAGGAATGGATCCTTATTCGAGGTATGACAAAATCAATCTAAACACTTCAAACTTCATCTCTATCCTCCATCATCACCCATCACGTCATCTTATCCTATATCATCAAATCTCCTAGAACTACATATCATCATCTCATCTCAATCTTAATGTACCTTGATCCCGTGGATATGGGTATGTAGGCAGTCTAGAATACAAAGGAAGTATCCAGTACTCAGGTACATAAGATATCATCATTTCACCTAAACATCCTCAAAACACTTCATCCCATCCATCTCACCCATACATCCTAATAATATCTATAGCTTTCATGAAGATCTATCAATCCAATATCAATTCTTCTATTCTTTTTCCATTTATCTTCTATCATTCTTTCATCTAACTTTTCATCTTCATGTCTTCTTTCATCTCAAGAGCACACCTGTGTTCTTTGAACCCAACTTTCCTCTTGAGGGGGCATCCTCATCCTCATCATCATTCATCTTATCCAATCTAGCTAATCAATCTATCCAAATTATCCACTCACATCCTTTGGTCTTGACCCTAATCTTGTTGTAAATCAATCAATTAATTAATCAACCAATCCATCAATCATATCAATTGTCTTATATAGATTTTCACACTCTCAAAACTAGACCAAGCATCTTATACAAGGTTTTTTATTTCTGAAACTAGACACTATCAATCAATCATCATCAATTAATCATTGGTTTACAACTTGACAAGGGCAATGCCTTGTTTGTTTTTGAATAATCATCATTCATCTTAGTCATTAAATTGCCATTATCTTTCTTTGTCATCCTCACTTTGAGTGATTGGGGCATCACCATCTCCAATCTAATCATTTTTCTTCCAACCAATTTCTTCTAAATCAATCTTTTTCTACCAATCAAGCACTATGTTTTAAATTTCTTTGAAATGATGTTACTTTGAACCACCATCACAAAGAGTGGCAAAATGTAGACACCTAAAAATGACCCTTCGCATCGCATCACTTGTATTTCATCAATTCTGTCAAATCACCTACATTTAACGTTAATTAAATAATATAATTATTTAATTAATTTCATCAAATTCCTCAATCTCTTATATTTTCCCTAATTTTAAAAATTAATTGAATATATTATATTTATTTAATTAATTTCATTAATTAAATTATATTCTTCCAATTCTTAAATCCACATTAATTAAATAAATTAATTATTTAATTAATTAATCAAATTTCCTCTTATCCACAATTAAATAATTTTCATTATTTAATTAGTCAATTATTCCTCTAAAATAAATAAAATTAATATTTTATTTATATCTTGTCTATTCTTCCATCATGCAAAATAAATTAAATCAATTTATTTGTTTAATTTATTTAAATCTTATCTTATCTTTTCTTCAAATCATTCACAATCAATTAAATAAATTTATTTATTTAATTTCAATTATCTTCCAATTCCTCTAAAAATATCATTTTAACTCTGTGTACAGTCAGTCTTATTTTTAGAACTTCAAAAAGTAAATCTAAAGTTGAGTTAATTGGCTTTAATTATTATTATTTTTATCATCAACTCATAAATTGGAAAAAACATTATAATTTATGAAATCAAATCCTATCTTTAGCCAAAAAGCAATTAATTCAATAAAATAGATTTTTCTACATAACACATGTCGTGTGCACATTCATCATGAGTTATCTGATTTATCTCAACCATCCATTTCATTGATTTATCTCTACTGTTGATCGATCCAACCCTAAAACCTATATATATACCCCCTTCAATCCTTAAAAAATCCTCTTCAATCATTTATTCCTAGGCATCCCTATAGAGCATTGAGCATACATCACATCGCTGAGCACATTGAGCACTTTGAGCGCTTATCATCATCACGTCTACTTGTTGTAAATATGGTTCTACAATTGATTGAGCAATCCACAAAAGACAAAGATAACAATACAATCTAGGTGAAACCTTTCATTATTTTTGTGTTATTCATTGATTATTTAGTTATTATCTAGATCGTTATCTTGAAGGTTATAGAATTAAGTTGTTTGTTTATCATTTTTTTGGTCTCATTTATCAATCTCAATTTTACCTATACATAATGTGATGATGCACATTCCAGTGATAAAGTTTATATAATCATGCTAGGGATTGACTGTCTCATTGAGTTTGATTATGAGTTGTTAGATGAGGATAGAGGGAGTCATTTGACACAATTTGAGGAGTTTTTGTCTAAACAAATTCAAAGGCATATCCTACAAGGGATTCCACTCAATCAGGCACTAATTGAAGGGTGGTGCAGGCTACATGAGGCTCCCCATTCAGAGACAACTTGTTCCCTATGTCTGCACATACTACACAAAGAGAAGCAATTATGCTCATGTGATGAATTACATAAAGTCAGGAATATCCCTAAAGATACAGAAGGAGTTGCAACATCTCCTAATGATAAATATGATGACATCAAGTTAACAAAAAGAGAAGATACTCAACATGATGATATTCAAAAGAAACAGAAAGAGGATGTTATAGTTCCACCAAAATATCTAGATGTGGTGAAAGATGAACCATAAAAGATTAAATGGATATCTATAGGAGCAGTTGCACAAGCCAAGAAAAAAAGAGGTCCTAATAAACCTTTAACATAGGACAAACCATGGATCTTGAGATTTGATGGCTCTAAGTCAAAACAAGGATCCGTAGTGGGAGTAGACTTGATTAATCCACAAGGGAAGTCATTCTTGGCAGCATATAGGCTACAATTTCCATGCACCAACAATGTGGTTGAATATCAAGCCCTGATACATGGCCTATTGTTTGCTCTAAAAAAGAAAGTGAAAGTCCTACATGTCTATGGAGATTCAGAACTCGTAGTGAAACAAGTTAGAGGCATATATGCATGCAACTACAAGAGGCTATCTAGTTACAGACATAGAGTCTTGGATTTGATAGCAAGCTTTGATGCTTTCAACATCATGCATGCTCCAAGGGAACTAAATCACTATGTGGATGCACTAGCATAATTTGCTAGTCCGTTGGAACCTTTATCCGTATCTGGGATGAAGAGGTTTTCAATTGAGTTGGTGTCAACACCATCTATTCCTGATAATGTCACTAATTTTCAGGTGTTTGATGACGATCAACACATTATGGATTTATTGCCAATAGAGACATATTTGAAGCCCATATTGTAGCTGAGAAGAATCTAGAGGACCATGTCTGGGATGAAGATGATATAGTTGATTTGCATAGCAATAATATTCCCAAGGGGATGATTGAACTAGAAAGAGCTTTTGATCTAGATAACATGATCAAATAGAAAGATCTCCCAAAAATAGATGGAGGAGAGATGAACTTGTCAACATAGGACAAGATGCAAATAAGAGAAATATCCTGATAGGCAAAGTCGGCACTAAAGAAGAAAGAGAAAGGATAGCCTAGGCCTTAAAAGACTATATTCATGTCATTGCATGGACATATGATGAGTTAAAAACTTATGACACATCCATTATAACTCACACAATACCCCTAAAGCCTGATGCAAATCCCTTTAGGCAGAAACAAAGACCGGTGAATGCTCTACTCAAACCTCTCATTTTTTAGGAAGTCAAGAAGCTACTTGTTGCATGGATCATATTTCCAGTCAGACATTCAACTTGGGTTGCTAATCTAGTTCTTGTCAGAAAGAAAAATGGAGATATATGCCTATGTGTGGACTTCAGGAACTTAAATAGAGCATCAGAGAAGGATAATTATCCTTTACCTTCTCTAGATGAGGTTCTCCAGATGGTGAATGGTGCAAGAATGATGTCCTTTCTGGATGGTTTTTTACGATACAACTAGGTAATGGTTGATAAGATAGATAGATTAAAAATGGCTTTCACCACTAAGTGGGGGATCTTCACTTACAGGCGCATGTTGTTTGGCCTAATTAACACTGGAGCGACTTTCTAGAGAGCTATGGATATAGAATTCAAAGGGCTGGTAGGTCAATGCATCATGATTTATATGGAGGATCTGACGGTATTCTCAAAGTAGAGAGGTGATCACATAGATGACCTCAGAAAAGTATTAAAGAAATGTGAGCAGTATGGCATTTCCCTAAACCCAAAGAAATGCATTTTTAGGGTGACCACTGGCAAGTTTCTTGGTCATGTCATATCTAAAAATGGGATAACTATTGACCTTGCAAGGGTAGATTCAATTATGAAATTACAGCTTCAGGAAGCAAGGAGTTGAAGTCTTACTTTGGTAAGATCAACTTCGTTAGGAAGTTTATTACTGGATTTGTAGAGATCATGAGACCTCTCAACACTATGCTAAAAAAATATGCTAAGATCGAATGGACTCTATAAGCAAAGGCAGCATTCGAGGATATCAAGAAATCCATTGCAGATGTCCCAGTCCTGATCAGTCTAGACTATGCCAGAGATTTCTACATATACTCATTTACATCAAAACATACATGTGCAGCTGTCTTAGCTCAGAGGAGTGAAGCAAAAGAGGAGAAACCAATTGCATTCATGAGCTCCCCATTTAGAGATGCTGAGCTAAGGTATATGGATGTAGAGAGATAGGCTCTTGCCTTAGAGTTGTAAAAAAAATAGACATTATATCCATAGAAGAAAATTTATTGTAGTAGTACCAGATTTAGCTGTGAAGATGATCCTCATGCAAAGTGAACTAGGAGAGAAGAGAGCTAAGTGGATTACTATACTGCAAGAATATGATATGGATATAACTCCAATGAAACTAGTCAGGGGCAAGCCCTTAGTCAGATGATAGCAGAGATCGATCCCAATTTGACAAGCCAACAATATACAGTGGATGCAAAAGTACGTGATGATTGGTACTCCAATATCAGGCATGTCCTGATCACTGGGAGATGTCCACCCAATATGCATGTATCCTAGAGAAGATCTCTGAGAATCAAGTCATAAAAAAATATGATCAAGGGAGGAGTCATGTTTAAGAAAAACTACGAGGGGATATACATCAGGTGTTTAGATAAGAAAGAGGCTGCCAAAGCCCTTCTAGAATTACATGATAAATTTGGTATAGCCCATGGATCACACTTGGCTACCACATATGCCATCTTGAGGGCTAGATATTATTGGCCAACTATCTTTAGAGATTTAGTTGAGCACATCAAATTCTATCATACATGTCAAACTACTTCAAACAAGGAAAAGTATGTAGCTCAACCATTATAACATGTGATGGAGATGTGCCCATTTGCACAATGGGGCATGGATTTCATCAGTCCTATCAATCCTCCATCCTTTGCAAGACACGGGTATGTACTAACCATTATAGATTACTACACCAAATGGACGAAAGCCATCAGCAACAAGACTTGCACCTCAAATGATGTGATCAAGTTTCAAGAAAGCAACATCACCACCAGGTATGTAATCCCTTATGCTCTAGTTTGTGATAATAGACTTGCTTTTGCATCTCTTAAATTTTCAAGTTGGGCATTTGACCATGGGATAATTTTAAAGTTTTCATCTAATTACTATCCCTAAGGTAATGGCCTAGCAAAATAAACCAATAAGAATTTATTGAATATCATCAAAAAGCTAATTGAGAAGAACCCTAGGGAGTGGAACACTTTTCTCAAATATGCCCTGTGGGTAGACAGGATCAGAATTAAGACTGCCTTGGGAAATTCTCCCTACCAGTTAGTGTATGGGGTGGATCCCATCCTCCCTATCAATCTGAATATCCCTACCCTACAATTTGCCCAAGAATACCTAGGCATTGATAATAAACAAGAGATCAGGTTGTTGCAACTGATGCATTCAGAAGAGAAAATAGACAGGACAATTGATCAATTTGCCAAACATTAGGCTATTGTTAAATGCTGGTTTGACAAAAGAGCCAGGGTAAAAGCATTCATGATATCAGATTTGGTCCTATCATGGAATAAAGCCCACAAGAGGAAGGGTGATCATGGAAATTTTGATAAACTCTGGGTTGGCCCCTTCCAAATATCAGAGATTTTAGGTGATAGCACCTATAGGCTCAAGACTTTAATAGGTGAGGATATTCCATTGCCAATCAATAGACAATTCATCAAACACTACTTTCAAGCCTAGGTAGGTCAAATCAAGATAATATATTATATATACACTTTGTATAGTTGTTTGTATAGTTTTCTTTGTGTGTTTGCTTTTCTTGTGTGTTATTGAGACCTTGTTTTGGTCAGGCAAGATAGTACAACTTACTACTTCAAAAAACTAGTGAAATTGTCAAAATTCGAGAAATAAACACAAATTCTTGCATGGGTTGTAGCTCATATCACTTTAGGTACTTCTGATCAAGTTTGTGATATCGGGTCATCAGTGATAACTCTTTTTTTCAAGGAGATCCTCACAGAATACACCTAACAACCTTAGATTTGTTGAAGCCACTAGTGTAGTGTCAAGTAAAAAACCTAAAGGTTTGCCCTTGCTACCATTACAATTCTCAACCTAAACAAGCAAGTGTTCACTCCTTGCAAATGTGCTTACATGATCATATCTTATGAAAATTGAAAACAGAAAAGAATATATATTGAATACCAAAAGAAAGAAGCACTTAGGCCATCCAAGTAACTCTATCGGGGCTATGGACACATGTCTAGCAATGGGCCTCTACTTGGGAGAATTGCAAAGATAACCTTGTTGGGGCTATGGACACTTGGTGGCAGCAAGGCTCTATCCAGGTTAGCTATGAGGGTCAAATCAAACTATGTAGCTTAACACCTGTCACTAGTGTTTCCAACTTATCTTCAAGATGAAGGAAATGAACCACATGCACACACCTAATTCCTTCTCATTATATTGATGAACATGGTACCATTCAGGAAGGTCGGGCTGCTAATGCTTGATAAGAGCTAGAACATTATGTCTTAATTTGTCTTCATTTCTTGAATTATTTGAATTTTGTTTGATTTCTTTGGTGGCAAGTTGTTGTGTGGTTACACAACACACCCCATTTTTGCCCCAACAAAATAGGGACCCAACTTTTCTACTTTTGTTTCGTTTTGCTTGTTCCCTTGGCTTTTCAATGGTATGGTAAAAATTAGTAATAGATGTATGTCAGGATCCCATCCTGTGCATATTAGGACCTCAAAATCAAGGTCCAATTTTCAAGGTTAGAATTTGTCATCATAAACCTTTCCAAATGAAAGAGTACAAAATTCTAAGCAGGTTTTCTTTTTAAAGCACCCCAAAATTCCCTAAGGCTAGGAAGATATGCCCAATCAAAGTTTAGTCAAACAATCTTAGGGATATATGAACATTCCCTAATATCTGGACATTAACTTAGTATCCTAATCGCAAAATTACTAAGAAAAACTCAATTTCTGCACATTCGCAAATGTGCACACATCAAACTTTAACCCATGATGCAAGAGACCGTCAAAATGTAGGGATAGTCATGAGTATGCACATTCAATTTCAATATGCAAACATTCATTAATATCCCAATTAGATTTAATATAATGATAAAACTTAATGTCCAGATATTAACTCAATGTCCTGACATTCACCATAACCCTAATGATGTCATCTGATTCCAGCCTTAGAGAAATAATAGAGGATGGTGACATCATCTTGACATTAATAATTCATAACATATCGATAAGCTTTAACATCCAGATGAAAACTTAATGTTTGGACCTTCACTAATATGCGGATGATGTCACACTACACCCAACCAAGAATATCCTTTGGGAGGGTGACATCATCATCACATTGAGACCTAGGGATATTTTGTAAATGCTAATATCTGGATATTTCTTAATATCCACATATCTGTCCTCACGATTCAAAATACATAGATTTCCTTAGACCAATCAGATGGTGCCACATGGCATGTTGACTTTTCTACTTAGGACCTTTTGTAATGTCTTCGCATTCGATGATCAAAAGAAAAATACCTTTGGATTATAATAACTTGATATTCACCCATGGTCAACATTGACCAATGTCATGATGATGTTATACACATCTACAAATTTTGATAGATGCATATTATCCAACATCTAAATATTCGCCAATATGCACATTGTGTGATAAATGCCACAAAACGGTAGGTGGCTGTTTAAAATTTAAATCATATACTGCCACCTATTGTGATTCTAAGAACCTAATGTCGATATCAATGAACATGGGTAATTTTGCATTAATGATGCCCTAAAATCATAATTTCTAATGTTTAAAGGGTGAATTTTAGTCATTTTTACATTCACAAAGCATTCAAAAGAGAAATTATAGAGCTCCAGAGCTATTACAACGACCATTATAGAGATCTACAATCACAATGGAATGGGGTGCACATCAGATGACAAATGGTAAAGAATGAGTACACAATGAATCTACATATCAAGATATCAATTAATCAAGGTTTAAGTATAGTAAGTCAGGTATGTAACGTAAAACCCTCATTTTGTCATTTCTTCAAATTGAATGGTAAATAGATATTCACTTAAGGTAAATTTGAATGTGGATGCACATATGAATATGCTTTGTAGTTGTTGAATGTCGTGATACTTAGGAATTAACTGGTTAAAATCGTGAAATTGCATGTTAGGTTATAAGAGGCATATCTATAATTGCAGGACATCATGGAAGCTCACAAAAATTGAAGCAAGACAGAGTTCATGGCTCCCATGTACCCATAGCCCAATGGGTCTAGTTTCAAATATGGTCAAATTGGAGACACCCATGCTAGAAATAGTAGTCTAGAGGCATGGATGACCAAATTAGAGAAGGGTGGAGGACACCCTATGCTTATCAACATCTATAACTCAGGCATGTGGCATGCTGGTGGATTTTTCATATGCTACAGAGGCAGTTGAGTTGGTGGCAGCCTATGTTGATAATTATAACATAAATACAAGAAGGGTGGAGAAGCATGGAAGAGTATATGCAAACTTCTCAGTTGCAGGGATTATAGCTGCTTTCAATCTACCTACATGTCCCAACTTGTGCAAGATAGATCTTGATGATTTGGAAAAATAATACAAGGGTAGTTATGCAGACTGTAGGAAAATAATATTTTCAGCCTGGAGAGTTCAGGATAGTACATATAAGGTAGCTTCTAAACTTCCTATAAACCTCTATAAATTTGACTTCTCTTCAAAGGTATAGTATATGATGGTCATGCTAAGCCAGATGAGAGGGAAGATGCATGCAAGAAATTTTGAGCCATGGATGTACAGTCTCATTAGAATGGTGGAGACAACCAACAATCAGATACAGTGGGTGTCACTAATCAATGATAGCCTAGATTTAGGAATGAAGAGGCTGGGTGGTAAAGCAATCTTGTTCCACATGTCTTCATATGTGGTTTATGCCTATGCATCTAGGGGGACTTTTGATGGCTTGCAAATAGTAGTTCAAGTGGGAAGGAATCTTGGTGATAAGAATATATGGGATCATTCCCACAACTGGAGAGGAGGTCATCCCTCCAAAATTACAAAAGAGTGAAAGACTATTTTGTCATGCATCTGGTTTACCTCATGGAGGATGACAGATCTAAGAGAATGAGCATTGAGGCTCAAGAGGTGGTAGTAAATAATGGAACTTGGTTCATCCAATCCCTAGCCTTCACATATATTAGAATGGAAGGATTCAATGGGCAACCCCTGATGCTGTCTAGGTACCCTATAGATAAAGTCATCCTGATGGAGATGACCAGATAGATAGTACCATCATATGAGGTATTTTCCAAGAAGAACAAGAAACCAAATGTCATCTTTCCCATATATATTGGATGGTACATGTGCCCTAACATTGAGTTAGCAAAGGAAGCAAAGTGAGGACTCTAAATGTTGCACTTACAGACTTTCTCATTGGCCAGGTGGTATGACCCATACAAGAGAATGGAGAAGCTTATATATAAGAAGCATGTGCATCAGGTGCACTTAGAGGACTATTGGGTAGATTTCCCAAATGATGTAGAGGTAAGGAAGAGGAGCTATCAAAGGTTAACCTTGAAGCAAATCCATACATTAGATTGCATTTCTTTGCCTCCTCAGTTACATCAAGATGATGGAGTAAGAACTTCAGAAGAGTATGAAAGTAAGAAAATATATACAGAGACTATCTCCCCACCTGACTAGAGCCAACCAGAGGTGACATCCCTAGACCAGATAACACAAAGGGTCATGCAATTGACCCAGGCATGGGTAGATTAGGAGGTTGCTACTCTAAAGGCTAAGGGGATGGCCATCACAATAGATAAGAAAATAAAAAGGCAAGAAGTGCTTGAGGAAGATTATGATGACTTCTTGGAGGATAAGAGGCAAGGGTTCAAGAAGAAAAAACAAGGAGTTTCTTCCAAAGAAGCTAAAGGGAGTATGGATGTTGGTATCTACATAACTCCAAGACCCTCATCTCAGAAGAAACAAGCCTCAACTTCTACTACCACAACATCCAAACAACCGGTGGAATAGCATGTGCATACAAAGGAACCAGGTATCAGTTATCAAGACTTAGAAGATGAGGAAGATGATGTACCTCTGGTCAAGAGAAAGAGAACAAAAAATATACTGGTAGGATCTTAGGGAAGTACAAAGGAAAAGGGTAAATGATCCATCTCTACCCCTAGATGACACAATAGATCTCATGGATGATGAGGTAACTAAAGATGTGGTAGATAGCCTTATGGAGGCTTTAGTCAAAAATACTACCCTAACTCCTCAGTCTACACCTCAAGTGTAACCAAGCACAAGGGAAGAAGAAGAAGAAGTAGATAATCTAGAGGCAGCAGCTTAGAAGATAGGCCTAGATGAATTAATTAGAAACATAACTAACACAGCTGCCATTGATTTAACATATGATGGGCCAGAAGATGAAGGAAAAGATGAAACCATGGAGCAGATGGAAATTGAAGATAATTCTGCCATGGAAATAGAAATTGAAGAGCTAGCTTAGCAAAATGTCTAGGATATTAATAATGGATATGCTGAGGAGAAAGAGAAAGACCAACAAATAGATACATCAGAACAATTAGGTCCTACGGTCATATCTGGATCTCAGGATCCTAAGGATACAGAAGTATTAGTATCTGGACAAGAAGGTCCAATAAATAAAGATGATGATAATAAAGTAGAGGAGATAACAAATGGTGAGAACCAAACAGTTGATCAAGATGAACAGGATCCAAGCCATCAAGGAACAAATGACAACATTGCTCCACCTCAAGATAATCAACCAGTGCAGAATCAAAATGAGATGACATCACAAGATGTACATGTTGATATAAGCAAGAGAGATCAGGATATTCAGAGTGAGATACCAGTGGATGAATAAAATGATAAGAATAAGCTTGAAGATCAAGATATGACTTCAAATGATGTTGCACAACATGATGGTCAACAACAAACAAATGAAGAGGTTCCTACCAATGAGCAACAACAACAACAACAAAATGTGGAAGAAGATATTCCAAAGAATATAGATATGGAAGTACATGATTCTCACATCAAGTAGAGTAACCAACAAGGGTTTGGACCTAATGCGCCACATTGGCTCAAGCATGAGGTAAACCAACCTCAAATTCTTGATTCATCCAATTTTGACATATCTTCAGTATTTTCAGTAGAAGTAGCCAAACCTAAAAGAAGAGCCAGAGCTACTTCAACAATAAAGAGGAACCCCATCATAGGGAAGAGAATAGCTCAAGTAGTTGTACCTATTGTAGACAAAGCAAAGGGAGAAATAAGGGCTGATGAGTTTTAGACCACCACAGTAGATCTAGGCTTTGCAACTGCAGAGCAAGAGGGTCAAGAAGCCAAAGAAAGCATAGATGCCCTACTCACTAGGACAACCAAAGAAAAGGCTAAGAATAAAGAGTTCAAAGAGAAAATTTCTCATATGCAAACATTTATTAAGGGATTGGTGGCACTGAAAAATGTGTCCATATCAGCTTCTACCTCATTAACATTGGTATCACAAGAAGAGCTAGTTGCCTTAGATGTACAGAAATATCAAGAAAATATCATGGATTGTTGGTTCACCAAAGTTTTGACTGATTGTGAATAGATAATAAGAACTTCATTGTCCAACTGGGACATGTTGAGTAATTTGAAAGGGAAGGCTGAGAAAGTGAAAAAAGAAGTCAGCCAAAGGTTATTAAAGAGTGATAATCAATTAGCCATACTCACAGAGATGAGGAAAGTGAATATTAAACTCCTTATGACCAAGAATGTCTTGACACCTCAAACATTGCCATTACTGGATGGTTGGTGTGAAGATGTGAGATTTGAAGTGGACATCCTGAAGTGATGTAATGCTTAAGTTGCTAATGCTGGTGTAACGATACATGATCTCTTAGTACAGAGATAGAAATTTTGGAAGCCCTTGAGGGCAAGGTCGAAGGGAAAGTAGAAAATCAAGATGAAGATTTTACTACAAAGGCATTCAAAGATAATTTTAAGCTTGAAGCAGAAGATCCTATGATGTAGGAGCATCCCTGATTCAAGAGCAATCTTGCATCAACCAAAAACATTTGCATTTTAGTTTTGTTTGCATTTCAGTTCTTTCATTTTCCTGTTCAGTTCAGGTAGTTCAGTCAGTAGCAGTTTTCAACTTGTGGTCCAGTTTTGGCATTTCACATCTTGTGGATCTGGACTTAGTATCTACATTCATTCATCTACATCATATCAAGAATTTAGAGCATTTGGATCAGTTACCGGAAAGTTATCGCTATCAAAAGATCGACTATTTTATCAGAGCAGGGTATTCTAACAATTCTAGAGAATCAACAAAAGGAGAAGGCTTGCGGATCATTCCTTGACTTGCAGATCCTAATGACACATCATTTAATGTCTTGTGGTTCATGGCCGACCTTCCCCAAGGGTCCGCACATTGTTCCATTCATTTGAGGAAGTGTTCTATGCATTTAGGTCTGACCTATCTGTTAACATGTTACAACTCTTCATTGGAGTTTATGATCTTCCTTGGCCGATGCGGAGGAATCTATGATGAAAGTAGATTGTCATTGATGTCAAAAAGGTGTTGGTATTGATAGGAGTTGTTCATATACTTCAGGTTGATATGTTGCTTCATGGCTAAGTCAGGAAATGCTAACTTGTTTAAATATCCAAAGGACTCTGTTTTATGAAGAACCTTATTTAATGGGAGCTCCATTTATTAAAAAGCATCCAAATATATTTGAAGATCAATATTTAATGAGAGCAAATTAGAAGGAGAGCTCAAATTGCTTTATTTAAATAAAGTGGACTTTATATGCTTAAAAAGTGGGGAGCAAAAGCATTGAATATTTAAATATATAAAGTTTGATTTTTATCCTATTTTGTTGATCCCCTTTAAATGCCATATTTTATGACATAAATAAAAATGTGAAGTTACAAAGCTACTTTTAAGGAGATTTTAAGGAGATTTTCAAAGCTATTTTTAAGGAGATTTTTGTGGGAGATTTTGAGGAGTTTTAGAAATGTTTTTTTTGAAGATTTTTTATGAGATCTTTAAGGAAATTCTTTCTTATTTTAAACCTCCTAGTGGCAGCAAAAACAATAAAGGTGGAGTTAATTTCTTTTAAGGAATTAATGTTTTTGTGAGAGAATATAAAGAGTATCTTTTAAAGGAAGAAACAAAAAGGTGAAATACTTTTTTATCAAAGGTGGCTTTTTGAAGTTGAAGTTTTTAAGGAGATTTTTTTTGGAATGAAAGATTGAAGATTTTTGAAATAAAATTGCAGAGAAGATAAAAAGGCAGATTGATTTATTTTTGAAGATATTTGCAAAGAAGGGTCATTTAATGAATATTTTTGATGAAAGTTTTTTCCAGGATTTGAAGTATTTTTTTGTGAAGCTTTTTATGTGTAGATTGAGGAAGATTGACAATATTTCATTGAAATTTTTTTATTATAGAAAATCAAAGGTTATTTGGAGATGAACATAAAGTTTTGACAGAGATTTTTTTATGAAGACTTTATACAAGGCAAAATGATTTTTGAAGTCTTGTTGAAAAGAAAATAAAAAATGTGAAGGAGAAGATGAAGGGTTTGAGAAGATGAAAGTTCTCAGAGATTTTTTATTTGCAGAGGGAAATTAAAAAATCTTTGAAGTAATTATGCACAGATAAATATGAAGATTTATATTCTTGCAGGAAAATGGTTTTTGCAGATCATAGAATACGAAGGGTTATTTTCTTTTTGAAAAGAAATTACAAGAGGACCGGAGAGATGATTTATCTTTTTTAAATTGGAGAATACAAAAAGAATATTCAAGATGAAAATTGAAAAGTTATACAGAGAAAATATAAATGGAATATGGAAAGAAATTGATTTTATTTTATAGAGATGTAATTTGTTGGTACAGGATTTCTTGCAGGCTATGAACATGGTGGATATGAAGAGGATACAAGTAAAAGAGATTTTATTTTATTGAAGATTTTTGTGTGACCTTTCTATTGTTTTTAGATGAATTGTTTATGCAGATGTCAAGGGTCAGAAGGTGAAATTGAAACAAAAATAAAGAAGAAGCTATTTATTTTGGAATATGAAAGGTCATGAAAATATGAAAATGATTTTGCAGAACGTGGAGAGGGATCTTATTATTATTGGCTTCACAAGTACATTGACAGAGTGTGTGTTGATGAAAAAAACAGAGATGAGCAATTAATGTTATGTATGTTATGAAGTTATGATATGCAGAGAAAACCTTTTTGAAAAGAAAGATGAGTTGATTTAAATGGTGCAAATCAGATTGAACAGCAATCACTTCTTGCACATGAGATTTTTGTTTTGATTGATTGAGAAAAGCCAGTGAGGCACAGTATGCCAGTGAGGCTAGGTCAGTGAGACCATTTGTCAGTGAGACACTCACATCAGCCAGTGAGGCTTGTAAAGATATTTTTAAGGTTAAGCCAGTGAGGCAGTTTTGGAGTGGTTTTTCTACCCCAGGAGGGTTTTCCACTCGTGCAATTCTTGTGTCTTGATTTTCTCTCTATTTGTGTGTATGATTTATTCATGAGATTTTAATCTCATCATTCATTCTCAGTTATGTGCACATGTGTTTAACAAATGATATCTTTCTTTCTTCATGTCCTGAAAGTTAAATTTACAAAAGGTTAAAATTTATACAACACTGATTCACCCCCCCTCTCAGTGTTGTCCTGAACTCCTACAATCTATTGGTCTGGAAATGATATATAAAGATGTAATCGATCCTTAGGAAAGTATCTATTCACATAAGAAAGATTTGATAGTTTGGATTTGTGCGAGGGAGCTTCAAAGCTTTATCTTGCACATGTATGTAATCAGGCTTGAGAGCCGAATTGTAAGTCCGCATGTTGCCGACGGATCTCGATTTTGAATTCCTTGATATACTAAATAACTGAATCTACATTTGTTCCATTTCTTGAGTTGTTTCCATTTTGTTTACTCTCACTGCACGGTCCAGATAGTTCATTTTGTGAACCCTCCTACCATGACTGCACCAAGTGGTATCAGAGCAAAAGTTTGATTCTTTGGAGTGAATTGGCGAAGGGAATCCATAAGATCTTGTTGTAAGAAGATCACCGATTTGAGGCAGGTTACTTGTACACAACCAATCATAAATTAAGAGGCAGTTTGCACTTGATCCTAGGAAGATGCCATCGTGAAGAGTTCCTCCTATTGGTACAATGGCTAATAGAATGGATGAGATGATGGAATTGATGAGAACAATGTGAATTCATTTGGATGTTGTTGAAGAAGATAGGCAAAGAGGATTGACACCTAGACCTAATGTTGAAAGTGATGATGAGGAAGAATTTCAATCTATTGAACAAATTGGCGAAACCCTAGAAGGTGAAGAATCAGATCAGATAAAGATGTTGCGAGCTATTTCAAAGATTGGAAAAAGACCTAGAGTTGATATGTCAAACTACACTGGTAATTTGAATCCAGAAGAGTTGATTGATTGAATAAATGATATGGAAGAATACTTTGAATATGAGGAGATTGAAGATCCAAAGAAGGTGAAATTTGCAAAGACAAAGTTGAAAGGACATGTTGCTATATGGTGGAAAGAAGTTTAGTTGGAAAGAAATAGAAGAGGAAAAGAAAAGATTACAAAGTGGGACCAGATGGTGACAAAGTTGAAGAATCAGTTTGTACCTACTGACTATGAGTTGGAGCTGCTGAAAAGATTGCAAAACCTGAGACAAAAGGAGAAATCTGTGGAGTACACTGAAGAATTTCATAAGATGATCATAAGGATAGGACATAGTGAAGAAAGAAAGGTGAATGTGGCAAGATACATCAATGGATTGAGATTGAACATTCAAGAAGAACTAAGTTTGGTAAGGATGACATCTTTGGAAGAAGCATATCAATTTGCCCTGAAAGTTGAAGAGAAGCTAAATAAGAAGCATGATTAGAGACAGAGAGGCAGAGGAGGTAAATTTTAGAGAGGTAGAACATTTTCCAGATATGATAGATCATTTGTGGAGCAGAACAAGTTTGGTAGCCTAGTTAGAAAGGATGACAGAGATAACAATGCTTACTAGAGAGGAAACCCTAGTGCATACTGGAATGATGGATATAGAAGAGAAGTAAGAGGATTTGATAAGAGGACATTCAGAGGTACTTGTTTCAAGTGTGGAGGTGAAGGACATAGAGCATTTGAATGTAATCAGGGTAGTACAAGCAAGAAGACAGAGAACAGTGGAAGAGCAACCTATGTTGAAGAAGAACCTGTTGGATCACCTAGTTTTGTTTGCAAACCAGAGAAAGGAGAATCATTGGTGATGAGGAGAGCACTATTTCAAGTAGAGACAAATGAGGAACCATCACAGAGGAAAAGTTTGTTCAGAACCAGATGCAAATCCGGAGGTAAGTGTTGTAAATTTGTGATTGATAGTGGTAGTTTAGACAACCTAGTTTCAGAGGAGATGGTGACTAAGTTGAAGTTGGAAAGATTGAAACACCCTAAGCCCTATTAGATAGCATGGATTCAGGATGATCATAAGGTACTGGTGAGTGAACAATGTTTGGTGAAATTTCATATTGGATCCTATCATGATGAAGTCTTGTGTGATGTTATGCCTATGGATGTTTGTCATATCTTGTTGGGTAGACCTTAACAGTATGATAAAAAAGCTATACATGATGGAAGAAAGAATATATATACTATAACAACCAATGGGATAATAATTACTTTGATTCCTTTGGAAGATGATCCTAAAGATGTAGTATGTGGGAATGCTAGAATCTATTTGGTAGATGGAAGGAAATTTTGGATGGTTTGAAATAGGAAAGTATGTGCTATGCCTTGATTCCTAAGAAGCCTGAAGTAGTGAAGAGAGAAACTAAATTGGATGAGATAAGAGAGTTGCTGATAGAGTATGAAGACATCATATTAGATAATGTACCTGAAGGATTACCACCTATAAGGAGTATCAGTCATCACATGGATCTTATACTGGGAGCAAGTTTACCTAACAAAGTAACACATAGAATGACACCAGTAGAGAATGAAGAATTGAATAGACAGATACAAGAGTTGTTGAGGAAAGGTCTGAACAAAGAAATTTTAAGTCCTTGTGCAATACCTGCAGTGCTAGCACCGAAGAAGGATGGAGAATGGAGAATGTGTACTGACTCTAGAGCAATAAACAAGATCATAGTTAAGTATAGATTTCCTTTACCTAGGATGGATGATATCATGGATTCTTTGAGTGGGGCAAGATATTTCACAAAGATAGATTTGAAGAGTGGATACCATCATATCAGAATCAGAGAAGGTGATGAATGGAAGACTGCTTTTAAGACAAATGAAGGATTGTATGAATGGTTAGTGATGTCTTTTAGACTGACAAATGCACCAAGTACTTTCATGAGATTGATGAATGAAGTTTTGAAGAAATTCTTGGGTAAGTTTGTGATTGTATATTTGAATGATATTTTGATTTTCAGTAAGACAAAAGAAGAACATTTGTGGCATACTAGACAAGTTTTGCAGAGAATGAGAGAAGAGAAATTGTTGATAAACATCAAGAAGTGTAGTTTCATGAAGGAAGAGTTGGTATATTTGGGATTTGTGATTTCTATGGAAGGATTGAAGATGGACCCTGAGAAAGTGAGCAATTATTGAATGGCCTACACCAGAGAGCATTGGAGAAGTTAGATCATTTCATGGATTGGCTAGTTTCTATCAGAAGTTCATTAGAAATTTTAGTTCAGTTTGTAACCCTATGACAGAGATAATGAGAGGTGACAAAAAGGATTTCAAGTGGACATCAGGAGTAGATAAAAGTTTTGAGTTATTGAAGTAGAAAGTAACAGAGCAACCTATTTTGGCATTACCAGATTTCAATAAGGTATTTCAAGTAGATTGTGATGCTAGTGGAAATGCAATTGGGGCAGTATTAAGTCAAGAAGGTAGACCTATAGCTTATTTCAATGAGAAGATGAATGATGCAAGGAGAAGATATTTAGTTTATGGTCAAGAGTTCTATGCCATAATTCAAGCCTTGAAGAAGTGGAAGACATTACTTGTTGCCGAAGGAGTTTGTGTTGTATACAGATCATCAAGCTTTGCATTATTTGAATAGTCAAGGTAAGTTGAATCAGAGACATATAAGATGGGTAGAGTTCATGCAGAGTTATACTTTTGTGTTGAAGGATAGGAGTGGAAAATCAAACAAAGTTGCTGATGCATTGAGTAGAAGAAGAAACTTGTTGACAAAGATGAGAGTTGAAGTGTTGGGTTTTGATGAATTGAAGAACATGTATGAGGGAGACACTAATTTTGCAGAACCTTGGAAAGCATGTAAGGAACCTATTGTGACAGATAGAGGTAAGTGGTTGGACTATTTCATTCAAGAAGATATGTTATTCAAAGGAAGTCAGTTGTGCATACCTAGAAGTTCAATGAGGGATACTTTGATCAAAGAGAAGCATAGTGGTGGATTGGCAAGATATTTTGGCATTGACAAGATAGTGGCTTTGGTGAGTGAAAATTACTTTTGGCCTAGATACATAAGGATGTTTAGAGATTTGTGTAAAGTTGTAGAGTTTGTCAAGTTGCAAAAGGAAGTGGTCAGAACATTAGATTGTGTAAACCTTTGACAGTACCGGAGAGACCTTGGGAAGACATAAGCATAGATTTTGTAATGGGATTACCTAAGACATAGAGAGGACATGATTCAATATTTGTAGTGGTTGACAGATTTTCAAAGATGGCTCATTTCATACCTTGTAAGAAGACAACTGATGCAGTGCATGTAGTTGATCTATTTTTCAAAGAGATTGTAAGATTGCATGGATTACCTAAGAGTATAGTTTCAGACAAAGATACAAAGTTTGTTGGATACTTTTGGAAGACACTTTGTAAGAAGATAAAGATAGATTTGAAGTTTAGTTCAATTTTTCATCCACAGACTGATGGAGAAATAGAGGTAGTGAATAGAAGTTTGGGAAATTTGTTGAGATGTTTGGTTGGAGAGAAGACAAGAAGTTGGGATTTGATTCTTTCACAAGCAGAGTTTGCATACAATAATTTAGTAAATAGGAGCACTGGAAGAACACCTTTTGAGATTGTTACTAGAGTGAATCCTAGAGGAGTTGCAGAATTGAGAGATATCAGCATAGAAGACAAGAGAAGTGCAGAAGCAAAAGAATTTGCAGATCATATGAAGATAGTGCATAATCAAGTGAAGAAGCATTTGGAAGATATGAACAATAAGTACAAAGAGAGGGCAGATGAAAAGAGAAGACATAAGGAATTTGAAGTGGGAGATGAAGTGATGGTGTACTTGAGAAAAGAAAGATTTCCAGTTGGTACATATAACAAATTAAAGATGAAGAAGTTTGGACCTTGTAAGATACTCAGAAAATTTGATTCAGGAAATGCATATAAAGTGGAGCTACCAGAGACATTGCTATTTCACCTATTTTCAACATTGTAGACTTGTATCAGTATCATGAAATAGAGTTCAATGACATCATGGAAGAAGACTTGAAGAAGTAGTTACCACAATAAGCACTGGAGCAGATAGAAGATATTTTGGACAGCAAAGTTGGGCGTAGCACTAGAGGAAGACAATACAAAGAATATCTTGTGAAGTGGAAAGGCAGACCGAAAGAAGATTCATCATGGATTTCTTAGGCTGAGGTGGACCATCTAGGTTCTCCCTTAGCCCCGGCAAAGTGAGGGACTCACTTTTTCAATAACCCCAGATGTCTGATGCAAGAGCATCCTTGGTTCAAGAGCAATCTTGCATCAACCAAAAACATTTGTATTTTAGTTTTGTTTGCATTTCAGTTCTTTCATTTTCCTGTTCATTTCAGGCAGTTCAGTCAATAGCAGTTTTCAACTTGTGGTCCAATTTTGGCATTTCACATCTTACGGATCTGGACTTAGTATCTACATTCATTCATCTACATCATATGAAGAATTCAGAGCATTTGGATCAGTTACCAAAAAGTTATTGCTATCAGAAGATTGACTATTTTCTCATAGCAGAGCATTCTAACAGTTCTGGAGAATCAGCTAAAGTAGAAGTCTTGTGAATCATTCCTTGACTTGCGGATCCTAATGACACATTATTCAATGTCCTGTGGTTCATGGACAACCTTCCCCAAGGGTCTGCACATTGTTCCATTCATTTGAGGAAGTGTTCTATGCATTTAGGTCTGACCTATCTATGAACATGTTACAACACTTCATTGGAGTTTTTGATCTTCCTTGGCTGATGCAGAGGAATCTATTGGTTCAAAAATGATATATAAAGATGTAATTGATCCTTAGGAAAGTATCTATTCACATAAGAAAGATCTGATAGTTTAGATTTGTGCGAGGGAGCTTCAAAGCTTTATCTTACACATGTATGTAATTAGGCCTGAGAGCTGAATTGTAAGCCCGCATGTTGTCAGTGGATCTCTATTTTGAATTCCTTGATATACTGAATGACTGAATCTACATTTGTTCCATTTCTTGAGTTGTTTCTGTTGTGTTTACTCTCGCTATATGGTCCAGATAGTTCATTCTGTGAACCCTCCTACCGTGACTGCACCATCCTATTAAGCATTTTTTTGAGGCTACAATTGATAAGGCCATGAGGATGAAGGCTAAAATAGAGAAATATAAGGAAGAGCTAGACTGCTGGACAAACAAGTGGATATCTCTAAAAGAGCAGTTGAAGCTGCAAGAATATGCTACCAAGAAGACCAAAGTATTGGATGAAGTAGAAATAGACAAAGCCATATAGACATATAAGCTCATCTAGGGAAATAGATGTAGAGTGACAGCAAATGAGTCTTCTAAAGATGGGGAATATGGTGAAAATGCAGAATTTTAGGGGAGTCATCCACCAAAGAAAAATCCGATGAGAATGAGGAGCAAAGCGGTCACATTGACCAAATAAAAGATTCAGAATATTCTAGAATGTGTTAGTTGTACACCATAGATTGATTTCCAACTGGCAATCATGTACCATGCTTCCATCTTGACCATTAAATCTTTTGAAGTGATCCTAACCATTGGATCAGCTGTAATTGCATCCTCTCCTTGTTCTATGAAAGGAGGTGGATTGTTATTTTTTAGATTATTAAGAGATTAATTGAGACTGAATTGTTGAACGTCATGGTTCTCTCTCAAGACTAATTGTAAATATGCATACTTTTGAATATTGAATGAAATGCAGATTCAAATTACCAATTAATAATATATTCTGAGTAATCTTGTGTGGATGTCTTCTTGATATTTCATTGTGATCTATAGCATCCCTTGGATTGCATGTCAATTGGTGGATATTGTTGTCATCCAATACCTTAGAAGATTAGCATCGACTATGTGAAGTTGTGGAATGACCTAGCAACACATGGTTTGGTTTCATCTCTTTTTCATGAAATGTTAAATTGTGCATATGGAACAACTGTCAAAGACACACTCACTTTAAACAATCTTATAATTTAATTTCAATTTCTTTAAATTATTTAAGATCATCATCATCAACTGCAAAATACTAAAAATAAAAAGCAAAACTTAAAATATGTAGACATCCATAGATACATGAATATCATATGAATATCTGAAAAAATCACATGTATAATTGCAAATATCATGCAAATAATCATAAATAAATGGCAAAGATCATAGAAATATCTTCTTGTAGGCACATTATTTAGAAGAATTCATAGTGTAGAAGTAAAATAAAGCAAAGATTAGTTCAAGTTTGAGTAAACTGGAGTTAGTTTAAGAAGAACTAATCAAAGTTACCTAAATCATCATAAACAGTCCTAATCAGAGTGAAAATCAAAAGAATTAATCAAACTTAACATAAATATATGCATGATCTAGTTAGATATTGTAGGATTTAACATCAGTTTGTTGAGATTTACATAGAACAGGTGAAACAAAGTAATATCTACATATTGGGAGACAAATTACTTCAAATTCATGTGTAAGGTCCCAACATGGAATACCAACATATTCACATCACAACCTAATAAGAGATTATTAGAAGATCATGTTCAGATCAACGGAGACTTGGAATCATTAATTCATCCTGAATTAATCATATTCTTTAAGAAGATAAAGGTTTGTTTTGTGAATTTTTATCATTGTTAATATGACTAACAATCGTATCAACAATAACCACATTCCACACACATCACTTATAATTGTTTTCTACCAACCATGCCTCACCAACCTATGGAATTTTAAAACAATGAAACTCATAAACCTAAAAAGGATCCAATAGCCTGCCATCCCATAGTCTTGAGGGAAAAAATATCCTTGAGGAAAACTTGGCCTCTAAAGGTGAAAATAAACAAAGAAAACATAGATAGTAGCTTCTTCATTGATCAAGCTAGTAATAACCTTTTGAAGGTCATGATAAGAAAACCATTTTTCAAAGTCTCTAATAGAAACCCCTTTGTTAGTAAATCAATATGTAGCCTTATTGCCTTCTCTATACACATGATTTATAGAAACAACTTTGAAAGATTGGATTATGCTTAATGCATCTACCGCCATATTTTTGTGGACCACGATGGAGAGGTTTTTCTTGAAGGATAGATGAAAACATTTCTAGATCTAGGATTATTAGTTATTTTTAATTCCTTCTCTTGTATCATTTCCTTATTTTTATTCTTAATCACCAAGAAGTTCTCATAAATAGACTCCACAATTCTAAAACCTACTCCATCCAGATTTCTCATTTTATTCTAAAAGATTCAAAGATTTCTTTCCCACCATAGATCCCAAAAGACATGAGGGGAGTCAAATTCCATAATTTCTTAATACTATCACTAAGAAATGGAGGCTCCCATTGGCTAATGAGGTTTATAATAGAATCTAGTTGAACCCAACACACCTCAAATTTAGATAGAATGGGGCCCAGGATGTTTGAGGAAAAGTAATAGTCTAGAAGATGATAGTATATAGTTTCAACATATTTCTTACATAAAACACATCTATTCAATATAATCATATACCTCATTTTGTCAATTTTTTAAAATTATTATCTATTAAAAGTAAATAGTCTTTGGAACAAGGTCCTTGTTCTATATTTTGTGCCAATCAAAACCATCTAAATTAATGTTGAGATTGATTCAATAACTTAATTTAATGATATAATTACCATCCCTTGATTGGGCCCATATCATTTCATCATTTCTATCTTGTTGGCTAATTTAAAGTGTTTTGAAAGATCATTCAATTTGGTAGATACATCCATAACCTCCTAATTGGAGGAGTTTAAGGAAATATTTTTTTAGACTTTTCCTGACTCTTTCTACTCCATATAATTAGCCACTTTTCTTCCATCACTCTTTTCACTTTCATACTTATTTTCTCCCAAGGGTGGGTGCTTCTTAGAGGGGAGTTGATTAACCATATATCCTCCCAAAACAATGCCCAATCTCCCATACACACATTCTATTTGTAACCTTTCCAAAGAAACTTCTTGTTGTCCACTAAATGATTCTATAAGTGAAATCCATTCAGGAAAGACTCAACAAAAAGTAAACTCTTAGCTTTAGGTGAACCCAAATATTTTTCATTTAATATCTTTGTCCATTGATTAGTTTTTTTTGGAAATCTCCACCCAAGCTTCACAATATGGACTTTATTAGTAAGTTTCATTTTTTGTATCCCTAAATCTCCCATACCTTTGGGAAGGAAAACCTTGTCCCAAGAACCAAAGCTAATCTGGATTTGTCTTCAAAAATAGACCAAAGGAATACTTTTTTGGATTTTCTCAATTTTGTTACTTATACTTTTTGACATCCTAAAAATGGACATAAGGTACACAAGAAGACTTTGAAGAGTACATTTAATAAGCTAAAGTTTACTTGCCTAACTAAGGTGGTAGTCTTTCCATCTAACAAGTTTCTTTTGAAATCTATTAATAAGAGGATTCCAGATACTAAAATTTATTCTATCCAAAAAAATTCATGCCAAAATAAGTAAAAAAAACTACAAACCCAAAATTTTGGAGATCTTGTGCTATCTCAACAAAGGGATGTTGATCAAATATAGCAAATTTTTGTCTAAATTAAGTTCTTTGTTAGAAATATCAATATATTCATTCAATAATCTCTTCACTTCATTGTCCTCCTTAACTAAAGCTTCCCCCATTATCAATGTTTCATCAGCAAATTGTTGGTGAGAAACCAAAGTAGTATTAGATGTTGGTTTTATTCCTCATATCCTTGTTTTTCTGACAATAGCAGAAAACTTCTCCCTAATGCTTCAACTATTATAATAAAGAGAAAAGGAGATAAAAGATCTCCTTTTATAATACCTCCTTCACTATAAAAATCCTTCAAGGGGTCCATTAATCATCATATAAAACATTAGAGAAAATATAAAATTGCTAATCAAATTTCTAAATTTGAGATTAAAACCAAATATTTCCAAGACTTTATCCATGAATATCTAAGAAACTCTATCAAATGATTTGTTCATGCCTAGTTTCATAGCATTTTTTCCTCCTCCAAAGTATGAATCATTTCATGGACCATGATTATGCCATCTTGAATCTTCCTTCCTTGAACAAAATCTCCTTGTTTCTAAGCTATGATATTAGGAAGGATGGGTTGCATTCTAATAACCAAGATTTTAGTGAGGATTTTATAGCATATTGCATAGACTTATTAGCTTGAAATATTTAAAATCTATGGCTCCTTTATTTTAGGAATAAGAATAAAAAGTAGCATGAATCTCCCTAAGAATTTGACCTGAATTGAAAATATTGATGGCATCAACAGTCACATCCTCCTTAATGATCTCCTAGAAATGTTGGTAAAAAGCAAATTGAAAGGTCATCCAAACCTAATTATTTATCACCTTCCATTAAAAAAATAGCACATTTCACTTCCCTATAGACAAAGGACCCACAAGAGAATTTTTATTAGCCTAATTAAAATAGAAGGAATAAAATCAAGAATTTATTTTTCCATATCATCATTACCCCTCACTTTTTTTGACAATAGAGGTTTGAAAAATCTTATGGTCTCTTCTTTAAGCTCAAACTACCATATTATTTAGTAATTTATATAATTTTATTATGTCTTTAATTATTCAGAGTAGAAATATAGAAAAATTTATAATTTATATCACCTTCTAATAGCCAAAGAACCATCAATTTCTACCTCTAGAAGGTTACCTCTTTAGCTGGACAATAGAGTGATATTCACTCGACAAAAGTTTTTCCTTATCCCAAATTTTATTATTCATATCATTCAATTAAATCACTTTTCCTAAAGTAATTATATCTTCTAAAATCTTTTTCTTTTGTTTAAAAATATTCCTAAAAGTTTCCCCATTCTACTTCTTTAGTTTATTCTTAACATTCTTAAGCTTTCTAGTCACTTTGAACATGTTTGTTCCAATAACATCCAAATTCCATCATTCCTTTTTTTTTCTAACTGCTTGTGTGGAAGCTGCATGATTTTAAATATAAAAGGTGATTTGGCTAATTTACCATTCACTTCCATGTTTAAAAGTAGAAGATTATGATCTGAACTTATTCTTGAAAATGAAGAAAGATGGAAATTATGAAGAGAAATCCAATCAACCAACACTAAGATCCTATCTATTCTAACCTAAATGAGGTGATCTCCCATCCTTTAGTTTTCTTAAGTAAAATATAAGCTTCTTAATTCAATATCCAAAAGACCATAATCCACTATAAGACCTAGTAAATCCTTTATGATGTCAATGAATTCCTAACTCCCCCTTTCTTTTATAAAGGAGTATGGGATTATTTGTTGATGTTAGCCAAAATCTCTGTAACATCTACTAGAATCGATGAGCCATGAAAGTCAAGAAATCACATGCTCAATCTACAAGATAAAATAAAAAATGCAATTTAAAAGGAGAGAACCCAAAAAATGGAATAAAATGGGCTGAATAATATTATGAACAAAGTGTGTACATATAGGGTGAAGTGATTGAGTCGAATCAAAAGTCGACTTCAATACTCAAAGAGTGAAGGTGAATTTTCTCCACCAAGTGGAAAGAAGGAGGTGACACATACCTTAGATGAGTTTGACCAACTCTCTAAGATGCCACATAGCCACCTAAGATGGCTTAACACCATGTGTAGAATACATGCATAATAACTTATTAAATAATAAGTAATAACATTAATATTCTACACTAACACCCCCCTTAAGCATAGCTTAGGTGGGAACAAATAAGGATGGGTCCTAACAACTAGGATTGATGAGGTACCAATGTACAAAGAAATCTCTCATAAAGTGGAGAAAGAAAGAAAACCCAATGGGAAAAAACTTGCCTCCAAAAGAGAGAAGAAATAAGAAGTGTGCAAGTTATCTTCCCATTTTCGATAGGAATATATAGGAAGAAGTATGAATGTCTTTGAATTCTAAACATGATTCAAAGACCTAGATGATGCCGATGATGTCTTCAAAGAATGCTCAAGTATCTCCAAGCTAATGCTATCAGGTGACAAGTGTTGATATATTGACTAAGTTGAAGATGTGGATTCATGTCGAGTATCTCCAGAATCTATCACTATAGAAGTTGATGTAGGCAAAGCAAATGAAATAATGCACAAAGAACTGATGTGTGGAATGTTAATGCATGCTGTGTGGCTACAATCTAAATCCCACATGAATTCCTGCTAAAAAAGATTCTATGGAAGCCCTTTGTGAAGCCTCCCTTAACTCTATAGAAGCAAAAGAACTGTTATCAATATCCTAGTGTAATGAATCACTAGAAGTTCTCAAGGACGAAACTTTAGATTCACATGCAGCATCAAGTGATGGTGGAGGAGGTATTAGGCTTGTCCTAAGAAGGAGCTAAAAGAGATGATCTAAGAAGTGAGGACACATTTCATTCCTATGTTGATTACTACCATAATATTGACATTTAATTTTCCAATTTTTTGACATGATCTAATTATGAGGAAATATCAAAATTATTATGTAGAAGGAAAATATTGAAGGAGCAGCAGAAGTGTTTTGGACACAATTCAGTGGAAGTGTTCTTGACACAACTTAATACACCCCCCATTAACTCAATATCTTATGCCCCCTGAATTTGGCATTTTATAAATTAGTGCCCAGGTGCAATTGAATTGGAATGAAAAAATGGCACTTTATAACAATAGTGTAAAATCATTTCCAATTGATTAGGCTCAAAAATTAATTGCTTATACAAAAAATGGTACTCAATTTTGAGTTATTGGTCAAAAGTTACATGGATTTTCTAAGTTGGCCTTCTTGCCTATTTTGTACTTAATTAAAAATATCTTTTGCAAATTTAAATTTTGGTAAAATGTGGAGGGCTGATGTCAGTTCCAAAAATGGTGATGTGGCCTCTTGGTTTGCCCCTCTCTACAACAAAACCTACACATGCCAGTTTGGGGCCATATTTGGGGTTACTAATCATGCCTCATAGCTCACTTTGATGTAGGATTTTGTGTTGGATTCAGGCCATGATCTTTGGAAAATAGTTGTGAGTCTTCACAAAATAGGGCATGGGTGTGGGGTTTTAGCCTCCAAGTCATCCAAGCACTACAAAATTTCCCTCTTCACAACCTCCAAATGTCTTCCCAGAGAGAAACGAAGAGAATGTAATCCAGATGCTTTACCAGAGATTATAGGTCATTTGGTCTTCTTTCTAAGCAATACAAGCCTCCATGGTGTGAGGAAGGACAATAAACTGAATGCCTTTCAAAGACCTACAACCAAGCATAAATTAGGTGCTTTTCAGACGCTCTATGGCAGTTTTAAGGTGACGTCCTCTCTTCTTAGCCTTTGATTGGCCTTCAGGTACATTATCCTGCATGTGGGTTTGCCTATATGGATGGATCGACCTCTACATAGATCAAGAGATGCTATGGGTTGACCTCTGCACACAAATCTTCCACATAAAATATAGAGACCAAAATTTACATGCACCAATGTTTAAAAAAATCTACACAATACTAAACCAGCAAATGAAACCTAGTCCAACTTTGATACCATGTTGATGTTAGCCAGAATCTCTATAACATCTACTAGCATCAACAAGCCATGAAAGTTAAGCAATTGCACATTCAATCTGCAAGATAAAATAAATAATGCAATGCAAAAGAAGAGAACCCAAAAAATGGAATAAAATAGGATGAATAATATTATGAACAAAGTGTGTACATATAGTATGAAGTGATTGAGTCAAATTAGAAGTCAACTTCAACACTCAAAGAGTGGTGGCAAGTTTTCTCCACTAAGTGGAAAGGAGGCACCACATACCTTGGACAAGTTTGACTAACTCTCCAATATATCACATAGCCACCTAAGATGGCTTAACACAATGTGTAGATTACATGCATAATTAATTTTTAAATAATAAGTAATAACATTAATATTCTACACTAAAAGTATTAAAATCATTTGCTACTATCCATTTAAACTCTAAACAATATCTATTAAAAAATTCAACTCATCCCAAAGAGATCTTCTCCCTACATGATAATTAGGAGCATAAATATTTGATAAAATCTAAAAGAAGTTGTCCTATTTACTAGTAAAAAAGATAGCTAAATGATGGATACTCCTAACAATAATATCCCCATTAGCAATTTGGTTATTCCAAAAGGTATAAGTTCCTCTTGAATCTCTCATAGTTTTTTTTCCATAAATAGAAGCCTTATTCCATACTGTATTTTTAATCTCCATCAATGTTTATTTAGACATTTTAGTTCCTAGTTTGATAGAAAACTAGGTGTTTGCCTTGCACACACACCCCATTTTGCCAAATGAAGACCCCTCTTTTGCTTTGGCTTAGAGTCTCGACCTTTGTTACTTATGATGATGAGAGAGTGAATTTGTGCTTAAAGTGCATGATTTGTTCCAAATTTGAGTATTTTACATGTTTGGAGTCTTTTGATGTCTTTCATGGTTGACTTGGGAGTATCTTGAGTGGTCTTATACTTAAGAAATGGCCATTTGTTGCCTTCTGCACTGAAATTGGGTGTTACTACATTTTGATCCAAAATCCCATGTCACTGGATATTGCCCTTGAAATTGCTTCTATAGGATGTTTTATGTTGAAATTCTTAGTTTCTAGATCTTACAGTTGCAAAATCATGTCAAATTCCATTACATTTCACTAAGGGGTCCATAAGCTTTCATCCTGTCACATGGTCTTGAAGCCTTGATTTGGCTAAGTATGAAACCCTGAAAATCCTGAAAAAATGGCTAAGTCTGAAATCTGATGGAACCACAAAATTCTAGAATCTGCATATGAAATCCTATGGATCTGGAACCCATCTCAAACATCCTGAAAGTATATTCAAAAATATATTTAAGTATTTTAAAAAAACTTTAAATATATTTAAGTATTTTTTAAAATACTTAAATATATTTAAAGTTTTTTTAAAATACTTAAATATATTTTTAAATATACTTTCATCCTGGACCTTTCCAAATCTGGCACTAAAAATGACCCCAACCAACCTTTGTGCTAAAATTGCCTTCTATCGACTTGCGCTTAAATGGCCTTCCACCGACTTAAGTCGCACAGGTCGGTCGGTGCTAAAACCCACACAGGTTGGTCACTTTGAAAAACCCCGCCAACAAACTTTGCACTAAAAACAGACCCAACGGACCTGCGCTAAAAATGGAACTGACTGACCTCATGAAGCACCATTTTAGTCGGTCAGACCCAAAATCCGCGCTAAGGTCGGATGGACCCAAAATTCGTGCTAAGGTCGGATGAATCCAAAATCCCCGCTAGGTCAGTTGAAAGCAAAACCAGTGCTTTTTGGTATTTTGGCCCAAAAATTAAGTTTTTCAAGGTGCAACTTAGATTTTCTTGGTGATTTTGATCTGCACATCTATTTTTCACATCATGATGAACATTTTACCAATTTTTTGTAGATTTTTGGCACGTTTTACGATAATTAATGCTACTGCACATGAAAAGTCTATGACCCCTAAAAATCCTATTTTTTACTGAAAATGCCAGAAAATATATGAAATAAAAATCTGCAAATGGATTCTAATGACCACAAAAACTTCCTAGATCAATATATTGGTCAAATGGGTACTTGAAAATGGCAAAAAATGCAAAACATCATGTGAAAATCACTGGATTTAAGAGGTTGTTCATAGAGAAAGTGACATTGACAATGAGTTGTTTTTTACTGATCCATGACTGCAAATGGACATATCTTGATCCAAATTGATGGAAAATGATTGTTTAAGATGAAATTGATCCTTTCCATTGTGAATTGCAGATCTTGGAGGACATAGGAGATTGTCGAAGCCACCTCGGCAGGTGAACACACAAGAGGAGCAGTGCTGACCCATAACTGCAGGATCGACATTTTATCGACTAAATTGTTGTTGCACCTGCAAGAGAAAGTTAGTGTAATATCCAAGATGATGGAGATGAGCTACAGGAGCTAAAGACATACAAGATCAAGTCTATTTCATTGTTATTCCTATAGTTCTAGGCCAATGTCCAAGACATACATATAGATGTCCCAGCAGTCCAGTCATGCAATGATGATCCAACAAGCATTCAATTGGATATGTCTTCATCGAAGAATGTGCCACATACTCCTTTTGATCTATTCAACACTTGCAATCCCGTGAATCCACATCAGCTCAAGTTTTCAAGTGTCATGTGACTCTATTTTGGCTTTATTAGGTCTTAAAAATTGACTTATCATCATATACAATCAAATGGGTATCCATTTTGTCCAGATTCAATGTATTTGCAAGCTGTATTTTGTCTTTTTCCTAAAGGACAAATGCAAATCCAAAAATGTAACAAATTGATGTACTTCATTAAATGTCATGTAATCTAGACCATTGGTGTTGAGTTGATCTCCACCGTCCATTGAAAAACTCAGTATGGTGCCTTGTCTATAAAAGTGCCATCCTTTTCTCTCATTTGTAAGTAAGATTTGATAGTGAATTGCTGAGACTCTGTGAAAATTCAATCAATACAAAGCAAGTTTTGTAGGTTGCTAAGAATTTACATCATTATGTTGTCTCATTTTGGTTTTCATGGTTCATATTAATCTAAAGTTAATTAGTTGTGCTTTTGCAATGATGGGTAAATGTTAAGATATCTGATGAATGCTTTGGTCCATACTATTAGTGATTGCCAATGGTAAGTTGCTGTGTATAGTTAGCCTAGGCCCTGTCATTGAATATAATTCAGTTGCATTCCACTAGTTAAGTTGCGCCATTGTCCGGGTGTTTAATGAGTGAATGCAATTTGAAAATCATAAGGATTCTTTGAAGATTGCATCATTTCTTGCAACATTGTGGGTTTCCTATCCTGGTGAAAGAGGGAATGGTTTATTGAAAGTATTTCTCTATCTGCAGCATTTTACCCAGTTGTGACTATCACTTAGGATCTCTTATCCCTTCTCTCTCTCCCTCTCCTTTTGCATTTTCTTTACATCAAGTTGTTAGATTTAGGTTTCATAGCAGCAAACAAATCTCCAATCTGCTGAAAGTATCATAGGGTTTATGCATAAGCATTGCTATTATCTCTTATAAACCCTGCTTTGCATGTAAGACCCCTTGTAGGCACAGCTAGAACATACCAACTGAGAGATTCCAAGCAAGCTAAGACCTAGTTGTAGAAACCTTGGAGTAGTCTTACCTAGGGTAGGATACTTTTCAAGAGAGGTGTGAATCCAGCAATCACACCTACATTGTTGAGTGTAAAAACACCTATCAACACTAGGTTTACAATTTTTCCTCAAATCTCTAAAAATCCTTTGATTATTAGACCTATTAAATCCCTTGATATTCCAAGAAATAATCTTAATTTATAGGTTTTGCTTGGGCCTTTAGACCCACTCGACTCTAAGATCCTTTTATTATCATTTGCTACTTTAGTTGTTTCTCTATTTCTTGCATTTAAAATTTAAGTCTAACCCTCTTATTGTTGTTTCCTAGTTTAGCCACTTTCTTTCTTTATCTAGTTAGTCTAATTCAAGATTGATCCTAAATAAGTTTTTATCTTTAACCTGAAGGTATAATAAGGGTTTCTAAAGTTTCTTCTAAATAACAAGGATTAGCAACATCAGGTTCTTGTAGCTTCTCAGAAACTAAAGCTACATCTTTTAAGGGTAAGTTCTTCTAGAAGATCTTAATATTACCATCTATTTCTAAAAAGGAGGGAACATGGGTAATATTAAGCTTACCTTTAATTTTGAACTCTCCTTCCTCTAGGACTTCTTTTGACCCTTTAGACTTCTCTAATTCCTCCTAATTCAATAACACATCTATCTAAGAGCTTGATATTTTTCCTTCCTTTTGGGCTACTTGAGCCTAACTGGGAAAATTTATTTCTTTCCTTTGATCATATTGGAGTGTCTTCTCTTGATTCTCCTTATATTACATCTCTTGTTCCTTTCTAGTTAAGGTATCTTCCTCTAAAACCTTCTTATTTTTAGATTGACTATCACTTTCCTTTATTTCCAAATCATCTACTCTTTCCTAAATGAAGAACATGGTTTGATCAAGTGACATATTTTCTAATAATTTTTTCATATCATAGCAACATTTTCATATTCTATAGTTTGATCCAATCCCCAAATTTTAAATAAAGCTTGATGGAACATGGTAAGACCTTGTCTACCCAAGCATTAACACATAATCTAGAAAAGTGAACCTTCCTATAGATTTTACACCATCCAAAGATAAAAACTAACCAAGAGACTTTGTTATCCCTATAATTATTTCTTCATCCCAAAACCCTAGTAAATGAACCTAGATAGAAAGAACATTTACATTTTCATTATTTTGGTTAAGACTAGGTTTCCACTTTGTCAAAGAAAGAAACACTTTCCCCAAAAACCATAGTCCTTCCACTAATATCTTATTCGTAATCCTCATGGTTGGAAAAAGACAACAAAAAAATCTCTTAATCATTGATGAAATCTCAAGGTGTCCCTTTGGTCTCTACTTCCTATAGGCTTAGCTTCTGACCGTATGTATATTTGGTCTAGTCCTAATAAACTTCCCTATTAAAATGTTTTCTACTCTAAAAGATTCTTTATCTGCCACCTTATCTAGGACATTCCATTGGAGACCGTCTTCAACAAGAACCAACACCAAAGTAGAAGCCTTGAATAGAAGTTAGCCCATCCTTGTACTCTTTCTACCCATGATCTAAGCTTGGAAGCCTTATTTTTTACCCTTTAAAATCTTGAGATGAAACCTAATACTTTCTTTGAGATCCACAATAGGGTTTTTTTGAACCTCACATGGTCCCTCCTTGTCTTCATTTGGTCGATCTTCCTTTAAATCTCTAAAACCCTTCTTTGAAGACCTACCACCATTGCCATTTTCCTACTAAAAACATCTGCTCTCCATTTTTCTTATGATCATACTCATCAAGAAAATATTGGCTAACTTGACCATGTAGAATGCTTTACTCATTCCTAGATAAGCCAACCTATTATGAGAAGCTCTAAAATGATGCAAAGGAGAGGGTAAAATCTAGTAGAATAATGTACTCATCAAAGGAAGGATCAAAACAAACTACTAATCTCAATCAAACTAGTATTTATTCATCTAATATGTCAAAATTGCTACCTTTCTCTTTTTTGTGATTAATTGAAAAATAGCTAATTCATAATTATATGATAGATTCCAGTGTAAGTTACATTACTTTTTTTTAAATGGTCATTTATCATTTGTAAATAGCTTATGAAGCTTAACCTTCCCATTGGTACTAGATTATTTCATATATAGGACTTGTTAATCCTCAGTGCCCATCTTTTCTGAATTTGTCCCTATTGATATTTACATATGCATTTTCATTCACCTCTATACCAACATTGGAAATTTAGAAAATGTGGGATATGATTTATAGAATAACCTCTAGATTAAGAAGTTGGTTCCATGAATGATCTTCAATAAATTCATAACAAAAGAGGAAGGGAAAGGGAAAGAGAGAACAAGAGTTAAAATCTTAGACTAACAGGAAGAAATAAAAAAATGGGATTTAAAACTATCAAACCATGCATAGATTTTTCATTCTTTATAATATGTATCTCTTGTAAAACAACAAAAGGAAACAATAAGCATGATTATTGCTTTGTTAAAAGGATACAAAATTCACATATACACAAACTACTTCTAATAATAGATCAACAATAATTAAACACAACATAATAGAGAAGAACCATAAAATGGCATAGCAAGGCAAGAGGTTATATACATACATACATACATACATACATATATCTGTACTTATGAAAAATTAATTGAGAGCCCAAGAATGCCCAATCATGCCTTGCAAAAGATAATAGGATACAATGAGAAGTACAACAATCTACCTTGAAATCCCAAAGACCAAAGCACATGATTCTTTTTCTAATTTTCTGCTACAAAGAAGATCTTTATAAAGAGCACAACATGGATATTTATACTATTTCCATATGAAAAAGAGAACTAAAAAATTTACAAAAATGCATGCTATAAACTAGAATAGTCAAACAAAATGGCACTTAAAACAATAGTTCAAGATGAAGAATTTGGCATGTGTTTTCTTCATTAATTTCAATTTATCTTGGTCACTCAATTGATATCTCTTGAAACACATATAATGGATCCAAGGGGCTTCTTACCCTTGTACTAGATCCACTTTCCTCCAACGGTACAACAATGACCATGTGCTAGTTTTGTCATTTCCTTGGAAGAGAATTTGGATGCCATCTATCCTTTCTACAACCTTTTAAACCTTATTAAGTGTCCTTGTGGTGAGTCGTGCAAATGTTGAGGTGTATAAAATTAGTCAATAGTGCAATTCCTTTGGTTTGCCAAACTGACAACCTTCAAAAGATGCATGGATCATTGATCTTTGAGATGATCAATGGTTATATGATGAGGAACTTAAAGCATGTTTTCTAATGATTGAAACAAAAGGGGACCCACCTTTAATCCATCATGTCATTCTTTGCCAAATAGTGCAATAGTAATGTCTTGCTAAACTAACAACTTTTTGGAGAATCACTAGGATGACACATAGCGTGCAATATAGGTTTTCTCACTTCACTTTTCTTTCATGGAAAAAGGTATAACAAAACTTGGGATCCACTATCTCCTGTGCTTCATCCAATGGCTCAATATTTTTGAGTTGTCAAATTGAAAACTATCAAAATATAAAGCTAGTTGTTATATCTTTGAGAGTGAGATCAATTGTTCCATGGCCTCTAAGACTTTTCTCCATAAATCCTACCATCATGGGACCCACTTATGCTATTGTGTTTCTTTTTAACCAATGATGCAATCGAAAAGAAGTTTTAGACTGACAACTTCTAAATATTTTGCACATAGTTGATCCTTGAGATGATCAATTGTGCATACCTACAAATGGTGCTGATGTTGATACCATAAAAATGTAGAGTGTTTGAAAATATTGCAACTTATAAATAACGAAGACAAATTTGATAGTAACCCAATGACTCTTCTATTTGATGATGAACTGAGCCAAAGAGAAAAAGGCAGAAAATGCAAAACTCTTGATGGAAAAGTTACCCTAAAAGAGTGAACAAAGAGTAGAGCTCTCAATTTATAGAAACTCTTAAGGGATCATTACATATGAGGAAGAACCTAGAAACTAGTTCATGGATGCACAGAACTTATTCAAAGATCAAATTTTTAAAATTTTAGTACTCATCAAATTAAGTACTCGTAACTTTGCCAAGGCAATCTAGAGAGACATCCATTCTACATCATTCAAATAGCCCTTGTTTTGAAGTCCTAGAAGCCCTTTTCCAAGTTGATCATATCCTTATGAGAGATTCTCTTGAGCTTCTCCACAATAGCTTTGGCCTAAAAATCCAACTATGCAAGAGGGCAAAGAATTACCTCTATCTCCTCAATGATTGGTGTATGAACTTAGCCCCCAAAAGATGTCTAGTCTTCCTGTTTTGGTATGAGCATTGCCTTAAATTCTTCTTCTCCTACAACTACACTATTATTATGGAATGGGAGGGTGATCCCTACTAAACCAATGAGATGATATTATCCCTCATTCCTTTCACAACCCTCTCTAAAGTGGCTAATTAAGCCTAGTACTTTAGAGAAGATTTATTCTCACTTAGGTCATTCGCTTTTAGTGTAGTCATCCTTCTATTTTCTACTCTAGTTATTATTAGGCTCTCATTTGGAAGGTTGTAAAATTTTTCTACTAGGTGTTGGAATACTAAGGATCACTGAGAGGGGGGTGAATCAATGATCTGATAAAACTAATTCTTCAACCAAGGTCTTCACACAATAAAACAATCTAACATGATCATGAAACACAAGACAATTGCATTAGGACATGAAAGCTTAACAAAGCACAAGAGACATATATGAACATCACATAAGTTACATAACATAGATGATTGAGTGGAAAACCCCATAAGGGTAAAAACCACTATGAACATGATCTCCATTAAGCCTCATTGGTAAACCTCACTAATTATAGTCTATGCCTTACTGGAAAACCTCACTGGTTACAAACTATGCCTCACTAGAAATATCTCACTGATAACATATCCTATGCCTCACTGCTAATAGGAGCACTTACAACAATCTCAGAAGACAATCAAAAGAGTTACAGAGGGTTTCTCTATTTCAATACAAATCACTGAACTTGCATATCCCCTTACGATCAAACTCAACTCAATCTACATTTCCTTCTTAGTATCTCACTCTCTTTCCTTCATTTCCTACATATCCATCTGCATAAGATCTCATACTATGCATAATACATAGTCAAAACACTTTCTCTTATCTGCCTAACCCTTGTTCCATATTATCACTCCTCATCTGCACAATCTCCTTATTTCACCATAAAAAGACTCCATTATATAAATTTTTATCTACAAGTATATGACAGTATCTTCTTTTGAATTCCATGAATTCATTCATCTCCATCTCTCTGATTTCATTTTTATATATCTATTTCAATTAAAATTGCTGATACCTTTTCTCTATTTAAACATCATCTAAATTATAATAATGTCAAAAACCTACTCTGGCTTCCTTTTTTTGAATCCACACAAACATACTTTTCTTCATTGTTGCCAAAAATATCTATTTTTGAAATCCACTCCTTTGGTTACTGAAGAGCATCCTTATTTAGGGGGATAGGTAAATGAATCTCTACATACATTATGCATGTTCATCATTCAGTTCTATATTGAATGCATTTTCAACTCAACCATTGAGCAATTCCCAATTTAGGATTTAGTCTCCTAATTTGTCAAATTGAAATAATGGTTACATAAACTATTTGAAAACTTCTTTTGGAGCTCCTAACATTTTCCTACCCATCAAACTTTACTACAGGACAAGGGCCATCAAATTTGAATATAGACCTTCGATTCATCTGTTCATGCACTCTATCATTTAAAATATGAACCTTTGATACATATTTGGTGCCCAGGTCACCTGATAGACTGGTGTCTCAAGGTGAGGTGTCAGTCAAATAAATGACTTAAATATCCTCGGCTAGGTCACTTAAGTGACAGTTACCTGTGATAACAAGTCGACTCAAAAACAAAATAAAAGTGCATGATGGGTAGGTTAATGGTCTTTAAGGAATTTAGATAGGGTTTGAACAAATAGGACTTAGAGTTCTTAGGAGATTAGGTTTTAAAATTTTTTGTAAAAAATCTTAATTCTTTATCACTAAACCCCTGCAGATGAAATAATGAGAACATGTCTCTTGACTTTAGAAGGGTTTAGGGTTTAGGAAGATCATTACGGTTTAGCATTTTGGTCTTCAAAAACAACATATTGTTTCAAACCCTAACTTTTCATCAAGGAGACTCTAATCACCTGTACACTGATTCTTCAAACTCTTCGCCTACAATGATTCATGTGAAAATAAGACTCCATGAATGAACACTAACAAAACATCATGGCAAGCAATGAATCAATTGATGAGCAACATATACAAATGCTATCATCCTATCAACAAAGACATAACTTCTTGATCTCCTGACATCACTACACAACTCTTTTGGTCCTCTGATCTCATCAAATATCTTTATGAAGAAACAAGTATCTTTTGCATTACCAATTACCATCCTTATTTCTTTTGGAACAATAATAATGACAAACAAGTTCCTTTGTCATGCAACATTGTTGAAGTCAAGTGAATAGACAAATACCACTACCTGCATCAATACCTTGTCATGAAAAATCTGTGACCTACATCAAGCTAACATAGATTATCAACACTGAACACCATCAAGTATGAACTCCTAAAGCATGTTGCTACACACCATCAATACCATTTGATGAAGCATGAACACCATTCAATGACACCGTTTCATGAAGCATGAACACTATGATCTCTAATATAACATGAAGCAACTCTTTTATATCAACAACAGACAACAACCTTCTTAAACAATGAACACTTTTTTTGATCCAATACCTTGTTGCTTGTTCATTGAATATCATCAACTTCTTTCAGTGAACTTCACTATGAAATGATGTAAACATTGATCTGCATAAGATTTGTATAAGACAAAACCTTGTTTCATCTTGAAGACATTAATGCCATATCATGAGACTCCATCACTATAACTCTTTACATTGTACAAGCATCTCATCTCACTGTGCATCAAGCGTCAACAAAGAATTTGTCTTAAAGCATGAAGTATGAACACAACATTATGAACTCATCATGCACTCATCATGAACTCATGAAACACAACATCCTCCAACTTTTGACATCAATGGCAAACCATCATCCAATAATCTCCTCCTTTGTCATTGATGGCAAATACTCTCCATCCACTCTCTCTCTCCCCCTTTGACATTAATTGACAAAGGACCCTTGATTACAAATCAATCACTCAAACATTCCATATACTCCTCCCCTAATGTTGGCTCCCTCTAAGGCTTATTTTCATAGGCATTGTACTTGTATCATTATTCTTGTTGGCAGAATCATTAGATTCATATTAAATTTCTATTACATCCATATTTTTAGAAAGTTCAAGTTCATTTGCATAGAACTTTATTTTGAGATCAAATGCTACTACTATGAGATCATGCACTCACTCCCCCTATCAATATAGATATGCTTGTTCAGATCCACATACTATACTGCATTATGTATTTTGACCTTATCATTATATTAGCATTGTCATCATACCCCATTCTATATATTATTATACTTTGCATATCATATTTACCCTACTCTTCAGTATGTCTGCACCATTGTCTAATTACTTGCACTAGGTGTAATCCTTATCCTGCAACACTATACCTAGCAACACTGCATTGGACAGTGTTGGCATACTTTTGACAGTCCTCACATTCACTTTCTTTGGCATTATCTTGTATTGTGCCAGCAAACTCTATTTTTGACATTAGACTATCATGCACTAGATAATCCATTGCTTTATTATTTGTTCACTATCTAGAGTTGACACTGCATCTCTCTCCTTTTCTTTAAATATTCTTACTTACTCTCATGATGTCACTTAGTTAGCTCTCATAGAATTTCAAAGGCTATCAAATGACCTTGCAACATCTTGTATCTTCCTATCATCTATGTCTTGTTTAAATATTAGTTTTTTGATTGTCCCATGATAGTCATGGACTCCAAAACTACTTTTGCCTAGGGTTTAATCAAGGTCTTCTCATTGTATCCCCTCACTGTTTGATAGTGGGTCTTCACTTAGGGGTTGTATCTTTCAATAATGAAATAGATACCTTAACAATGTCACAATTTTGGTTGAACAGGACCTCTAAACTATCTATCCACCTTAAATTTGCATGATCTCTTATCTTGTGCCCTTTGAAGGTCTCATCCAACTATATTGTTCATCACTATTTTGCTCTTTTGAACTATCCAATCTTTGTCACTACACTCTATAATTGTCTCACAATGTCTCAGAGGCATTGTCATATTGATTAAGATTGTTCAAACAACAAGAAGTCCTCATATCAGTCATTTCATGCATACTCATGACTACCTAGCTACTCCTTAGAATGCTTTATGAATCTCCTCTTAATTACATTACAGTACTAAGACTATCCTAGATCTTCATGACAACTGTCCTGTGCAAGATTCATGACAAACCTCTGTCCTGATCTATTCTCTCACCGTCCTACATTTTACATGCAAGTCTACAAGGAATTTGTAATTAGAACATTTGATACCACAACACACCTTCTCCTTTATACATTGATGGAGGTTATACCCTATTCCAAGGCTCCAAGAATGTCGATAGAAGTTGCAAAGTCTAATTTTACACTTGCTCACTGTATTTTCTTGATTTAGTGCTGAAATATTTTCAAAAAATATATTGTGTGTCTTACAATCATTGCATATCCAAGGATCATACACTTTGTTGGAAACATGGGCAAGAGGCACTGCTGATATGTTGGAGACTTGATATTGTCATTGATGGCAACAATCAGACATGGTTTGTAATAGTTCCTGAGACAAAGTTTTGTGTAGCCTTTTGGTCTGGAAAGACTAACTTAGCCAAAATTGACTAAGTGTTGGTAGTTTACCAAGACAATGATAGTGATTCAGTTGGTACTCCTCCATAGGTGAAGATCCTGCTATACAGTTTTGGTATGTTATACTTAGATGTTATATAATGTTGTATCCTAAGTTTCATGTCTTGAAAATCTTCAGAAGTCATATTGTAAATTGCCTAAGTTTGGTAAGCAGAGTGCAGTGAGGAACAATACAGAACACTTGAGTAATTCACTCTACTATTGGTTATTTTGATGTGCAATTTGAAGGTGTAAACACATGATAACTATCTAATTCTAGATTTACAATATCTAAAGTCCACCGGAAGATCATCTACAAGCTTCCAAGTTTTGGCAGTTAGTTTGAGAGTGTTTAACTAAGATAGAGGTAACAATTCTGAGATCCACATATCACCACACAAGAATATTATGACCTATGGTTATGAAGGTATGATTGGTGATGTCTAATGAATGTTTGATGTGAATTTTGGAGTTTCATGTGCTCCGCAATAGAAGTTATGATATGACAAAGAATAAGGTTTAAGTGTGTACTTTGGGATAAGGCCAACACACAGTTGGATCGAAGAGAGTCAATGGCAATTAGGTCTGGAATCAGAGAAACATACCTAGAAGACCTCCAGTTAGACAACCAAATGCTCAAAGGTACCCATGTTTCAATGGCTATTGTTTTAATTGCAATAAGTTTGGTCATAAGGCTACTCAATTTAGGACTAGAAGAAGTCAAAATATTCCATCATTCTCCAATCAATGTTTCAATTGTAAGAAAATTGGTCATAGATCAAATGAATGCAAAAGTCTGGTAAGGAATGGTTTTAACAATATAAGGAACACTCAATGTTTCAATGGAAAGTGATTTGCAAGCAATAGATTTGGGCATATGGCTAACCAATGTAGATCAAGAATGAATCCAATTAATGGGAGGAATCAAGGATAGAGGAATGTGGTATGCTACAATTGTAATAGACTTGGACATGTTGCAAAATTCTGCAGAAGTAAGAATGAGAAAACAAACTATCTTGTAGAGAAGGGGAAAATAGAGCAGAGGGAAGACAAACAAAAGATCAAGGTTGATCTGGTAGAAATCAAGAAGGAAATGAGAAAGGTCTAGATTAAGAAGGATGTAAAAAAGGTCAAGGATGAATCTACACCAACCTCTAGTGCAGATACCTCCTCCAGGAAGTAAATTGGGAGCTTTGGCTCAGGGGGAGCTTTTAATGAATATTTTGATCCCCTAGCCAAATAGTGGGTGCTGAGATCCAACACTAACGTATGAGTTAAAGTAGTATTGGATAAATCATTTAGAGAAGAAACTGGTAGAAAAAGACATAATGTAGCACATTGTGGAGCAATCTTAATCGACTGCATCTAATAGTGAAGTGTTTGACAACTTTTTGAGAACAACATTTATGATGACTAGGTTTTTGCATAACAAGGGTTAAAAAGGGGTCGCATTCAAATGACTAATAACTTTGCATTCAAGCTATCAATTATCCAAGGAGAACTGAAGCATAATTCCAAGCAACTTCAATGATTCAAAGCAACTCAAAGGGATTTCAAGTGAAGAAAACCCTAATTCAGAAAAAGAGGTATTTACAGTTTAAAACCCTACCATGAACTTGTTTGAATTCTTGTGGAAATGACAACACCACAAGTTATTGATATCATTGAGAGACCATGACCAAAATTTAAGAAACATCCACACAAGTCTACAGAAGTTGATCTTGATGGTGCATTTTCAAAAGTACCCTATGGTGTGATGCATGAGGAAGACATTAGGGCTTACATCCATGTTGCCCTAGATGAACACAATAATAGAAAACTTGGGGAATTGTATATGAATCGTCTCTGTGGTGAGGGATGCAAATTGAAGGAGGAATACAAAGCCTTAGAGAAGAATAAATTCATGCAATACAAACTTTCTATCATTTGCAAAGGACTCATGGGTCCGGTATGTAAATTGAGCAGAATTCACAATGAGTTTATGTGTCTTAACACACCATTCATGATCACAAAAGATGTTAGAAGGGTTGTTATAGGGTTGAATTCTACTAGAACAGTGCCTGTGTTGAAATCTGTGAAAAACAACACAAGACGGAAGCCACAGGTGCTAAATTTGACAAAAGACATTGACAGTTAATGACATTGAAGACCATGCAATTAGGTTTGCATCCATGGTGATCGGTTACAAGATCTACTTCACAAATCAGGAGAACTCTGTCTCTGGTACTACCATATAAACAGACTATGAGATGGTTAAGAATAAATGCACTTTATGACCTTCGTGAGTTTCTCCGACAACAATTAATGGAAAATTTGAAGAAGAAAAAAGAGTACAAATATCCCTTCAAGTTTAGTATGTTGATCATTTGCTTATTTTTCTATTTCATGTAAGCATTACTAGGAATGAAGTTGATTTGGTCTAGTAGTCAACTAGTTGCTATAAAAATTAGAAACCACTTGAACACCATACGAAGTTGGGATGCACAGAATGCAAACCTATGGGGCTACTTCAAGAATTTTCAAAAGACAATGCAATCTAGGCAAAGAATACTGAAGAAAATAGTTGAGAAATATAAGAATGATATATGTTTTATTGTAAACAAAGATCAATGCATGATGGAGGTTGTTGAGCCAAGGACAGTCTGGGTCCTTCCGATGGGCTATGAAGTAGCTAAAAATATACTGCATGGTTATGCTGAGCTCATGTTGAGAAAACCCAGGGACACCAATGAGCCAAGGTTTGGTACCTATAAGGAGTTATCTATAAAAGTTCATGTTGAACTGAGAAAGCCAAAAAATTAGAAAAAGATGAAGAAAATGGTAGACAAATATGCCCAGAGCATAGGACTTACTAAAGAACAGATTGCTAAAACAAGAGCAACGGCTGAAGCAGCTAGGGCAGCTGAAGAAATAAAGCAAGGTGAGTTTGAAAAGGCTTTGGAAGAGTCTGAGAAGAAAGTGAAGGAGCCTATGGTAACAAGGAAAAGAACAAGAAGTACAACTTCTACTTAAACTACTACTACATCCTCCAATCCCACACCTTTTGTGAGTGTGGAAGCACCTACAAAGGAAACCACTACAAAAGAGCATAAAAGAATGAAAACCAAGGGGAAAACAATGTATGTGAGCATTGGAGTTGATGATGAGGAAATTGAGTCAGATGAAGAAGTGAAGAAAATGAAAGTTAAGGCTACTAAAGCCTTTGGGAGAAAAAAGGAGAAGCCCTCCAGTAAAGGAAGAATAAAAAATCCAAGACAAGTTGAGACTGAGAAAGGAGAAGCTACAATAAATTTGGAAGATGTCTTTAAGGCTATAATAGTTGATGTAAATCTAAAGCCTATAGCTCAACTGTATGATGATTATGATTATGTAGACAAAGGCATCATTGAGACTACTATAATCAAATATTTGGAAATATATAATAGAGCCCTCATTAAGGTAGTCATTGATCTCCTAGATAGCTTGGCAAGCATAATGTCTACCAAGAAGGAATCAACAATGGCTAAAGATATGGAGGTAAGAGAAAATACATTGCTAAAATTTTCTCCAGATGTGACTCCTAAGGAGAGAACCAAAGTCTTCAAGATCCTTGGAGATAAAATTGAAATAAAGAGGAAGATCAACACTCTGATGTCAGGGAACACAGAGAAATTTGTGAAGGGTATAGAGCAAATAATACTTGATATCCTAAAAGATCTTAACATCCCAACTATATATGACAAAAGAACAAAATATTGGTGATGACTGTTCTTTACTGAAAGTCAGTCCTAATCAAGGTTTAAATCAAACAAAGACTCCTCCAATAAGCCCAAGAAAAGGTGAAGAGATGAAAGAGCAAGAAGAAGATAAATCTCCTAAGAATGTTGAAACCCCTACGGAGCAAAAAGAAACTAATGATCAAGAGGATGAACAAGATGAGAAGAACCCTCCTTTGGGACAAAACATTGATGAACAAGAGGCTATGGACCTAGAACCACTGGAGCAGAATCAAGAAGAAGAAGTGTATGATGATATGGCAAGAGACACTGTTGCCACATAGGATCCAGTAAATATTGTCAAGCAATTTTTGGAGAAGCAACGAGGAACACAAGATTTGGATACACCTGAGTTTCTGTAAGGTCTAATCAACTTGGACTCAATGTCTCCCTTGTAGAAGTTAAAGCTGGGATCAATTATATAGGCCAAAGCTCAAGAAGAAATTTTGAAATACTATGTCCAAGACAGTGAGCTCATTGATAAGGCATCTAATGTATTGGAGAAATTGATGCCTGGACTGTAGAAAGATACAACACTTGCACCATTTGAGCAACTTAAAGGGCTCATAAACTCTATACTTACTCATTTTCAATCCTTTAAAATAGTGGCAGATACAAAGGTTAGAACAGAAATCAATGATAAGAGGCTAGTTGAGCTAAAGGATAAGTTAGCTAAAGATGCAATTTTGTTAGATAATAGCATCAAGAATATAGAGACTACCATTAAGGATGCTAGTGATATGTACAAGTTTTGTCTATCTTAGCCTAAGTCAACAAAAGAGTTGAAGGAGAAAATAGATGAATTGGAGCTTAAACCATTAAAGATCTCTGAAACCTTTGACCCATCAACTGACTCCATCTCAAACAAAAGGTCAGAAATAGAAGGCATTCATGCACAAATAAATAGTATATAGAGTAAGAAAAAGGCCACCAAGATAAGAATGTATCAAGTAAGAGAAATAATAGATTCCAAGCTTGATTCTATGATTGGTCTGCAAGTAGAGGTAGTAAGGATAAAGGCAATAACTAATGTACCTATAACTATTGATAAGGCAGAGGAGTTGGTGTTTCAAGTGAATGGACATTCAAATTTTAAATAGTACCAAGACCAAGTGGGATGGAGAGATAACCAAATTGAAAGTCATATACTCAGCCATCCTCTCCACTTTTTAGTTAGTAAGCTTTTGACTACATCTGTACATATCCAACTAAGTATAATAGTTTTGTAATACAATTTTGTTACTTGTACATACACTTTTGCCATTGATGTCAAAGGGGGAGAAGAAGATCCAATGAAAAATGACCAAACATCTTAAGGGAAGAAGAAAAACAGAGTGTACATAGTAAGGGGGAGAAACATAAGCATTTTCACTAAGTGTTGCTATCAATGCCAAAGGGGGAGATTATTAGCAACATGGTCAAGAGACACTGTTGATATGTTGGAGACTTGATGTTGTCATTGATGGCAAAAATCAACCATGATTTGTAATAGTTCCTGAGACAAATTTGTGTGTAGCCTTTTGGTCCGGAAAGACTAACTTAGCCAAAATTGACTAAGTGTTGGTAGTTTACCAAGATAGTGATAGTGATTTAGTTAATACTCCTCCATAGATGAATATCTTGCTATGCAGTTCTGGTATGTTATACTTATGTGTTATACAATGTTGTATCCTAAGTTTCATGCCTTGAAAATATTTACAAGTCATATTGTAAATTGCCTAAGTCCGGTAAGTAGAGTGCAGTGAGGAACAGTGTAGAACACTTAAGTAATTCACTCTGCATTCCTCTGCTATTGGTTATCTTGATGTGCAATTTGAAGGTGTTGTAAACACATATGATAGCTTTCTAATTCTAGATTTATAGTATTTGAAGTCCACTAGAAGATTATCTACAAGCTTCCAAGTTTCAGTAGTCAGTTTGATAGTGTTTAACTAAGACAGAGGTAATAGTTCTGAGATCTGCATATTGCTACACAAGAATATGATGACCTGCAGTTATGAAGGTATGATTAGGGATGTATAATAAATGTTTGATGTGAATTTTGGAGTTTCATGTGGTCCGCAATAGAAGTTATGATATGATAGACAATAAAGTTTAAGTGTGTACTTTGGGATAAGTCTGACACACAGCTGGATTGATGTGCGGTAAGAAGATAATGTTTAGATCATTATTCTAAGTGGTTTGATAATAGGTCCAGACCTATATGAAGATTCCTAAATGATTATATGAGTTTGTATTGTTGTTTGTGCAAAGGATCAAGCCGATAAGGTACAACTGTGGTATACAAGTTTCATATTTTGCATGCCGACCTAGTTTTGGGATGATTCATGTTGCGGATATATATACTTGATAAATTTTAGTATTGGAGGAATATATTATGTGAATGTGGTGTGAATTTGATGTATATGTGATCTAAGACAATTTGGTGATCAGAAAAGAATATTAAAGGACTAAAGAATAGAGTATATGTGAACAGGACAGAGAAATAGAGTAGAGATTATGAAGTCATTTGAATCTATATACTGAGCTATCAATGGAACTGTAATCCAACATTTTTAGATGCATCTATAGTAGTTCAATCTTCGCAGTGAGCCATTCTCTCTTCTATTCTTTTCTTTCATGGCAGTGAGCCTTATGCAGTGAGCACTTCTTTTGATAGTGAGTCCTTGGGTAGTGAGCCTTCATGTAATTTAGTTTTGATATCATAAAATATTGTGAGCTAACACTCACTGTAGTTTTTCCATTTTTTGGTTTTTCCATGTAAAAATCTTGGTGTCTATGTGTTATGACTCTGTGTCTACTCTTCTCATGTTTATTTTGCTTTCATGTTATTGGATTTGGTAAATGGATTAATGAATATGTGAAAGAAAGGTTTTATAGAATATTGATTCACCCTCCCTCTCAGTAGTCCTTGTGTTCAACACACTTTATGACTGCTCTTGCAATGAATCACTAAGAAATGCAAAGATCTTCAACAAAGAAATGCCTAATTGATGTTGTAGAGTTCAAAATCATTGTCACAGAGTTCAATCTTTTGAGAAAACTCAAACAATGGGTATGTTCAAGGTCTCACACCTCTATGCATAAATCTCTAAGCCCTTATCAAGGTCTATCAACTTGTAGATGCTACTAAACAAAGCCTTGACACAATTTTAATGACATATTCAAAGCCTAGAAGGAGTATATAGGTCTTTGTGACATTAGAAGGGAAAGATCTAAAAGTCTTGACAAACTTAAAATTGATCTAATCTTGATTAGACAATCTAAAACCTTCACCTCTATCTTTCATGATCTAGGCCCTTCATTGTCAAACTGCTTCTTCCTTTTCAACAGTCATACAAAACATTTCAATGATGCCTCTTATCATGGCATTCATGGGTCTTTACACAGTGGCTATGAGTTTAAGTACTCATGCATTCTCCTTATACTGCACAGAAACAAAGTCATAGGGCCTCTGAATATAAAACACATAGATTTTCAATACCAACCTTCAAAACCCTGCAGAGGTGCTCCTTGGACATTTGACAAATTCACCATACATGCTTTAGTTGACCTCTTTCTACACTCAAACCATTGGTGAAGCTTCACCTATACCCATGCAGAGACATACATCAAGAAGTGAACATTTGACATCTACCTTTGACATCAAAGTGAATCCATCATCTCATAGTGAATGACATCATTACAACATCACAGAGATAGTCATTTGTGATGAAGGATATGCACTGAATGTACTAGAGACAATGAACACATTCTATCCCTTCTCCACTTGCTCCTTGACTGCTACAACCTTCTAATTTTTCACCTTGGGGGTTAAAGATAGGGCATTGAACAACTCCCTCTAACCTCATGCTACTTCTTATGCAACTTGTGATGTATCTTGTGCAATATGCACAAGTTTGGGTTTATCCTTTTCTTGATTTTGTTTCCTTCTCCACACTTTCATAGGTTCTCTCTTTTGTTTAGGTTTCTTCCTCCAAAATTTATCAGGCTCTTTTCTTTTCCAACCTTTCAAACTAGGTGATCCATTTCTACAATAATGTGCTTTGTGTCCAAGAGTGTTGCACTTGTAACATATAATATTGTAATCTAGATCAAATGAATGATAGTTCCTTTTTGACAACCTATGAGCACTTCTATTGTTATTCCATGCATGATCATACCTTCCATGCACTCTACAATATATTTTTATGTGGCCAACATTGTTACAATTGTAACACACAAGATATACATTCCTTATTGAAGCAGAAGTGTTTCTTTTCATAAAATCAGTCCTTCTCTTATGAGCAACTCTACATGTAGCAGCCTTATGACCATATCCATTACATGAATAACAATAACTAGAAAAGGAATAACTATACCTTATATATTGACTTTGCCTGGTAGGTGGAGATCCTAAGGACCTGATGGCTCTTCTTCTTCCTCCATTTTTGATGTTCTTGAAAAACCCATTATCAGCACTCTTATCTTCTACCTTCTTGTTTTTAGACTCAGGAGTGCAGAATGATAGTCTAGATCTATCTTTTTTCTAGGTATTTCTCTGACTTTAGAAGTCTGCCCCTTTTCAAATCCTAATCCAATAGTGTCTTTATGACATTTTTGCTTACCCAACATCTCATACAACTTGCTAGTGTTGTCCTCAAACTTCTGATTCTTCTTTGACTAAATATTGAGATTTTCAAGATCTACCTCTATTTTTAGACATTCAATTGATTTGACTTCTAATTTAGACTTTGTAACATCTGCTATCCTTTTAGCCTCTTCAATCTCTATTTTTAGATTGATAATTAATTTATCTGATTCTTCAACTTGTACCCTTAAGCCCACAATCAGATTTTTTGCCTCTTTAAGATCTAAAAAAGTTCTTTCAAGGTCTGAAAGTACTTTGTCCTTGGAGTCATTTTCTTGTTGAAGTTGTAACTCTAATCTCTGGTTCTCCTTTCTAAATTTCTTGATCTCATCTAGGGCACACATGAGTTCTCCATCAATATCAATTTCACATTCATATTTATCATACTCTTGTTCATTTTCACTCAAAATGTGGTCTCCTTCTTTGTTAACAATCTCAACAACAAAATCATCTTCTCTTTCAGATATATCATATCATGTGTCCACTGGAAGGCATATTTCTTGCAACAACTCATCACTTGATTTGATTTGCACTTGTTAAACAATTTTTTGCTTGGCATCTCTCCTTCCCTTATTTCTTTTTTACTTACCCATAGTATTCCACCTCCAGGATCTACCCAAGTCTATTAGACTCGTACAAGGAACCTACAGCTCTGATACCAATTGTTGGAATACTAAGGATCACTGAGAGGGGGGTGAAACAGTGATCTGATAAAACTAATTCTTCAACCAAGATCTTCACACAATAAAACAATCTAACATGATCATGAAACACAAGACAATTACATCAGGACATGAAAGCATTAACAAAGCACAAGAGGCATATATGAACATCACATAACACAGATGATTAATTGGAAAACCCCTGAATGGTAAAAACCATTATGAACATGATCTCCATTAAGCCTCACTGGCAAACCTCACTAGAAAACCTCACTGGCAATATCTCACTGATAACATATCCTATGCCTCACTAGAAATAGGAGCACTTACAACAATCTCAGAAGAAAATCAAAAGAGTTACAGAGGGTTTCTTTATTTCAATACAAATCATTAAACTTGTGTATCCCCTTACAATCAAACTCAACTCAATCTACATTTCCTTCTCAGTATCTCAATTCATCTGTATCTCTCTTTCCTTCATTTCATGCATATCCATCTGCATAAGATCTTATACTATGCATAATACATAGTCAAAATACTTTATCTTATCTACCTAACCCCTATTCCATATTATCACTCCTCATCTGCATAATCTCCTTATTTCACCATAAAAAGACTCCATTATATAAATTTTTATCTAAAAGTATATGACGGTATCTTCTTTTGAATTCCATGCATTCGGTCATCTCCATCTCTCTGATTTCATTTGCATATATCTATTTCAATTAACATTACTAATATGCCTTCTCTATATAAACATCACCTGCATTATAATAATGTTGAAAACTTACTCCAGCTTCCTTTTTTCGAATCCACACAAACATACTTTTCTTCATTGTTGATAGAGATATCTAGTTTTGAAATCCACTCCTTTGATTATTGAAGAGCATCCTTATTTAGAGGGATAGGTAAATGAAACTCTACATGCATTATGCATGTTCATTGTTCAGTTCTATATTGAATGCATTTTCAACTCAACCATTGAGCAATTCACAATTTAGGATTTAGTCTCATGATTTGTCAGATTGAAAGAATAGTTATAGAAACTATTTAAAAACTACTTTTTGAGCTCCTGACATTTTCCTGCCCATCAAACTTTACCACAAGACAAGATCCATCAAATTTGAATACAAACTTTTGATTCGTCTCTTCACGCACTCTATCATTTTAAATATGAACCTTTGATAAACATCTGGCACCCAGGTGACCTGATAGACCGATGTCTCAAGGTGAGGGGTCAGTCAATTAAATGACTTAAATACCCTCGAGTGGGTCACTTAAGTGATAGTTACCTATGATAACAAGTCAACTCAAAAATAAAAGAAAAGTGCATGATGGGTAGGTTAATGGTCTTTAAGGAATTTAGATAGGCTTTGAACAAATAGGACTTAGATTTCTTAGGATATTAGGTTTTAAAATGTTTTGCAAAAAACCTTAATTTTTTATCACTGAACCCCTTTAGATGAAATAATGAGAACATGTCTCTTGACATTAGAAAGCTTTAGGGTTTAGGAAGATCATTAGGGTTTAGCATTTTGGTCTTCAAAAGAAACATCTTGTTTCAAACCCTAACTTTTCATCAAGGAGACTCTGATCACCTATACACTGATTCTTCAAGCTCTGCCCATATCTATGCATACAATGATTTATGTGAAAAGAAGACTCCATGAATGAACACTAACAAAACATCATGGCAAGCAATGAATCAATTGATGAGCAACAAATGCAAATGCTATCAACCTATCAACAAAGACACAACTTCTTGATCTCCTGACATCACTACACAACTCCTTTGGTCCTCTAATCTCCTTAGATATCTTTATGAAGAAATAAGTATCTTTTGCATTACCAATTACCATCCTTATTTCCTTTGAAACAATAACAATGAAAAATAAGTTCCTTTATCATGTAGCATTGTTGAAGTCAAGTGAATAGACAAATACCACTACTTGCATCAATACCCTATCATGACAACTTAGTGACCTATATCATACTGACATAGATGATCAACATTCAACACCATCAAGTATGAACTCCTGAAGCATGACCATCAATACCATTTGATGAAGCATGAACACTATGAAATCTGATATGACATGAAGCAACTCTTTTATATCAACAGTAGACAAAAACCTTCTCAAACAATGAACACTTTTTCTGATCCAATACCTTGTTTCCTATTCATTGAATATCATCAACTTCTTTCAGTGAACTTCACTATGAAATGATGTAAACACTGATCTGCAGAAGATTTGTATAAGACACAAACCTTGTTTCATCTTGAAGACATCGATGCCATATCATGAGACTCCATCACTGCATCTCTTTGCATTGTGCAAGCATCTCATCTCACTATGCATCAAGTGTCAACAAAAAAATGTGTCCTAAAGCATGAAGCATGAAAAAAATCATGAAATCGTCATGCACTCATCATGAACTTAGGCAACACAACATCCTCCAACTTTTGATATCAACGACAAACCATCATCCAACACTAGGGACTTGGCTTGAGGGACTCTAAGAGTCAAGGAGAGGATTACTTCATCCACTTTAGGTTTCACCTCTACATTTAGAGTTTGTGTGGAGGTGATGAACTTTAATTCCAAGCTAAGATCTACTATTGTCTTTACAATCTTATCTCAATAAGATGCATATAATTATTTTACAAGGGGTGTCACTCTCAATGATTACTTGGCTAGCTAGACTTCTTCTTGTAGTTGTTGAATTGTCTGCAATTGTTGGGAGTTGGCATCCCTCAACTCTATTAATTTCTTATGTAGCTCTGTGGTTTCCTCTATCCTTTCCTACTAGGACCCCTCAAGTTTTTCTAACTATTGATGATGTCCCTCAAGCATAATTTGTGCTTTGTCTAGCTCAAATTATGTCGCATTATACTTAGTTTTATTGGCCTCCAATCTTCCATTAGCATACAAGATTGTAACTCTTTCTTCAAACTCTAAATTTCATTATCCTAAGCTTTCAAATATGCCTTAAGTTGGTTGATAGTGTCCCTAGTTCTAATTAGCTTAGATTTCATCTTTTCTAGCTTCCTACTTATCTTAATGAAGTTATTGGTAACTAACTTATGTGTTTCCTACATGATCTCTACCCTATATGTAGGCCACACCTCTGACAAGTCCATCCCCACTACATGCACAGAGTAGTCCTCCAACTACATCAATCCTTATAGCCTGTCCACATTATATTTCATGTGTATAATCATCAATTATTATTGTGCAAGGTCATAAAATAACCTAATGTGAGTGTGACTCAGGGCACTATTATCTTTTTATCTCTATCTTCCCATCTTGGCCTCATACAATTGTTGAATTGTTCTCATATGCTAGTGTATATCTAAGGGGGAATGGATGAATCCACCTACAAATGGGGAGCCCTAGGGAAGAGTCTAAGGGAAGGTGACCATTTATTCAGTAGGTACCAACAATGCATCAAGGGGAAGAGGTAACTCAGCGATGAGTGTAGAATGGGAGAAGGAGGGAAGGCTTAAAGTAGGATGTATATGTTTTTGCATGGTTTGAGTTGATGGTTGTAGAGATACTATAGAGGATAATATTTGGGGTGTTGATATGGCTGGAGTTCGCACGGTCACCATAACTATCAGTGTTTCAATGAAGGGAGGAGGTTACATAGCTTGTGGGTCTAGGGGGATGAATTGGATGGGTAAAATTGATAAAAAAAAGGAGTGGAAAGAGCTAAAAGAGGAGTAGAAGAAGTAGGAGAGGGGTTAAATACTTGCATAGCTTAGATGGAAGGGAGTGATTCCATCTATGGTGACGCTTGAGGGCCTTCTTCCTTTGAATCTAAACCCTTTCGCATCACTAGTTTCCTATTCTTTATCTTAGGCTCAATAGATGAAGAAGGATCTAAGACTTGGATTAGAGGTGTCTACATAGTTGTGGCAATCTACTCTCCTACTTGGTTCACTTCCTCCTAAGGAGCTTGGGGAGCAAACAAGTGAAGTTATCTAGCTACTCTTTGCATCTTCTCCATTCATTTTTAGATAGTTACTTTTGTTTCTTGGTATATTTACTATAGTTTTTACCTAAGGCTCATATATGCTAAAGCTAACTGAGCCAAATGGATGGGGCCTTTTGCGACCTATCCTTAGATAATGCAAAGTGGAGCTAGCCATCAAAGGCAACTAAATCCTTGTGATTTCATGGAAATCTCCTCAACCAAATCATTACTTATTTTAGTGTTAGATAGGCTCTGAACTTCCTTTCCCTATTCTTCCTAGGCCCCAAAATCTCCTCTCTTTGGGATGTTTCTAGTGTCATAACTAGAATCTGGGGAGGCATGCTCTTCATAAAAAAAATTCTCCCAAGTGACATGAATGGAAAATAGTCTATATACATGTTCTTGTTCAACCACTTCTTGCTTGATTTCCAATAAGCGCATATTTATTCATCATTGTAGTCTTTCTCTTTTAGAGCCTTTCATAGGCCATGATTCATGATCTAGCTTGGGTCAAAAATGTGCTATAGAGTGTAGAAATCCTTCCAATCTAGGAGTGGATTTGTGGGGAGTTTAAATATTTCTATGTACAAACTAGGAAAATCCTCCATTAGATGCTTCCTTAGTTCTATCTCTAGCTAGCTTTGATGAGTGGTTTATTACCCAACTAGCCATAAAGCCATATGGGTCATAGCTCCAATAATTATCTATTAGATCGAGGCCCAATTTTACTAATTTGAACATGAGAATCTCATGAGACCCCCCTTTGGTGAGTGTTATCCCACTAAAAGAGAAAGGGAGATCATAGAAGGCTTTATTTTTCCTACCTATGCCCCATTCTGCATCAATCACGTCAAGATGACACATGAACTTCAATATGAGCACTCTATTGGTGAGGATCTATGAAGCCAAAAGGGTTCCCTTTTGAATATATGTAGTCTAATAATTATGTGGTGCTACCCAAAGAACCAATCGCAAGGTATCTTTCTATTATTCATAAGCCCTTGTTGTCTTAGGCTTAGCTAAGTGATATCATCATAATTTAAATTAGTGAGGGTCAGGGCAAGGAAACTCTTGATGAACTCATAGTAGTCTCACATTCAAGAGAGGATGTATGTCCATGTAGACACTAGAATGACCTTTTGAGGATCAACAAAGTCATCTATCATAGCTAGTTGTATGAAAGATTAGAAAAAATTGAGCATTTTGGAAAATCTTTTGGTGGACCAGGAATGAAGAGTACCTAAACACTTGCTAGGAGGTGAAATGGATTAGTTGGTACTACAAGGTGTTTGGTATTGATTTCATAAAATCAAAAAGAAAGACCTAATCCTAAGATATGGTCTTAAGCTTATGTAGGGCCATGTTATGCTCTGCATACACACCCCTCTTTTTAACTAACTTGGGGATCCGCCTTTGTTGCTTTTTGGTTTATTTCCCTTTGTCTTCCCTTTCTCCCCAGTGTTTTTGGGTCTTTTGACCACCTTAAACTCCTAAGTTTTCCTTAGGGCTTTGTTTCTAGCTTTTGGCTTATGTTTTTGGCCCTTTTTGTTTTGGTGCCAGGTTTTCCTAAAATACCAGGATTCCAAGTTCAGGATCATTTTTTGACCCAGGCCTTATCTTTGTTTAAAGTGTGTTTCTAGTAAAGTCACAAGTCTCATTTAGATTTTGGAACTTGGTTTCGACAATCCAAATTCCACCCTCAATTTTGCTCCCACGTCTTCTTTTTGGGATCGCAAGCTTGAGGCAGAATTTGTAACTAAAGTCCTAAAATCCAAGTTCTTCCCAGAACCCCACTCCTTTTATTGTTGCATGATTTAAATTTATTGAAGGGGTATAAATCTATTTTAATGGATTTTTCTAAGTTGCATTCTGCTTCTAAATATTGAAATTTTAAGTTGTCTGCAAATCCAAGTAATCTCAAGCACTTGAATTTGTGGATTTAAAGGTGCATTGACTAATTTTCATAAAGAATTTCATCACGGGGATAGTGGTGAGTGCAGGTCTTCTCATTTATTTTGTCATTTTCTTCCTCCCACATTTTCCAGGTAGGGTTTTTCCTCTTTCCTATTTCATTTTGTTTGTTCTATGTTTGGTTTGCTTGCTTGTTCATTTTTGTTATTTGTATAATTATTGTTTTATCTATTTATTTCTTCTTGCCCTGTTTAGGGACAGGTGTTCTTGTCCTTCCTAGGTCAAGGAGGGTTGTTCTTTTTAGTTTTTTCATGTTAGGTTAGGGTTTCATTTTAATTTGGCATATTCTTAGGTTAGGCTTTGTCTTTGTGTGATTAAATTGGACTAAGTCAATCAAACTCCTATTGAAATGTGAAAATCCTAGTTTACCTTAAGTAGATTTTGAGTTTGTGCTTTGTCAGATCATAGACCCTGAAAATCCCTTTTACACCTAATCTATAAATTAGAATTCCTCTCAGAATTTTGATCCTAGTCCCCTTAAGAAAGTATTTTTATGGAGAAGTTCCTTCAAGATATCAGGTCTCGAAAGAATATTTCCATTTTATCTGAAGACTACATTCCTCTCAAAATCTTGAATCTGAGCCATTATTGTTTGGAACTTAGGTGTTTGAAGAGGTTCCTTTAGAAATTTTGACCCCTAAGAGATATGTTACCAAAATCCTAAATCATAATTCCTTCCAGAGCCCCACTTCCTACAAACGTTTATTCAGGAAATCCTTCGAGTTAGTCCTCGTGAAACTTCGGTCCCTAAAAGAATTTCTAGCAAAGTTCTAAAGGATCTAGTTTCCTTCCCGAGTCTTGACTCCCACTAAATTAAAACAAATACTTAGTTGAAAAGGTGATATTTTCATGGGGTTTCAAACCCCACAAGAAAATTTTCTCTGGATCCCTAAAACCATAAATTGCCCAAACTTCTAGGCCATGTTAAGAAAGTGTGAGGTTCTTATAGAACTTCTGGACTCAATCGATCATTTGCACCAAGTGCTCAAATCCAAAATCCTTCTAGATCCCTGATTCCCACCAAAGGTGAAATAACAAAAAGAAATCAAGTTTGGGAGTGATTTCTAACCTATAACTCTTGGTTCCTAATCCATCTGTCCACCAGTGACCCGAAGTCTTGCCATAGATTGAAACATGTAGAAATTGCTCTATACAATTATTTTTATTACAACAAATGGACTTCATATAGATTTTTTTGTATTTTTTAGGTTTGATCAATGTCTGATGAAGTGAAGGAGTGGATGGAAGAATAGATTGCCTTAGAAGGAAAGGTTGAGAGCAAAGGAAAGAAGAAAAAAGAGTTTCCTTTGACCATGAAATATAGGTTTCAGGGGGTACTGAAGGTATCCAAATTCACATCAGATTTAATGAATATAACAGATAGACATTTAGGTCATGCAGACCTGGACCAATTTAGACAAGATATTTTCTCTAATGATGCAACTCTTAGGGCCAAGAAAGTTGTATCTTAAGGGCTTGCACATATTGCTTCTTTCCCTATCTCAGTGCAATGCCCTAAGCTATTTTTAATTCTTTCTCAACACCACAATCTGGGGGACATGAGGTGTTATGATACATATGGTACAATAATATTGGATTTGACCACCCCATGATTAGGACCACTTTTGACTTTCCTCCTTACTGAAAATTAATCCCACTGATAGATAATGATGCTAGAAAATCCTATGAGACCAATGTAACTGAACACCTCAAGTATCTCAATAGGTCTTGGCTTAAAGTAGAAAGGAAATCTACATCAGAGGTCCTAGGAAATCTTACAAGGGTAGAATTCCAAGATGAAGTAGGGGACATAATTACTCTCCTTAATAGAGCCTTTGGGAATGAGGATAGTAAGCCATATGAGACCTAGATGTTCCAGTTTATTCACATTATCTTGAAAGGTCAAGTTTACTTGGATTAGGGATACATTATTTTAGATTAGCTTCATACATAGCTAACTAATGTAATAAGTACAAAAATATTCTACATGACATCATATATTGTTTATCTAGCTGCCAGGATTGAAAATTTTCAATATTTGACCACACATGGGACAAGAGGTCAATCTCCAGGATAAAGCAAGATCTAGGAGTTCTATTCCCAGCTGGAGCTGAAATAAGCTAACAATCATTTTAATAGAGTGAATGATGATTTTTTATATGTTATAATTGAGCAATTAATAGGTGATTCAGGGGAAAGGATGTCAAAAAGGCAATGGAGTTAGTAAATGGATGGGACAGTGGTTTCTTCAATTCCCAAGGTCCTTATATCAGATTTTAAGGGTTTGAGAAGACCCATTTCTTATTGTCAAGGCATTGTGGTGATAGACTAATGTTAATAGAGTTTTCAAGATAGATTTCTAAAGTACACCTCAAACTATCTGGCAAACACAAGGTAGGAGTAAAATACCCATTCAATTAGATTTTATTCTTGTCCATCGATTCAAGTAGCCAGGATTGCAATAGACGAATTAGAAGCACTCAATTTGAAAACTTATGTGCCTAGAAAGGATTTTGAAACTTTAGGGAGCTAAGACAATTATTTCCACTATTTCTTTCAAGCATGAATGTTCTTTAGAGGATTTTTGGGCCAATTGTAAGGATGCATTTGCAGTAAGGAAAAGGAGTTACTATAGGTTGATTGCATTATAGTTAACAAAGTTCATAATTAGAGATGATGTCCTTGAAGAATTATCCGACGATGGACATGTACTAAATCTAGATTATGACCTAGATTTTGTTGATAGGAAACCATTGGACCCTATTTATTGGTCATCAAAAAAAGATGTTTCTTTGAATGAGGTAAGTGAAAGGTTTTAGATTTTAGCAATTCATGGTTAGATGTTAGAATTAAAGATCTTGGATTTGTAAAAGGAAAAGGTAAGAAAATACCAAGATCAACTATGAGTGTGTCTACTTCCTCTGGAACTATAGTATATCAGAAGAACTATAAGAATCCCAATAAGAATAAAATAAGGGGAATAATTGACCAAGCTTCACAAAAGGGGGTAGTCTCAATGGTTGGTGATGATTTTAGGAAAGCTTCCATCACTTATATGGATATTGAGGCTAGGGTAGTTGATGGTCTAGGTGTAATCCCAATGGCCCAAGTTATCCCAACAAGATAGGCTTTAGGAAAATTTATTGGAGAAGGTGATGAAGTTGTTCATCAAGAACATCAGCAAACAATAGATGACACTACAAAGAAAATACAAAAAACTATTCCTCCTCCTTTTACAAAAGAAATAGAATTGCCCCAAACAAGCAAACCTGAGGAGGAAGTGGAGAAATAAATTCATGGTGAAGGTCTGCCATCTCAGGGTCCCATAATTGATATTTTAGAAGAGGACACTCATTCACCTTCTAAACAAGAGGAGAAGGTAGAAACTGATAAAGAGATAGGAGATGATGATGTTCAATAATAAGAAGATCCATGAAACATAGAGGTCTTCACTTAAGAAAGTGATCAACAAGAGCAGGATTGGACACATGAAAGTGAGTAGATTAAAGAAAAATCCCTTCAAGAAGATACCTCCTATGAACAAGGAACTAATGAAGAACATCATGAGGAGGCAGAGAATGATTATGTGGAAATAAATCCACCATACCAACAAGATGTTCTTTTAGGACCACAATTTTCTCAAGAAGAAGTCTTGCATCAAGAGGATAGTCATGATGAGAACAATCGAGGAGATTTAGAAGCACAAGTAGAGCATGGATATGAAGATAACCAAATGGGGAACATTTCTAAAGATCTACCAAAACGACAACATGAGAATCAAGAAAAAGATGAATAGAAGATGGAAGAAGAACATGTTTTAACATATGAAGAATAAAAAAAATTAATAGAAACAATTGAACAGTAAACAAAGATTGTTGATTCTTCTATGCTAAACGTCCCTTTTTGAACAAGAAAATATAGATCAGCAAGAAGAACCTCAAGAAGAGGTAAATTAGGAAGAAGTCTTGCATCAGGAAGAGGTAAATCAAGAAGAAGTCCTTCATTGGGAGGAGGTAAAGAAAAAAAAGGACAAAAGTCAAGAGGAAGTCTTGGACAAAGGAGGTTCTAGTGAAGAGAAGAATAGAGGTACAAAAAAGAATGAGAAATATTTGCAAACAAATTCAATAGCTCCTACTTGGCTAAAGATAAATTTGGAGAAGAGACAACAGGTAGTGATCAAACTACTAAGTTTACAATATATGGCTATAGAGGTTGAGAAGAGTAAACCAAAGAAAAGATCTATAACTCTTTCAGCCATTAGAGTAAATGAACATGGGGAAAGAATTATAGAATTTTCAACCCCTATTCAAGATAAGGATGATAGAGATCTTTCCATCTCTGATTATCAAATCACCAAAGTAAATTTGGGTAAGCAGACCTGAGAAGAAGAAATACATAATTCTCTAGGTTTAGCAGTGGACATAGTAGTGTCTAGGATACAAAAGGATAAACAAACCAAAGATGAATTGAAGGAACAACTGAATAAAATGAATACTTTTGTTAAGGATATCTTAAACCCAATTATGACGACCAAAAAGGAAGTTGACGCCTTATAGGCTATGTAGGATAAATCTAACATGGCGGATAGGTGGGTTTCCAAATTTGGCTAGTGCTCTTCAGGTTTTTGATAGCAGTTATGGTGATTATGAAGAAGGTTATCAGTTGGATAATCAAATAGATGCTTATACTAAGAATCTCAAAACAGAGGATGCAAAGCTAAATCGATATTAGTGACTTCTCAAGGAAATCAAAAGATGACTTTGGATGAAGTAAATAACGTAGATATTTTGGAAGATGAACAAACCAAATTCATTGATAAGATCATAAATATAATGAACTATAAGATTGAGCAAATAGCTGAATATATGCATGAGCTATTAAAGATAAAGAAATAAGTATGTGAACATTTGTCCAATATAGAAGTTTTTGTAGGGACTATTGCTGGTTTAGATCTCTATTTATAGAATAAACATAGGTTAGACAATTTACATGCAATAAAGGATACTTTCAAGAAGAGGATAGAAGCTCTATTAAATAAGCCTATAGGTTTGAGTGAAGATGTGTTAGATGAGTGCATGGACATAAAACCAAATTCAAAGCTCATCAAAGGAGATCTTTAGAAGATTAAGAAAGTTAATTCTCATGTGTCTCAGAGGTTTAAGACATTGAAATTTAGAATGGATTGGTTAGATGGGCCTAATGAGGATAGAGTTGAGCAATTGCTCACCAAATTTGCATAGTACAAATAGGAAAAAGGATCTAAGATTGCATTCAATTGAGGTTTCCATTCTTGGATCTATGGATTATTCTTTTATTCTTTATTCATTATAAAAAGAGATCTATTGTAATTATAAAGTGGACCCTACTTTTAAATGAATATTTTTTGCATGGCATTGGATATTTGCATGTTGACTTTGTTGGCAAGAGGCACTGTGTGGCTTCATGAGTGTTGTCATTGATGGCAACAAAGTCCATCCCACACATCCACAGGACATGGTATGTCTATACCGGAAGTTAGATTGAAGAATATCTTGGTCCGGTGAGCAAGAACAGAGCATGCAGCAAGGCCTGACAATCAGGTCTGGATCTCTCAAAGGAAGTATCTCAGTAAAGTGTGCACTAGGGGATGTCAAGAGGAGTACCATGACTGATACATTTCATGGATTGAGCCTCTGATGATGAAAGAGTAAAGAGATACATGAGCGCCTAAGTATTGGGTTCCTGTTTGGCATATTAGACTGAGGAAGACCTGATTGGTAGGGCATCAATTCTTAATCCGGATTAGTTATTGATGGTGATCAAGTTTCTTGAGGTATCATTCATGATTGGTCAACATGATTGATGACTTCTATAAGCATCTCTTTGACGTGCATCACTTGGTAAGCAAGGATTCAACTGACAGACCAGAGTTTGGGAAAATATTGAGTATTTCAGATGCTGACTAGAAAGATGTTGAAACCCCTTGTGCGGATATATATACTAGATGGATTTCAATGAGAAGGTGTGTGTGGTGTGTTGTGTAGTGCGAAGAAGAGCAGAGAATAGTGTGGAAATAGAGATAGAGGTCTGGTATATGATAGAACAATAGCACTAAGGCAAAGGAAGAATGAAGTGCAGTAGATCAATATATTAAGCTTAACTGGAACTGAACCTAAGCATATGTGGATGCTTCTCATCAATTCAAGTACCTAGTTTCCTTCTATAAACTATTGTAGGCAGTGAGCCTCTTGTGAGCAGTGTACTCGGGTAGTGAGCCCTAATTGGCAAGTGCCATTTTGTACTACCTTATTCTTTTAACAGAGAATACAATCTTGGGTTAATCACCCTGTGGTTTTTTCCCTTAACAAGGTTTTCCATGTCAAAAATATTGTGTCATGTGTGTTGAGTTTATTTATGCTTCCATTGTTATGTATGCTAATATGATTTGATATTGCTCTAATTGTTAAAGAAGAAAAGAAAGTCAAATTATTAAGATAACTGATTCACCCCCCCTCTCATTTATCAACAGACTTTTCCAAAGGAAGGTAGTGCTAAGAATTTTCATGCTTTTGAAATTCTAAAAATACGAGCACTTTCCTCAAAGTTTGTATTGCATATATTTTAAACTCATAGTGAGTGTTCCATGTGTTTTAAAGCAACTTTTTTCTTTCTTCTACTCTATAAAATGAAAGGACTTGGATCATTCAAAGGATCTATTGGGTGAAGAATTAGGCTATCGATCTATAGTGAATTTTATAGTATTTTAGCTATAGCATAGTATTAGTTTCTTTACAACATTTCTATATTATAGGAGAAAGTTTTGAGAATAAGAACCTGTAACTCTAACTTGTAGTATTCTTCTAGATTTGTACCTAAATTGAAGAAATTAATACAAGATGGTTGGTGTTCCTCTGAATTCATCTTCTTTCATATGGTGTAGTGCTTTATCCTAAGTCTTTCTTATCTATTTATTTAAGAGATATTGAATCTAAGCTTAAATTGTGGATCTAATTTTAATTTGCATGTGAAATATAGTAATGAGAAATAAAATTCATCTCATTTTACTAGAATCCTTTGAATCTTGCATTTTTGGTATGAATGATGGGGTGTAAAAACTAATATCGATACTACAATTAATCAATCTCTTAGGTGAATTTACCAAGTGAAAGTTGAAGTAAAAGTTTTTGCACTATCTTCTTGCATACTTAATATCATTTGATCTTTTTTATAATCAACATAATAAGTTTAGATCAATAAAAACATAGTTTGAGTAATATTGTGAAAACTAGGCCCCTTGAACAAATAGTCCACATTGAACCCTTTATTTGCACAGCACGATTGTGACCCAACTCCCAGGACCTTGGAGAAAACTAATCTTAGGATTAGCTACCTTTTCAAGATAGTTAAGTTGAATATCATCTTACTTGTGTTGCATTGTGTCAATTTGGCCATCAACAAAACTAGCGCTAGAAGGAGTGCTAGAATTAATAAATCACTCAAACTAGATTGTATAAAGTCTTTCTCTCTAGAGAGATTTAGGAGAATACTGAGGTCTACACTTGACAAAGGAGAGTTCCTAGAGTTGGGATAACCCAGTAGACTCAGAGGAGATAAAAGCAAGTCCACAGATGACCCAAGCATAGTACCAAACCCTCAACATGTGGACAATCCCACTATCTCTATTGTTTAATCTATCCCACCTCCACCAATGGCTTTTTTCATAGTAGAACATTATCATTTAGGCAACATTCTAGGTGGAATTAATGAAATGCCCTGAAACACAGAGAAATTTTGCTCCAAATATATTTATGGGGAAAGTGGGACTGCAAAAGAACATATCAAAGCCTTTAAATATGTTGCCATTAGTTCCCAAATAGCACGTCAAGATGTAATCTATAGGTTATTCCCTACTTATTGGGGGATTTTCCCTATAGTTGGTATTTGAGTTTGCCTCCTAGATCAATAAATAGTTGGGATGACCTAGAAAAATATTTCATAAACCAATTTAAAATCTATGTTGATCTAGCCATCTTATATCATCAATTTGCTACATGTAGAAAACAACCCAATGAGCCATTAATCATGTTCAAGATTATGTTCTAGAAACTTTACAAAAGGTTATAGGCACCCTATACTTCAATAGAAGACGCTACCATATAGGTCTATTTGAAAGCCATAGATCCTTTGACAATTTTGTTCCTGAGAAGAACTGAAAATGATTTGGATACCTTGAGTAAAGCTTACAATGAAGAAATAAAGTTGCAGCAAGAGATAGATCCTACTCCTTGAGGAATAGGTGGAACTTTTCCATGACTAGGGTACCCAGGAGTGCCAAATTAGATACTGGTAACATATCACACTCTCATCGATAATACACCATTATTGAATCCCATACCTTTAACCATGCATCATCCAATAAGTTAGACATATGAAACTCCATTGATAACTTGGCCTACTCAAAACAAAAATAATCCCCAAGTACCTTCTACAGCTAGCGAGTACTTTTTCTTTGAAAACAAGAGACAACACAAACATCCCAAGCTAATATGTAGTTGAATAACCAAACTGGTCAACCAAGTATAGAATAGTGTATGCATTTGTCTTCAAAAAATAGAAGCGTTGAAGAAAACCCTATCTCAATTAACCAAAACTAGGACAGCTTCCAAAATCACAGAAATTTCTAGAACCAAAACAAAGGTTACAACCAAAGACCTTTCAATAGGCAATGGAACACAAGAACAAACAATGGAGGGATTTCAAATATAAACAATGGGCAAAATGAAGGTAATCCAGGACCTTCAAACACTTCTAACACAATCAACATGACTGAATTAAAACACATGACAAACTGGTGTAGATTGCATGATACAGCTACTCATTTAGGACTAAATTTCCCACAAATGAAAAAAATTGCTAGGCTTGCCCAGGCTAACTCTCAAACATCTTATAGCCTACCACAATATAATGGTGATAATGTAAGTATAGCCATGGTGTTGGATACATACATATTCCCTTTTGAGGAAGATAACAAACTAGAAATTGAATCATATGATGTTCAAGCTTTCAAACTAGGGAAAAATAGCTACTACCTGAGAAATAAAGCCAAAGGCCCTTTTCCAATGGGGATACCACCTAGCAATGGACCAACTCCCCCAGATCCTAAGGATAACAATAATCCCTTACCACCTAAAGGTTAGGCAAAAGGACAACCTAGGTCAAACCTAGTCATACTCACTAAGGCTCGTGTCTAAACAGATGAGTTATTATATAACAAAAGACCTTGTTGGTTTTCCTAGCTGATTGTCTAAGTTTCCCCTTAAAAGTAGCCATCTTTTATCCACAGGGACCTCAAGTCAGTGGCCAATGAATAGGAGATTAACTCTCTGTCTCCTTTGAACTTTAGGCTCTACAAGAGCTAGGGGGTATTCCTCACTCAATACCCATATGGTGAATCTTGGCTATAACTAGGTATTGACATTTTAGCAGATAAATCCTCTATTATGCAGACCAAAACTATGAGATAAATGCAAAGGGGCTAGCTTGGGATCCTACTTTAGTTGTGAATTAGAGGATTTGGAACCTAAATCCTACTCCTACAAACTAACAAGTTGATTCAGATTTTGCTCTTAAATATATGTGTGATTGTCTAACTGTGAACATGTGAAAATAAGCCCAGCTTTGACTGGTGCCAATCCTAAGGTTAGGAGTCAACTTATCACAAATACAGAGCTTTTCCTTTAAGCATCAAGCACATACAGATTTAGAGGACATTAAATGTTTACTGTCTTATAGAAAACTATCCAAGGCTAGGTTTTTCTATTGATTCTTCTTACAAATATCCTAGCTATCACACAACCTTCCCCATATCTAATTTAGAGTATTTTAATTTAATCCTTAATCAGAAATAGAAAACTAGATATGCAATACAACAAATATGTATTCACGAACATAGAAACCCTTAGTATCTCTGTTCAAAAGAAGAATGTAGATAACAAAGGAGACAACAAATAAAAACACATGCAAATAGCATTTCTCATATAAATTCAATCTAAACTAATAAAATTATTAAAGAAAATATACATTCAACATTACAAGAAAGTAGACTCACAACTCAAAATTAGGCCAACCTCCAAAACTACTCTATACTTTCATTAGCAAAATTCCCAAATCAACAACAACCTTACAAAGTGGAGCCACCAGTTCTTTATAGACACAAAACATGGTACTCAATATTTAATACATATGGTTGGTTAGATGAGTTTCTCATTACAAAGCACCACTCAAGGGTGTTGGAGAATTAATTACATAGAGCATAGAGAAAAGATAGAAAGTAATTTTTTAGGAGTACAATAGAGTGGAGGAGCCCGACCACATAAATGTAGAGGAGAAGGTTTTTGCTCATTCATCTCAAGCACATCTACCCATACTTATCTGTCCACTCAACATATGACTTCTCTGATGGCCATTGAAATGAGATCAACTTTGATATTTTGTCATTATGTCCTGTGTACCTTACATTCATTAGGATATTTGCTTCCTTATAGAATAGTTCAAAATTTATTTCCAACACATGCAGCTTGTCCAAAGTTGAACTCAAAATCTTTAATTTAGGATCTCCATCGATACAATGGGTAGATATTAATTGGCCAGCAATGCCATCGAAGTTAGCTCTCCACTTGTCAATTCCTTTTACTTGCCCATCAGCCTCCAATATACTTGGCATTATTTTCTTATCTATCTTTTCAGTAAATTGCTTCTTCTCACCCAACACCTTGTCTAGCTTTAATTGAAAAGCTATGACCTCTTCAAGTACAACTAGCTTGTCAAGTGTCAGCTTCATCTCTGGTGGTACCTCTACATCAAATCTTGAACACCTGTGCAGGTCTCTTAATTCACCAGTCCTTGGCAACCATATCCTTTTCATAGTATTGAGACTTTCTTTATCTTGTTCATTCTTATCAAGGGTTTTCCTCATATTTGAATAAGATCTTCATGTCTCATCCACCCTTGCTAGAACCTTGTTCACTCTACAATTTACCAAGTTAGTGACAATTTCCTTAACTAAATTTTTCTCTTCTTCTTTTAGTCTTTTCATCTCCTCTTTCAATTCTCTTATCTCTGCCAACAGGGGCTTTGTATCATCTGGAAATGCTTCTATAGTTGGTATCACAAGTGGAGTACTTGAGGTGCTAGCCCCTAACAACAGTTGCTCCTTAAATTTGTTGAGCTCTGTAATAGCTTGTACAGTAGAAGCTCATCATGATCCTTTTGTAGCTTATTTGTCATTGCTTCTGCAAATTATGTTGTTTGCACATTTAGGCTTGTAGCTTGGGGAGTAGGGGTATTTGACACTCTCTTATTTATCACATCTCCCATCAACTCCCCCAATCTAATCCTAGGTTTATTATTGCTTGGGGCCAAAGCCCATATTGCTAAAGTCTCAAACTTAGGATTGATGGTTGTACCAGAGAGAGCCTTCTCTACCTGCTCATCAGTCACCTCTGAATATTCTCTGATAATTGTGTTAAATGTAATTGCATCTAACAAGGTCCAATGAGGGAGGAGTAATACACTACTTTTAGCCACCAATGCCCTCCCCTCTTCTAGATTCATTCTACTGATAACCTGATTTACCTCTGTCAACACCCTTTGGGTGATGGCTTCATACTCTGATGGATCAGCTCCACTCTTGGCTTCTTCAATTTTCTTCTGGAATTCCTCACTCCTAAATTTCAGTACATAACTCCAGAATTTAGGAGTATTAATGAATTCATCATCCTCTATAAATTTGGTACAAGCCATTACCCTGACATCCTTTGTATTTACAGTTTAGCATGTCATTGTTCTCATTGATCTATTGTCTGGGGAAGAATATGGTCTTATTCTATCAAGTGAATTCACTTGATGGGCAGCTTCCTGTACTTTCTCTATTGCTTCTTCCTCTAGGTCCACTAAATTTCTTCATCAGTATCCAAATCAATTATCTTTTCCCTTTTGGTAGGGGAAGGATCAGGTGATTCCCTCTTTATAGCATACCCCCCTCTTCAGCTACTTGGTTGGTAAGTGGGCCTTTCCTCACCTGCAGGAGCACTAGCAATTAGTTGCTCTGAATGATCAAACATCATCTGAATTCTCTTTATTGGGTCTTGTATTTCTACAAAGGCACCCGGGTAGGCAGCATTCAAGTTTTTCCACATTCTTTCTCCTGCCATAATTGTGTCCCATTTGATTCTCAGGTTGTGGACATCATTCATTGTAAAGAAATTCCCAACAGTATGCTCATTAAAATAGACTTGATGAATGTATCTTGGTCTCTATTTACTGACTCTCACTTTATTAATAAAGCCCTCATGGTCTGTAAGGTGCAGAAATTTACCAACTAAAAATAGTATCCGAAAAGAAAAGTATATTCCATTAGTAAGAAAATCAACCAATAATGTTTTCCAATTATCCATAAACATATAATGGTAAGAACTCGTGAATAAGAATAATGATCCATATACTAGAATGGATTACAAAATAGTTTACATACACCTAACTTGGTGTTACAATACATTTGTTTCAATGTTACACAAGAAAAGATTATCATCAAGATATCCAAGAATCATATACATATTTCAATACTTGGCAATGAAGCCATACAAAGAATATATAAAAACAAATATCATAACAATAATAACTCAGTTGCCTTGATCCTTCGATCATCTACAAACCAAGACCAAGAGAGTGGTTGAGGTGCTTTTTCCACCCAACCATGAAGTATTGAACTTCCCCAGGTTTCTTCATAACTCGAAGAAAGCACTGACCCTGCACAAGGAGCCTAGCAACCTGGAACGATATAAGCAAGAGGGAAACTCTTGATGCATGCATGTTGCCTGTATGCATCCTAATACTAGAATGACATAAACTCTTGGAAACAGGATGTGGCAAGGACAAATAAAGTTCTAGGCTTTTAAACAAATCCATCTGTTTGAATGGTATAGTAGCTTGGCCAAGCATTTTAAATAAAATGATAGTTTTAGAAAAAGTAAAACTATCATCTTTGGGAGCCCACATTCGACATCCTGTCCCAAAAGTTTGTACTTTACCAAAATACATACAACACAATTTTTCTATGTTTGGTTTTCCATAAAAAATATAAACATTATTTCCATTGATCAAATGATTTTACTAGTTTGCTTATTGGAAAGTTTACTATTTTTCCCTTGTTTTATCTGATCTATGAGATGATCTACCAGATAAACATAATGCATTTCTTTCATAATCAAGAATTTTTGATATACTACTAGTTTTCCCAATTGAAATGTAGAAATAACATTTATCAAGAATTCAATAATTTGAAAGTTTCTACAAGTCTTTATCATCAATACAAATATGTAAAATAAAAAGAATATTTCTTTTTCTACAGAACAATGAATTCAATTTCAGATATTATATATATATATATATATATATATATATATATATATAAGTTATCAATGATAAAATTGAATACAATCATTCTATTTTTTTAGACTAATATAAAAATTACAGCCAATGTATTTAAATGCTATCAACTGATATAATCAAATTTTAGTCATAAATCATTATGATTTAATAAAATTTATAGTCATTATATATCTAAATGAAATAATTGTTTATAGTCAATACATATATACATTACCAAAAACTAATGATCAAAAGACTATTAATGCCAGATGCAGTAAGAACGGCTAAATAATATATATTTAAGAGAGTTTCATAATGTAAGTAAAACATTAAAAATGTTTGAAATGAAAATGAACATAGTTACACAAAAGTCCGACACTCCAAATGGGGTCGTAGTCCCTAAGGGACTGTAACACCATTTGGGTGACGTTGCACCCTATAATGCCTTCAACGGCCTTAGTGCCCTCTGAAAAATAAAACTATTATTACAAAGTGCAGTCAATTTGAAGTGCCATCATTCCAATATAGCTTTCAGTCATTCACTCTAATATGTAAAAAAATACAGTCATTTCATTATATCAAACAATTGATTCAATACAATTGATCCATGTAAATTGCAGTCAATTCATAATGCATACAGTTGATTCCCTATATATACAATAAAATCAATGTAAAATTCAATCAATCAATAAAATTAGATCAATAAATTACAGTTTATCCCACATATAATTCAGTCGATTCAATATAAAACACCATGTATTGATTTTATATATATATATATATATATATATATATATATATATATATATATATATATATATATATATATATATATATATATATATATATATATATATATATATATATATCTGTGACTATTTGTGTGTTGAATCTTTTTCTTAGCTGCATAAATCATGATTTATAAATATGAGCAGTTGATTGTAGTATTCTAAAAGAATTGTTTTGTTTTCAATATATATATATATATATATATATATATATTGAAAACAAAACAATTCTTTTAGAATACTACAATCAACTGCTCATATTTATAAATCATGATTTATGCAGCTAAGAAAAAGATTCAACACACAAATAGTCACAAATGACAAATATTAAAATAAGAACCTGGAATTTGTTCCTTATTCCCAATGAATGCTTGACTCCTACAGACACTCCCTTGATCTGAATTATTTTCCCTTTGTGCCCAAAATGCTTTCAAATTTTCCTTTTGTTTGGAATGCAATTACAGAGATGATCCCCCCTTTTTTTAAGAATGAAAGATGTTAAATAGAAGTTTTGGTGAGCAAGAAATGAATTGTAACTCCTCTTTTCCTCTTCCTCAAGTGTTTTGTTTTCCAGATCTTTTATTTTCCTAAAATAAGTTTTTGTTTCCAAAAACATGTTTTATTCTATTTCTAGTTCTAAAAAATATTATAAAAATAATTCACATATTTATCACAATGTATCTATAAAAACTAATAATTAAATAGAATATGATTATTTTCTAAATAAAACAAATTAAATAACTAAATCAATTATTCTATTTTTCTAAACACTCATGACATTTAAATAAATAATCTAATTAAATCACTATTAACTAACTATGTGATATATAATTCAAATAAAATAAAATGCAATTTAAATTAAACTATTAAATCATTCGATATGCAACATATGCAGCTACATGACACTACGTGAAGTGTGTGAGAGATATCCCTCCATCTTAACCCTACCAGGATGCTAATTGTAGACACCCTAAAATGACCATGTCATCGCACCACTTGCATTTCGTCGAATCTGTCTAATCGCCTGTATTTCAAACGTTAATTAAATAATCTAATTATTTAATTAATTTCATCTATTTCTTCTAAATCACATAATTGCGACATTAATTGAATGAATTCTCTTTATTTAATTAATTAAATTTATTATTCTTCCACAATTAAATAATTTCAATTATTTAATTAGCTCATTATCCTCTTTCAAATTTCAAATTCACATTAATTAAATAAATCCAATTATTTAATTAATTCATCCGATTCTATCTTATCTACAATTAAATAATTTACATTATTTAATTAAATCAAATTGTTCTTCTAAATTTAAATAAATTATGCAAATTTATTTAAATTATCTCAATACTCTAAAAATAAATAAAATCCAGTATTTTATTTATAATCTTCATATTCCTCTAATCTTGCACAAACAATTAAATAAATTTATTTATTTAATTTGCTTTTTCCTCTAAAAATAAATAAAATCAAGTATTTTATTTATAATCTTCTATTCCTCAATCATACACAATTAAATAAATAAATTTATTTATTTAATTTCAGTTATCTTCCAATTCCTCTTAAAATATCTTGTTAACTCATGTGCACAATCAGTCTTATATTTAAAACTCTAAAAAATGCAAAATTACAAGTTGAGTTATCTATTCAATCAATCTTGTTTTCATCATATTTTATTAAAAATATCCTTGTGGATTGACACATGTCGTGTGCACATTCATCATAGTTATTTGTTTTATCTCCTCTGTTGATTCTTCTGAATTATCTAGACCGTTGATTGATCTCTGTTGAAACCTATATAAACCCCCCTCATCTCCTTCACAAATCCTCTTCGATCACTTATTCTCAGGCATACTTAATAGTGCTTTGAGCATACATCACATTGATTGAGCAACTTATGATCTTTTGACATTGATCTTTGAGCACTTTACTTGCTTGTTGCAAACATGGTTTCACGACACTATTGAGCAATCCACATTCATCCAAAGGGAACAATACAAATCTCTGTAAAAGCTTTTATATTTCATTGATTAATTAGTAAATGGCTTTTATTTAGATTAGTTCTCTTTATGTTATGGGCTTTTGGTTTATTTAGTTTTAATTTAGTCAAATTTCCTCATACACATTCTGGCACGCCCGGTGGGACCCACTAATCCCTCTTTTTCTTTGAGAAATTAATTTTTTTTAAAGTTACAGTACGAAACAATGCAAAAGACACAGAAAATCACTTTTGGAAGTATCCTGAAGTGCTTTTGGAGGCACAGTACAGTGCTCTCAGGCGATACTGCGGCACTCCTGGTAACACAGAGCCACACTTTTGGTGAAACAGTCCGTTGCTTCTGGCAGTATCGTAAAGTGCAGTTGGCAAAATAGATTTTTCTAACCTTGTTTAGTGATTTTTCAAGGTTTTCTCACATATCTACCATTGATCTGACTGACAAGCTAGTTTATTTATCTTTCAAACTATTTGTTATACTTCCTAATCTGACGTATTTAGGAGTATTTTTTATATTGGAATTAACCCATCTATTTTGTGACATCCTTTAAGATTTCATTGATTCTAGGGTACAGATCTATCAAATATTACTTCTCAAAACATCAAATCAACCATGAAATCATATATGGACTTAGTTATTTTGATAAAATATAACTTTTTCTGGATCTGAGTCTCGTGCAATGCTTTTGGTGATACAGTACTGCACTTCTGACAGCGCAATACAGTGCTTTTGGGTCTGTTTCAACGCGTCTGGTGGCACAGTGAGTCACTTCTGGTCTACAACATCGTGCTTTTGGTAGCACAGTGCAGTGCTTTTAGTTCACAATAAGTCACTTTCGATAAGACAGTACAGCGTGTTTGGTTAATTTGTTTTGTTTTTACTAAATTGTGAGTTTTTGTGGAACTAATTGACTTGTTACAGCTTCTTATCACTCACACAGAGCAAATAAATTTTTCTAACATGTTCATGCAGGACGAGCATTGAAAAAAATTTGATTTATCTCACTAAGTCTTAGAAACATATTGCCTTCTTAAGGGATAATTGAACAAATCATTTCGACAATCTAAGTCTTAGGAACATACTGCTTTTCTTAAGGGACAATGGACATGTATGAGAAAATACCTCAATTCTCTAAGGGACAATGGACATGAATGCTAAAAACTTCAATTTCATAAGGGACAATTGACAACTACAAATGTGTGTGTGCCTAATTTAGTTGCACCTTATTTTTCTTATAACAGAACAATTGAACCTTTGTTTGATGTGCTTGCTCTTACATTTCAGTACTTACTTTAGAAGGGCTTGCTTTTGGATAACGCTTCATCCAAAAGGGACAACCCTAAGTGGAGTTTTCTTTTGAACCAATATATAAGAGGGATAAGGTGAAAGCCAAGTCCTAACCGACGTTAGCCTTACCTTGTGGTGCCAAACTGAAAAGAGGTGTACTGACTCTTTGTGGAAACGATTTTCATATCGAGCAAAGTGTTTGATACTCTTAGTAGGATTGGTTAAAGCTTTTAGTAGCTTGTCGCATTGCTCATAAGGCATTGGTCCCTCAAAGTTACTAAGAACCATTCTAGATAGAGACTACCCGATCTACCTCCGAACGTTGTGGTAATCATCAGTGCAAGGGGAATCGATTTAAGCCCTTAAGATACTCACCATTGGCTCCCTTGAGAAGAGATAGTATTCCCTTGGCCATAAAGCTCTTGTGACCTACTTGAGCTTTCCAAGGGGAGGGTGAGATATCCCTACCTATCATCTCTCGTAAAGATACAAAATATCTGACACCTTTATGGAATGATATTTTTATCGACGGAGTATTAAGCTGTGAGTTGATCTACTGCAATGAAACCTTGTCTCTAGGGATAAAAAGTGCTTGTTATTGATTGTAATTGTCTTATACCTGTGGAAACATTGGGCTTTTTATGAGCCTCAAACATACACTATCTATTGGGTCAGTCCTTTTTTGCCACATTGTTTGCTATGTTTTCTCTTGCCAAAGCAAATCCAATCAGAATCATATCCAAATCTATCAAAATTTGCCTTTTACAAGCATCAAACACTACTTCAGCACCTCTGGTATTACAGCAGCTCACCTTTGGTAGTAAAGTAGATCACCTTTGGTATAGCAGTACCTCGCCTCTGGCAACCCTACTTCAGCGCCCTTGGTATAACAGTAGCTCACTTTTGGTCACAGTAGCTCGCCTTTGGTATAGCAGTAACTCACCTTTGGTAGCTCAGTCCATCACCTTTGGTATTACAGTAGCACACTTTTAGTTGCACAGTCCTGCACCTCTGGTCAAACAGTATAGCGCCTTCAGTCTAGTAAATTGTGCATCAGATTTTGTCTTTCTCAAAGCACAGGCAGATTCTCAGCATTACTTTTTGTCCAAGTGTATTCCATGGTAACCACTAGGCTCCAGCAAACTATGAAGTTCAAGCAAGTTATCCCTAGGAAACACAAATCACCTCCTCACACACTGCAATCAGGTCAACTCAACATTACTCCCAAGGTTTCTCTTAGGACACCCGCGGAAAGATCTACCAACTCTCTAAACAATCCGCAAGAAGGTAGGGTCCCTTTGGTAAGTACACCTCAATATACCACTGGCACGCCTCCAGATTTTGTGCCACAAGGATATACTATTGATCAAGTCCCATCTCAAGAAGGTAGGGTCCCTTTGGTAAGTACACCTCAATACACCACCGGAATGCCTCAGGATTTTGTTCCACAAGGTTATACCACAGATCAAGCCCCACCTCAAGAAGAGCGACACTTTGAAATAGGTCAATCCTCTCAAGAAGATGGGCAAGATCTTGATGAATTTATACAAGATCCTAGAGCCATAGCCGCCTTTGACAAAATCCTTAGCGAGAACCAAGATCATTTCTTTCACTTGCTAGCAGAGCAAGGAGCCAAATTACCTAAAGGTTTTGATCTATCCAATCTTAGCGAGCCTAGCAACACCCAAGACACTATCACAGTAGTCCAAACCATGTCAACAATGACCACGCCCTTACCCGAACAAGGCTCACAAGGGAGAACTATTACACAATATGAGAATCCCCTTTATAAAAACCCAACAGGAAAGAGGGCCGTATCACCACTTATAACTCCCATGGAGATATACAAAAAACAACAAGAGACCCTCCAACGTCAAGCAGAACTAGCCAAACAAGCTGCTCTAGCTCAATCAAACATACAACAAGCTTCTAAATTGTCCACACCAATCGTAAGTGGAATATTGGTTACCCCATCGCGAATAGGTTTCCCACCAAATTACAATCTGGGGAACAACTATGTAGCCATGCAACAAAGGTCTCAACAAATACCACCTCCTATATCATCAAACCTTCATGTCTCTCAACCGACTAGGGTCATGCAATCCCAACCACAACATTCTTCTATGCTCACCCTTAATCGACCTCAACCATCGTAAATCACATCTACCTATATCCCTCCTCCACTATGTTCATTAGCGCTAAACTTCTTCAACACCTTGCCTATCCACCCTCCACATTCCCAACATCAAGTTTCCAGAAGCTATGTTCCGCAATCGCAACCTAACCCAATGTACTTTAGCTTTCCTCCACCAAACTCTTTTCTTCAACCATCGCAAAGACAACATTCTTACCTAGCGCCGCCCCCACCTCCTCTAAATCAAAACATCCAATTCCAACCCAATCTTAACCCAATGTACAATGCATACGACCCAAACCAATCATACAACCCTTATAACACCAATGCCCATGGCTTACACTACAATCTTCCGTATGGGCATCAACAACCACTTCTTGGACAACAGGAGATGTTTCCAACCCCTCCCACAACTATGGAGCTAAAAATTGTGGAGGTTCAACAACAATTATTAGACCTTACATTTGGCCACACCAAGAAGACCTTCTCTTTGGAAGAAGTGCGTCCTTATCCTTTTGATTGGTCATTACCTATGATCCCTTTTCCTCAAAATTTCACTATTCCCAAATTTGATAAATACAAAGGAAAAGGAGACCCAAAAGACCATCTTAGGGAATTCTATCTTGCTTGCTTTGAGGTCTCACATAACAAAACATATCTTATGCGTCTCTTTCCTCACAGTCTTGTAGGTCAAGCTATAGAATGGTTCTCACACTTACCTACGTGTATCAAGTCTTTTAACGAGCTAGCAGAGAAATTTGCCACCCATTTCTCCTACAACGCAGAGCAGGAGATCTCCATGATGGATCTATGCAACAACAAACAGAAAAATGGAGAAACTTTCATTTCTTTCCTTCAACGATGGAGACAAATGGCTAGCAAATTCCCATTCAAGATACCTGAAAAATAGCTTGTTAGCATATTAATGTAGAATCTCAACCAAGAGTTAGGTTTTCATTTGCAAATCTCAACCAGGAGTTAGGTTTACACTTCTCTTTACCATAGAATGACTCCAGGAAAGATGTTTCATCTTCTTTATCAAAAGTATTAGGATCAGAATCAAAAATATTATCCTGATGAGTGGTTTCTTCTCTAGAATTTTCATAGGATTCATACCTGCATACTGACCGGTCCTTACTTGTATTAGGAAGTAGAGAACTCCTATCAATATCACCGTAAAATGACTCAAGGAAAGATGTTTCACTGTCTTTAACCTCTAAGACCGGTTCAGCTATTGTATTTTCTAGAATCTTCTTCAACATGACCAAGCAAGGGTAGCAATCTCTCTCTAAATGCTCTTCATCATGTAATCTGCACCAACTTTCAATCAAGACATCCTCAATGGATAAACCTAATATTTGACTACATTGTATGTTTCTAGATAAATATAATTCAAAATCTTCAGAATGGTCCACTTCAGTGTCTGGACAACTAATAACTTCTAGTGCTGTCTCTGCTTGTTGTTCCAGAATTTCCTCATTTCACTGGCAAATTTCAGCCCTGAACACATCTGGAAAGAATATTAGTCCTTTCAAATATAAATCCAACCTTGTGAGGAAAGTTAAACAATTTATCTCACTGTGCTCCATAGTCTGGTGTATCCTGCAACAGGTGGATAAACCAAAGTTAGACAAACTGTGAGGGTAAAGCTGCCTATTCAAAGTTTCCTGAAATAAAGGAATGTTAACTTGACAACTACTCTCATATGCATCCATCAAAATGAGACTCTGCTTCCAATTTTTTTAAGATTTTGAAATTTTAAGGAGATCCATCATATCTAAGAATAAAACTTGAAAGCTCAGAAAATCAAACAAATCTTTGAGGCTTTGGGCTAGATATTTGCAAAGGTGCAACCAAAACCTCTCAGATAAGAGATATTTGCAGACATTTAACTCAAATGATGAAATATTTATGCAATATTTGCAGAAATCTAGAAATTTCCTGTTCGCCCTCCTTCTAGCGCCAATTTATGTTGATGATGATGTTAGTCATAAACAAACATAGAATAAAAGTTACACCTCAACTTTTATTCATCTTGAAAGATACGATGAATTCAAAGAATTCATGATCCCAAGTCTCCGTTAATTAGTTCATAATCTACTGATGTTACTTAGTGGTTGATGTGTGTTGCTATTAATCATTCAGGGGCCTTATGTTCTTCAGTAATTTCTGCAAAGTTCATCATTATTTCTCCAAATATCCTACTCTATATGTCTGCTCTGCATAAATCTCCAATAATTCTACCTCTACACTGTGAATTTAGTCAAATAATGTGCTTACAGGTTGATATTTGCATGATTTCTACCATTATTTGCAATTCTTTGCATGATATTTTCAACACTACATGCACTTTGCTCAAATATGCTAAGGATTTTTAATTATCTACGAGATGTTAGCATATTTCTCTGTTCTGCTCATCATTTATCATGATTTGCAGTCGTGGAAGTGATTTCAATGAAATTAAAATGAGAAAAAGGGTTAGAGAATGAGATTCCCAAAATTACTTAACTGAGATCACTGATCCACATACATGTTCCCATATAGCAATGAAGAGAAGAAAACTAGAAATCATACTTCACCAGGATATTCCACAAATCTGTATGATCCAGTGCAAATCTTCAAAGGAAAAGTTGACAACAACATGCAATGAAATGAAAGCGCTTCTATTTGAACACAGCATTCACCATTACATATCTAGAAATCAACTTGAAGATTACGTAAAGTTTACAATCAAGATGTAATCTGAAGCTTCATCCCCATTCAGTATGCTTTAGAATAAGTACATTTACAACGATCTGAAGAAAGAACCTTGACATTTCAACAATTCAATCCTCATTAGTCTCAGTAATCTGATCTCCTATTTGATTCTACAGTAATTGGCCTTATTTTTGCCAGATATCCCCATACTCAATGAAGAGAAGTTCCGCCCTTTTATAGAACAAAGGCCAGAAAATAGTTACAATGATCCAAGGATCAGGATCCTCCAAAAACAATCAATGGTCTAGATGAACAGCACGTGCCTGCCAGTTGGCAAATACACAGCTAGCAGAGAATATTCCGGTATCTTTGACTCAGTCCACCTTCCAGCTGGCATACAACATATTTGATAATATCCTCCCCAGCTCCGGTTCATGTTGCCTCCCAGTTGGCAATTTTCAGCCACTTCATACAGCTCCAACATCCTGCAACAAACAGACAAGATTTAAGCATCATCATTTAATAACTAGTAGGAAAATAAACATTTACATTTTATCAGGCTATGAATGTGCAAGCCTATATATATCGGGTTATGAATATTGAGCATCTGAGAAAATTCGTGCAACTGAATGCCCACATAGGTGGTCAAGAGGGTTTGGGTGAATATCATTGACAGGAAAACATGCTGTCAGGCCCTAAAATAGTTTCAATATCTGATCAGGTCCAGCCAGGGTCATTTGAGCGATTTTTGATAAAAATATGGAAAATATAATTTTTTTGTATTTTCTACATCCTAGCAAATTGCATTTTCGGAGGCCTTCGGAGCGAAATTAGGGCTCAACACGTTCTCGGTGACTTGGCGTTAAGCCTAAGTGACCGAGCAACTCAAACTAGATAACTAGTTTATCTTTCCAATGAGTCCAAAAAGTTTAAATTCTGATAACATGGCTAGGAGTTATGACCCTGCCAAGGGGAAGGTCAAAATTTTCCTAATTTTTGAGTTTCTCTAAATTTTTCTAAATAGTTTCACCTTCCGGTAGCCTTTTTTGTATTCCAAGGGTGATGGGGACCTTTCATATGATATGCAAGCCTTCCATTTTCAGTTATCGCATGCATAAGATCATGCATATGCGATACATGCGCTTCTGTTCACTAAATTCCATTGAATAAAACTATCGGGTCCGGGTATGCACATTAGCTAATATGAGGGATATTAACTAATATGACTCTCTTCATAGATCAGGATATGATGATGATGTCATCATCATGGACAGGCTTCGTTAAAATGTGAAAGGCTGACGTGATGGTCATGCTAAGAAATCAGGAGGATCTGAAATATGACCCCCGCAACTAAAATGACCCCCCTGGAAAAAATCAGGAGGACGTCAGCAGATGGAAGACCTCATTTATCGCTATGTCATTATGACGTCATTGTCATGTTAGTAGATCGGAGTAATATTCTGCGGCAGGGTGATATTTGGATATCGGGTGATGTTCAAATATGATGATCCCCTTGGTGTCATATGATCATCCGCCTCTGAGCGGGAAAACCTACATCGAAAGATCCAGTGATGTAGAAATGTCGGGTGATGTTTCAAGATGATGATCCCCTGGGCTAAAATGACCCAGTGTCGAAATATCATGATGACGTCATCAGGATATCGACTTGGTTCAGCGTTATGGCACTATGACGTCATCGTCATATTATGTGAGCAGGGTCATGATCATCCTCCTCGAGAGGAAAATATGATGATTACATCATCGTCATGATTGTTTCATTGTTTATCGGACTTGAATGACATCATCGGGATAATGGCTAGGGGGATATTTCGCGGCAGGAGGATATTTGGAAATCGGGTTACATTGAGAAATATGATCCTCGCGAAATACATAAGGCTGTTGACGGGTAAAGGTCGCTATCACCTAAAATTGACGTCCAGATATTTGGACCGCATGAATTATCGGGTGATAAATTAGATCAGGATGACCCTCTGTAATATGACTGATGTTAAGAAATATGATCCTCTTGCTATGACTATCAGGTTTGACTCAAACTTTGACCATTCATAACTTTCACACCCTAGCGAATATCAGGGTGATACAAAAGGCAAACCTGCATGAATTTTGATGCTCTTTCTAGATATGAGGTTACTGGAATAAAATATGAACTTTGACAAACTGACCTCATGATGATGACTTACCCAGCCTCTCTATGCATGATGATCTGCATGACTTACTTTTACCAGACCACCGAAGAACACAAAAATAAGCCAAAGCAGCAAAAAGTTGGGTCCCTATTTTGCCAAGACAAAATGGCGCGTGTTGTGTAACCACACAACAACTTGCCACCAAAGAAAACAACAAAATTCAAATAATTCAAAAGGTGAGGATAAGTTAAAACATAAATTTCCAACTCCTATTGAGCATGAGCATCCTAATCTTCTGTAACTGGTATCATGTTCATCAATGTAATAATGAATTGATAAGGGATCAATTGTGTGCATGTGATTCATATACTTGTCTTGAAAGTGAGTTGAATAAACCAGTGACTAGTGTTAGGCTACATAGTTTGGTTCATCCCTCATAGCCAACCAGATAGAGCCTTGCTGCTAGCAGGCGTCTATAGCCCCGGCAAGGTTATCATTGCAATTCTCCTAAGTAGAGTCCCACTGCCAGCAAGCGTCTATAGCTCTGGTAGAGTTACTTAGTTGACTTAATCTGGATTCCAGTAAATCCCTCTTTTATTTTATTTTTTTATTTTGAAATTGATTTCATAAGATATAACAGTTATAGCTTCATGATGCAAGGAGTGGTCACTTGCTGAGATTAAGTTGAGAATTGCAATGGTAGCAAGGGCAACCTTTAGATTTTTCACTTAACACCTACACTGATATGTTCAATAAACCCAAGGCTGTTAGGTGTGTCATTGTGAGGATCACCTTGAATCAAGAAAAGTAGTACTGATGAATATGATACCACAGACCTGGTCAAGAATACCTACACTGATATGAGTTACAACCTATAGAAAGACTTATATCCAACTTTTGAATTCTAACAATTTCTGCAGTGTTCTTAAGTAACAAGGTGCACCAACTTTACCCACCCGAAACAAAGACACAAAAACAAAAACACAAAGCAAACACACACAACGCAAACTACAAATAGCTAACTACCAAAAGGAAACAACAGAAAGCAAAACAAGCAGACTATACAAACAACTAACCTACAAAAAGGAAACAAACCACTACTAAGCAAACAAAAACTAGAAACAGACCCAAATACACCTGTATTTGCATATTTCTTTTGATTGTGTAGGAACATTAGGGTATTAGTTATGGTTCTCAACCTAGCAAATTTATCTTTATATTCTAAAAAATATCCTTGTATTCTTAATTCATTATGTTTAACAGAATAACCCTTGATGATCAACAACTGAGGAAGCTTATCATGTTCATGATTAATCCATATGCATATCTTATCTCTTGAATTTCCATAATCAAAGCAATAATCAACATCATTTACTGTGGAAAGGAAAAATACAACCTGATGTATCTCTGGTCCTATTGAACATGCTTGTTCATTGCCATCTGATCTTCCATTTGTCATTATATTTTCATTGCTTGGCTCAATATTTAGTCTCACTTCATTTTGAAGGATGTATGACTCTTGATGCATTATTTCTTCATCTTTATCCATATTTATTCCTCCATTCTGGACGTTCAATTTATCCTCTAGTTTAGGAAACTTCTCAATATTTTCTTCAATTTCCTGCACATCAGCATCTAAATGAGTATCCTTATCATCATAACCTGACATACAGAAATTTATCATTTCTACATCACTTGACTGTAAAAGAGAATTGGCATTCAACTGATAAGAATACTTCCCTGTTTCATTTTCAAAATTTTTCTGGAGTGACGTTTGATCATGCACAACAACTCCAAAGTCTTCTGCATTTTCATCCTTCAGGAAGTGTTCATTAAATAATTCACATCTTTTATCCAGTAAAGTGCCTGGTTCCATTAACCTGCAACATTCTTGTATTTGACCATTCAATTCAACCTAGTTAGGCAGTAAATCAACATTTATCTTCTTTTCTATGACTCCCTGAGTTACTATCATAGGAACTTCATCATCAGTAGTGCATTTAAATTGTTCTACTATCTGTTTACACTTCTCTTTACCATAGAATGACTCTAGGAAAGATGTTTCATCTTCTTTATCAAAAGTATTAGGATCAGAATCAAAAATATTATCCTGATGAGTGGTTCTTCTCTAGAATTTTCATAGGATTCATACCTGCATATTGACCGGTCCTTACTTGTATTAGGAAATAGAGAACTCCTATCAATATCACCATAAAATGACTCAAGGAAAGATGTTTCACTATCTTTAACCTCTAAGACCGGTTCAGCTATTGTATTTTCTAGAATCTTCTTCAACATGACCAAGCAAGGGTAGCAATCTCTCTCTGAATGCTCTTCATCATGTAATCTGCACCAGCTTTCAATCAAGACATCCTCAATGGATAAACCTAATATTTGACTACATTGTATGTTTCTAGACAAATATAATTCAAAATCTTCAGAATGGTCCACTTCAGTGCCTGGACAACTAATAACTTCTGGTGCTGTCTTTGCTTGTTGTTCCAGAATTTCCTCATTTCGCTGGCAAATTTCAGCCCTGAACACATCTGGAAAGAATATTAGTCCTTTCAAATATAAATCCAACCTTGTGAGGAAAGTTAAACAATTTATCTCACTATGCTCCACAGTCCGGTGTATCCTGCAACAGGTGGATAAACCAAAGTTAGACAAACTGTGAGGGTAAATCTGCCTATTCAAAGTTTCCTGAAATAAAGGAATTTTAACTTGACAACTACTCTCATATGCATCCATCAAAATGAGACTCTGCTTCCAAATTTTTTAAGATTTTGAAATTTTAAGGAGATCCATCATATCTCAGAATGAAACTTGAAAGCTCAGAAAATCAAACAAATCTTTGAGGCTTTGGGCTAGATATTTGTAAAGGTGCAACCAAAACCTCTCAGATAAGAGATATTTGCAGACATTTAACTCAAATGATGAAATATTTATGCAATATTTGCAGAAATCCATAAATTTCTTGTTCGCCCTCCTTCTAGCGCCAATTTATGTTGATGATGATGTTAGTCATAAACAAACATAGAATAAAAGTTACACCTCAACCTTTATTCATCTTGAAAGATACGATGAATTTAAAGAATTCATGATCCCAAGTCTCCGTTAATTAGTTCATAATCTACTGACGTTACTCAGTGGTTGATGTGTGTTGCTGTTAATCATTCAGGGGCCTTACGTTCTTCAGTAATTTCTGCAAAGTTCATCATTATTTCTCCAAATATCCTGCTCTATATGTCTGCTCTGCATAAATCTCCAATAATTCTACCTCTGCACTGTGAATTTAGTCAAATAATGTGCTTACAGGTTGATATTTGCATGATTTCTACCATTATTTGCAATTCTTTGCATGATATTTTCAACACTACATGCACTTTGCTCAAATATGCTAAGGAGTTTCAATTATCTATGAGATGTCAGCATATTTCTCTGTTCTGCTCGTCATTTATCATGATTTGTAGTCGTGGAAGTGATTTTAATGAAATTAAAATGAGAAAAAGGGTTAGAGAATGAGATTCCCAAAGTTACTTAACTGAGATCACTGATCCACATACATGTTCCCATACAGCAATGAAGAGAAGAAAACTAGAAATCATACTTCACCAGGATATTCCACAAAACCGCATGATCCAGTGCAAATCTTCAAAGGAAAAGTTGACAACAACATGCAATGAAATGAAAGCGCTTCTATTTGAACACAACATTCACCATTACATATCCAGAAATCAACTTGAAGATTACGTAAAGTTTACAATCAAGATGTAATCTGAAGCTTCATCTCCATTCAGTATGCTTTAGAATAAGTACATTTACAACGATCTGAAGAAAGAACCTTTACATTTCAACAATTCAATCCTCATTAGTCTCAGTAATCCGATCTCCTATTTGATTCTACAGTAATTGGCCTTATTTTTGCCAGATATCCCCATACTCAATGAAGAGAAGTTCTGCCCTTTTATAGAACAAAGGCCAGAAAATAGTTACAATGATCCAAGGATCAGGATCCTCCCAGAACAATCAATGGTCCAGATGAACAGCACGTGCCTGCCAGATGGCAAATACACAGCTAGCAGAGAATATTCCGGTATCTTTGACTCAGTCCACCTTCCAGCTGGCATACAACATATTTGATAATATCCTCCCCAGCTCCTGTTCATGTTGCCTGCCAGTTGGCAATTTTCAGCCACTTCATACAGCTCCAACATCTTGCAACAAACAGACAAGAATTAAGCATCATCATTTAATAACTAGCAGGAAAATAAACATTTACATTTTATCAGGCTGTGAATGTGCAAGCCTATATATATCGGGTTATGAATATTGAGCATTTGAGAAAATTCGCGCAACTAAACGCCCACATAGGTGGTCAAGAGGGTCTGGGTGAATATCGTTGATTGGAAAACATGCTGTCAGGCCCTAAAATAGATTCAATATCTGATCAGGTCCAGTCAGGGTCATTTGAGCAATTTTTGATAAAAATATAAAAAATATAATTTTTTTTGTATTTTCTACATCCTAGCAAATTGCATTTTCGGAGGCCTTTGGAGCAAAATTAGGGCTCAACACGTTCTCGGTAACTTGGCGTTAAGCCTAAGTGACCGAGCAACTCAAACTAGATAACTAGTTTATCTTTCCAATGAGTCCAAAAAGTTTAAATTCTGATAACATGGCTAGGAGTTATGACCCTGCCAAGGGGAAGGTCAAAAATTTCCTAATTTTTGAGTTTCTCTGAATTTTTACGAATAGTTTCACCTTCCGGTAGCCTTTTTTGTATTCCAAGGGTGATGGGGACCTTTCATATGATATGCAAGCCTTACATTTTCAGTTATCGCATGCATAAGATCATGCATATGCGATACATGCGCTTCTGTTCACTAAATTCCATTGAATAAAACTATCGGGTCTAGGTATGCACATTAGCTAATATGAGGGATATTAACTAATATGACTCTCTTCATAGATCAGGATATGATGATGATGTCATCATCATGGACAGGCTTCGTTAAAATGTGAAAGGCTGACGTGATGGTCATGCTAAGAAATCAGGAGGATCTGAAATATGACCCCCGCAACTAAAATGACCCCCCTGGAAAAAATTCAGAGGACGTCAGTAGATGGAAGACCTCATTTATTGTTGTCATTATGATGTCATCGTCATGTTAGCAGATCGGAGTAATATTCTACGACAAGGTGATATTTGGATATCAGGTGATGTTCAAATATGATGATCCCCTTGGTGTAATATGATCATCCGCCTCTGAGCGGGAAAACCTACATCGAAAGATCCGGTGATGTAGAAATGTCGGGTGATGTTTCAAGATAATGATCCCCTGGGCTAAAATGACCCAGTGTCGAAATATCATGATGATGTCATCAGGATATCGACTTGGTTCAGCGTTATGGCACTATGACGTCATCGTCATATTATGTGAGCAGGGTCATGATCATCCTCCTCAAGAGGAAAATATGATGATTACGTCATCGTCATGATTGTTTCATTATATATCAGACTTGAATGACATCATCGGGATAATGGCTAGGGGGATATTTCGCGGTAGGAGGATATTTGGAAATCGGGTTACATTGAGAAATATGATCCTCACGAAATACATAAGGCTGTTGACGGGTAAAGGTCGCTATCACCTAAAATTGACGTCCGGATATTTGGACCGCATGAATTATCGGCTGATAAATTAGATCAGGATGACCCTCTGTAATATGACTGATGTTAAGAAATATGATCCTCTTGCTATGACTATCAGGTTTGACTCAAACTTTGACCATTCATAACTTTCACACCCTAGCAAATATCAGGGTGATACAAAAGGCAAACCTGCATGAATTTTGATGCTCTTTCTAGATATGAGGTTACTGGAATAAAATATGAACTTTGACAAACTGACCTCATGATGATGACTTACCCAGCCTCTCTATGCATGATGATCTGCATGACTTACTTTTACCAGACCACCGAAGAACACAAAAATAAGCCAAAGCAGCAAAAAGTTGGGTCCCTGTTTTGCCAAGACAAAATGGGGTGTGTTGTGTAACCACACAACAACTTGCCACCAAAGAAAACAACAAAATTCAAATAATTCAAAAGGTGAGGATAAGTTAAAACATAAATTTTCAACTCCTATTGAGCATGAGCATCCTAATCTTCTCTAACTGGTATCATGTTCATCAATGTAATAATGAATTGATAAGGGATCAATTGTGTGCATGTGATTCATATACTTGTCTTGAAAGTGAGTTGAATAAACTAGTGACTAGTGTTAGGCTACATAGTTTGGTTCATCCCTCATAGCCAACCGGATAGAGCCTTGCTGCCAGCAGGCATCTATAGCCCCGGCAAGGTTATCGTTGCAATTCTCCTAAGTAGAGCCCCATTGCCAGCAAGCATCTATAGCTCCGGTAGAGTTACTTAGATGACTTAATCTGGATTCCAGTAAATCCCTCTTTTATTTTATTTTTTTATTTTGAAATTGATTTCATAAGATATAACAGTTATAGCTTCATGATGCAAGGAGTGGTCACTTGCTGAGATTAAGTTGAGAATTGCAATGGTAGCAAGGGCAACCTTTAGATTTTTCACTTAGCACCTACACTGATATGTTCAATAAACCCAAGGCTATTAGGTGTGTCATTGTGAGGATCACCTTGACTCAAGAAAAGTAGTACTGATGAATATGATACCACAGACCTGATCAAGAATACCTACATTGATATGAGTTACAACCTATAGAAAGACTTATATCCAACTTTTGAATTCTAACAATTTTTGCAGTGTTCTTAAGTAACAAGGTGCACCAACTTTGCCCACCCGAAACAAAGACTTAACAACAAAAACACAAAGAAAACACACACAATGCAAACTACAAATAGCTAACTACCGAAAGGAAACAACAGAAAGAAAAACAAGCAGACTGTACAAACAACTAACCTACAAAAAGGAAACAAACCACTACTAGGCAAACAAAAACTAGAAACAGACCCAAATACACCTGTATTTGCATACTTCTTTTGATTGTGTAGGAGCATTAGGGTATTAGTTATGGTTCTCAACCTAGCAAATTTATCTTTATATTCTGAAAAATATCCTTGTATTCTTAATTCATTATGTTTAACAGAATAACCCTTGATGATCAGCAACTGAGGAAGCTTATCATGTTCATGATTAATCCATATGCATGTCTTATCTCTTGAATTTCCATAATCAAAGCAATAATCAACATCATTTACTGTGGAAAGGAAAAATACAACCTGATGTATCTCTGGTCCTGTTGAACATGCTTGTTCATTGCCAGCTGATCTTCCATTTGTCATTATATTTTCATTGCTTGGCTCAATATTTAGTCTCACTTTATTTTGAAGGATGTATGACTCTTGATGCATTATTTCTTCATCTTTATCCATATTTATTCCTCCATTCTGGACGTTCAATTTATCCTCTAGTTCAAGAAACTTCTCAATATTTTCTTCAATTTCCTACACATTAGCATATAAATGAGTATCCTTATCATCATAACCTGACATACAGAAATTTATCATTTCTACATCACTTGACTGTAAAGGAGAATTGGCATTCAACTGATAAGAATACTTCCCTGTTTCATTTTCAAAAAAATTTTGGAGTGACGTTTGATCATGCACAACAACTCTAAAGTCTTCTGCATTTTCATCCTTCAAGAAGTGTTCATTAAATAATTCACATCGTTTATCCAGTAAAGTGCCTAGTTCCATTAACCTGCAACATTCTTGTATTTGACCATTCAATTCAACCCAGTTAGGCAGTAAATCAGCATTTATCTTCTTTTCTATGACTCCCTGAGTTACTATCATAGGAACGTCATCATTAGTAGTGCATTTAAATTGTTCTACTATCTGTTTACACTTCTCTTTACCATAGAATGACTCCAGGAAAGATGTTTCATCTTCTTTATCAAAATTATTAGGATCAGAATCAAAAATATTATCCTGATGAGTGGTTTCTTCTCTAGAATTTTCACAGGATTCATACCTGCATACTGACCGGTCCTTACTTGTATTAGGAAGTAGAGAACTCCTATCAATATCACCATAAAATGACTCAAGGAAAGATGTTTCACTGTCTTTAACCTCTAAGACCGGTTCAGCTATTGTATTTTCTAGAATCTTCTTCAACATGACCAAGCAAGGGTAGCAATCTCTCTCTGAATGCTCTTCATCATGTAATCTGCACCAGCTTTCAATCAAGACATCCTCAATGGATAAACCTAATATTTGACTACATTGTATGTTTCTAGACAAATATAATTCAAAATCTTCAGAATGGTCCACTTTAGTGTCTGGACAACTAATAACTTCTGGTACTGTCTCTGCTTGTTGTTCCAGAATTTCCTCATTTCGCTGGCAAATTTCAGCCCTGAACACATCTGGAAAGAATATTAGTCCTTTCAAATATAAATCCAACCTTGTGAGGAAAGTTAAACAATTTATCTCACTGTGCTCCACAGTCCGGTGTATCTTGCAACAGGTGGATAAACCAAAGTTAGACAAACTGTGAGGGTAAAGCTACCTATTCAAAGTTTCCTGAAATAAAGGAATGTTAACTTGACAACTACTCTCATATGCATCCATCAAAATGAGACTCTGCTTCCAATTTTTTTAAGATTTTGAAATTTTAAGGAGATCCATCATATCTCAGAATAAAACTTGAAAGCTCAGAAAATCAAACAAATCTTTGAGGCTTTGGGCTAGATATTTGCAAAGGTGCAACCAAAACTTCTCAGATAAGAGATATTTGCAGACATTTAACTCAAATGATGAAATATTTATGCAATATTTGCAGAAATCTAGAAATTTCTTGTTCACCCTCCTTCTAGCGCAAATTTATGTTGATGATGATGTTAGTCATAAACAAACATAGAATAAAAGTTACACCTCAACCTTTATTCATCTTGAAAGATACGATGAATTCAAAGAATTCATGATCCCAAGTCTCTGTTAATTAGTTCATAATCTACTGACGTTACTCAGTGGTTGATGTGTGTTGCTGTTAATCATTCAGGGACCTTATGTTCTTCAGTAATTTCTGGAAAGTTCATCATTATTTCTCCAAATATCCTTCTCTATATGTCTGCTCTGCATAAATCTCCAATAATTCTACTTCTGCACTGTGAATTTAGTCAAATAATGTGCTTACAAGTTGATATTTGCATGATTTCTACCATTATTTGCAATTCTTTGCATGATATTTTCAACACTACATGCACTTTGCTCAAATATGCTAAGGATTTTCAATTATCTACAAGATGTCAGAATATTTCTATATTCTGCTCGTCATTTATCATGATTTGCAGTCATGGAAGTGATTTCAATGAAATTAAAATGAGAAAAAGGGTTAGAGAATGAGATTCCCAAAATTACTTAACTGAGATCACTGATCCACATACATGTTCCCATACAGCAATGAAGAAAAGAAAACTAGAAATCATACTTCACCAGGATATTCCACAAATCCGCATGATCCAGTGCAAATCTTCAAAGGAAAAGTTGACAACAACATACAATGAAATGAAAGCGCTTCTATTTGAACACAGCATTCACCATTACATATCCAGAAATCAACTTGAAGATTACATAAAGTTTACAATCAAGATGTAATCTGAAGCTTCATCTCCATTCAGTATGCTTTAGAATAAGTACATTCACAACGATCTGAAGAAAGAACCTTGACATTTCAACAATTCAATCCTCATTAGTCTCAGTAATCCGATCTCCTATTTGATTCTACAGTAATTGGCCTTATTTTTTCCAGATATCCCCATACTCAATGAAGAGAAGTTCTGCCCTTTTATAGAACAAAGGCCAGAAAACAGTTACAATGATCCAAGGATCAGGATCCTCCCAGAACAATCAATGGTCCAGATGAACAGCACGTGCCTGCCAGTTGGCAAATACATAGCTGGTAGAGAATATTCTGGTATCTTTGACTCAGTCCACCTTCCAGCTGGCATACAACATATTTGATAATATCCTCCCCAGCTCCGGTTCATGTTGCCTGCCAGTTGGCAATTTTTAGCCACTTCATACAGCTCTAACATCCTGCAACAAACAGACAAGAATTAAGCATCATCATTTAATAACTAGCAGGAAAATAAACATTTACATTTTATCAGGCTGTGAATGTGCAAGCCTATATATATCGGGTTATGAATATTGAGCATCTGAGAAAATTCACGCAACTAAACGCCCACATAGGTGGTCAAGAGGGTCTGAGTGAATATCGTTGACTTGAAAACATGCTGTCAGGCCCTAAAATAGTTTCAATATCTGATCAGGTCCAGCCAGGGTCATTTGAGCGATTTTTGATAAAAATATGGAAAATGTAATTTTTTTGTATTTTCAACATCCTAGCAAATTGAATTTTTGGAGGCCTTCGGAGCGAAATTAGGGCTCAACATGTTCTCGGTAACTTGGCGTTAAGCCTAAGTGACCGAGCAACTCAAACTAGATAACTAGTTTATCTTTCCAATGAGTCCAAAAAGTTTAAATTCTGATAACATGGCTAGGAGTTATGACCCTGCCAAGGGGAAGGTCAAAAATTTCCTAATTTTTGAGTTTCTCTGAATTTTTGCAAATAGTTTCACCTTCCGGTAGCCTTTTTTGTATTCCAAGGGTGATGGGGACCTTTCATATGATATGCAGGCCTTACATTTTCAGTTATCGCATGCATAAGATCATGCATATGCGATACATGCGCTTCTGTTCACTAAATTCCATTGAATAGATCTATCGGGTCCCGATATGCACCTTAGCTAATATGAGGGATATTAACTAATATGACTCTCTTCATAGATCAGGATGTGATGATGATGTCATCATCATGGACAGGCTTCGTTAAAATGTGAAAGGCTGACGTGATGGTCATGCTAAGAAATCAGGAGGATCTGAAATATGACCCCCGCAACTAAAATGACCCCCCTGGAAAAAATCAGGAGGACGTCAGCAGATGGAAGACCTCATTTATCGATATGTCATTATGACATCATCGTCATGTTAGCAGATCAGAGTAATATTCTGTGGCAGGGTGATATTTGGATATCGGGTGATGTTCAAATATGATGATCCCCTTGGTGTAATATGATCATCCGCCTCTGAGCGGGAAAACCTACATCGAAAGATCCGGTGATGTAGAAATGTCAGGTGATGTTTCAAGATGATGATCCCCTGGGCTAAAATGACCCAGTGTCGAAATATCATGATGACGTCATCAGGATATCGACCTAGTTCAGCGTTATGGCACTGTGACGTCATCGTCATATTATGTGACCAGGGTCATGATCATCCTCCTCGAGAGGAAAATATGATGATTACGTCATCGTCATGATTGTTTCATTGTTTATCGGACTTGAATGACATCATCGGGATAATGGCTAGGGGGATATTTCACGGTAGGAGGATATTTGGAAATCAGGTTACATTGAGAAATATGATCCTCGCGAAATACATAAGGTTGTTGCCAGGTAAAGGTCGCTATCACGTAAAATTGACGTCCGGATATTTGGACCGCATGAATTATCAGGTGATAAATTAGATCAGGATGACCCTCTGTAATATAAATGATGTTAAGAAATATGATCCTCTTGCTGTGACTATCAAGTTTGACTCAAACTTTGACCATTCATAACTTTCACACCCTAGCGAATATTAGGGTGATGCAAAAGGCAAACCTGCATGAATTTTGATGCTCGTTCTAGATATGAGGTTACTGGAATAAAATATGAACTTTGACAAACTGACCTCATGATGATGACTTACTCAGCCTCTCTATGCATGATGATCTGCATGACTTACTTTTACCAGACCACCGAAGAACACAAAAACTTTTACCAGACCACCGAAGAACACAAAAACAAGCCAAAGCAGCAAAAAGTTGGGTCCCTGTTTTGCCAAGACAAAATAGGGCGTGTTGTGTAACCACACAACAACTTGCCACCAAAGAAAACAACAAAATTCAAATAATTCAAAAGGTGAGGATAAGTTAAAACATAAATTTCCAACTCCTATTGAGCATGAGCATCCTAATCTTCTCTAACTGGTATCATGTTCATCAATGTAATAATGAATTGATAAGGGATCAATTGTGTGCATGTGATTCATATACTCGTCTTGAAAGTGAGTTGAATAAACCAGTGACTAGTGTTAGGCTACATAGTTTGGTTCATCCCTCATAGCCAACCGGATAGAGCCTTGCTGCCAGCAGGCGTCTATAGCCCCGGCAAGGTTATCGTTGCAATTCTCCTAAGTAGAGCCCCACTGCCAACAAGCGTCTATAGCTCCGGTAGAGTTACTTAGATGACTTAAACTGGATTCTAGTAAATCCCTCTTTTATTTTATTTTTTTATTTTAAAATTGATTTCATAAGATATAACAGTTATAGCTTCATGATGCAAGGAGTTGTCACTTGCTGAGATTATGTTGAGAATTGCAATGGTAGCAAGGGTAACCTTTAGATTTTTCACTTAACACCTACACTGATATGTTCAATAAACCCAAGGCTGTTAGGTGTGTCATTGTGAGGATCACCTTGACTCAAGAGAAGTAGTACTGATGAATATGATACCACAGACCTGATCAAGAATACCTACACTGATATGAGTTACAACCTATAGAAATACTTATATCCAACTTTTGAATTCTAACAATTTTTGCAATGTTCTTAAGTAACAAGGTGCACCAACTTTGCCCACCCGAAACAAAGACTCAACAACAAAACCACAAAGAAAACACACACAACGCAAACTACAAATAGCTAACTACCGAAAGGAAACAACAGAAAGCAAAACAAGCAGATTGTACAAACAACTAACCTACAAAAAGGAAACAAACCACTACTAGGCAAACAAAAACTAGAAACAGACCCAAATACACCTGTATTTGCATACTTCTTCTTATTGTGCGGAGCATTAGGGTATTAGTTATGGTTCTCAACCTAGCAAATTTATCTTTATATTCTAAAAAATATCCTTGTATTCTTAATTCATTATGTTTAACAGAATAACCCTTGATGATCAGCAACTGAGGAAGCTTATCATGTCCATGATTAATCCATATGCATGTCTTATCTCTTGAATTTCCATAATCAAAGCAATAATCAACATCATTTACTGTGGAAAGGAAAAATACAACCTGATGTATCTCTGGTCCTCTTGAACATGCTTGTTCATTGCCAGTAGATCTTCCATTTGTCATTATATTTTCATTGCTTGGCTCAATATTTAGTCTCACTTCATTTTGAAGGATGTATGACTCTTGATGCATTATTTCTTCATCTTTATCCATATTTATTCCTCCATTCTGGAGGTTCAATTTATCCTCTAGTTTAGGAAACTTCTGAATATTTTCTTCAATTTCCTGCACATCAGCATCTAAATGAGTATCCTTATCATCATAACCTGACATACAAAAATTTATCATTTCTACATCACTTGACTGTAAAGGAGAATTGGCATTCAACTGATAAGAATACTTTCTTGTTTCATTTTCAAAATTTTTCTGGAGTGACGTTTGATCATGCACAACAACTCCAAAGTCTTCTACATTTTCATCCTTCAGGAAGTGTTCATTAAATAATTCACATCTTTTATCCAGTAAAGTGTCTGGTTCCATTAACCTGCAACATTCTTGTATTTGACCATTCAATTCAACCCAGTTAGGTAGTAAATCAGCATTTATCTTCTTTTCTATGACTCCCTAAGTTACTACCATAGGAACTTCATCATCAGTAGTGCATTTAAATTGTTCTACTATCTATTTACACTTCTCTTTACCATAGAATGACTCCAGGAAAGATGTTTCATCTTCTTTTTCAAAAGTATTAGGATCAGAATCAAAAATATTATCCAGATGAGTGGTTTCTTCTCTAGAATTTTCACAGGATTCATACCTGCATACTGACCGGTCCTTACTTGTATTAGGAAGTAGAGAACTCCTATCAATATCACCATAAAATGACTCAAGGAAAGACGTTTCACTATCTTTAACCTCTAAGACCGGTTTAGCTATTGTATTTTCTACAATCTTCTTCAACATGACCAAGCAAGGGTAGCAATCTCTCTCTGAATGCTCTTCATCATGTAATCTGCACCAGCTTTCAATCAAGACATCCTCAATGGATAAACCTAATATTTGACTACATTGTATGTTTCTAGACAAATATAATTCAAAATCTTCAGAATGGTCCACTTCAGTGTTTGGACAACTAATAACTTCTGGTGCTATCTCTGCTTGTTGTTCCAGAATTTCCTCATTTCGCTGGCAAATTTTAGCCCTGAACACATCTAGAAAGAATATTAGTCCTTTCAAATATAAATCCAACCTTGTGAGGAAAGTTAAACAATTTATCACTGTGCTCTACAGTCCGGTGTATCCTGCAACAGGTGGTTAAACCAAAGTTAGACAAACTGTGAGGGTAAAGCTGCCTATTCAAAGTTTCCTGAAATAAAGGAATGTTAACTTGACAACTACTCTCATATGCATCCATCAAAATGAGACTCTGCTTCCAATTTTCTTAAGATTTTGAAATTTTAAGGAGATCCATCATATCTCAGAATAAAACTTGAAAGCTCAGAAAATCAAACAAATCTTTGAGGCTTTGGGCTAGATATTTGCAAAGGTGCAACCAAAACCTCTCAGATAAGAGATATTTGCAGACATTTAACTCAAATGATGAAATATTTATGCAATATTTGCAGAAATCTAGAAATTTCTTGTTCGCCCTCCTTCTAGCACCAATTTATGTTGATGATGATGTTAGTCATAAACAAACATAGAATAAAAGTTACACCTCAACCTTTATTCATCTTGAAAGATACGATGAATTCAAAGAATTCATGATCCCAAGTCTCTGTTAATTAGTTCATAATCTATTGACGTTACTCAGTGGTTGATGTGTGTTGCTGTTAATCATTCAAGGGCCTTACGTTCTTCAGTAATTTCTGCAAAGTTCATCATTATTTCTCCAAATATCCTGCTCTATATGTCTTCTCTGCATAAATCTCCAATAATTCTACCTCTGCACTGTGAATTTAGTCAAATAATGTGCTTACAGGTTGATATTTGCATGATTTCTACCATTATTTGCAATTCTTTGCATGATATTTTCAACACTACATGCACTTTGCTCAAATATGCTAAGGATTTTCAATTATCTACGAGATGTCAGCATATTTCTCTGTTCTGCTCGTCATTTATCATGATTTGCAGTCATGGAAGTGATTTCAATGAAATTAAAATGAGAAAAAGGGTTAGAGAATGAGATTCCCAAAATTACTTAACTGAGATCACTGATCCACATACATGTTCCCATACAGCAATGAAGAGAAGAAAACTAGAAATCATACTTCACCAGGATATTCCACAAATCCGCATGATCCAGTGCAAATCTTCAAAGGAAAAGTTGACAACAACATGCAATGAAATGAAAGCCCTTCTATTTGAACACAGCATTCACCATTACATATCCAGAAATCAACTTGAAGATTACGTAAAGTTTACAATCAAGATGTAATTTGAAGCTTCATCTCCATTCAGTATGCTTTAGAATAAGTACATTTACAATGATCTGAAGAAAGAACCTTGACATTTCAACAATTCAATCCTCATTAGTCTCAGTAATCTGATCTCCTATTTGATTCTACAGTAATTGGCCTTATTTTTTCCAGATATCCCCATACTCAATGAAGAGAAGTTCCGCCCTTTTATAGAACAAAGGCCAGAAAACAGTTACAATGATCCAAGGATCAGGACCCTCCCAGAACAATCAATTGTCCAGATGAACAGCACGTGCCTACAAGTTGGCAAATACATAGCTGGCAGAGAATATTCCAGTATCTTTCACTCAGTCCACCTTCCAGCTGGCATACAACATATTTGATAATATCCTCCCCAGCTCCGGTTCATGTTGCCTGCCAGTTGGCAATTTTCAGCCACTTCATACAGCTCCAACATCCTGCAACAAATAGACAAGAATTAAGCATCATCATTTAATAACTAGCAGGAAAATAAACATTTACATTTTATCAGGCTATGAATGTGCAAGCCTATATATATCGGGTTATGAATATTGAGCATCTGAGAAAACTCGCGCAACTAAACGCCCACATAGGTGGTCAAGAGGGTCTGGGTGAATATTGTTGACTGGAAAACATGCTGTCAGACCCTAAAATAGTTTCAATATCTGATCAGGTCCAGCCAAGGTCATTTGAGCAATTTTTGATAAAAATATGGAAAATGTGATTTTTTTGTATTTTCTACATCCTAGCAAATTGCATTTTCGGAGGCCTTCGGAGCGAAATTAGGGCTCAACTTGTTCTTGGTAACTTGGTGTTAAGCCTAAGTGATCGAGCAACTCAAACTAGATAACTAGTTTATCTTTCCAATGAGTCCAAAAAGTTTAAATTCTGATAACATGGCTAGGAGTTATGACCCTGCCAAGGGGAAGGTAAAAAATTTCCTAATTTTTGAGTTTCTCTGAATTTTTGCAAATAGTTTCACCTTCCGGTAGCCTTTTTTGTATTCCAAGGGTGATGGGGACCTTTCATATGATATGCAAGCCTTACATTTTCAGTTATCGCATGCATAAGATCATGCATATGCGATACATGCGCTTCTGTTCACTAAATTCCATTGAATAAAACTATCAGGTCTGGGTATGCACATTAGCTAATATGAGGGATATTAACTAATGTGACTCTCTTCATAGATCAGGATATGATGATGATGTCATCATCATGGACAGGCTTCGTTAAAATGCAAAAGGCTGACGTGATGGTCATACTAAGAAATTAGGAGGATCTGAAATATGACCCCCGCAACTAAAATGACCCCCCTGGAAAAAATCAGGAGGACGTCAGCAGATGGAAGACCTCATTTATCGCTATGTCATTATGATGTCATCGTCATGTAGTAGATCAGAGTAATATTTTGCGGCAGGGTGATATTTGGATATCGGGTGATGTTCAAATATGATGATCCCCTTGGTGTAATATGATCATCCACCTCTGAGCGGGAAAACCTACATCGAAAGATCCAGTGATGTAGAAATGTCGGGTGATGTTTCAAGATGATGATCCCTTGGGCTAAAATAACCCAGTGTCAAAAGATCATGATGACGTCATCAGGATATCGAATTGGTTCAGCATTATGGCACTATGACGTCATCGTCATATTATGTGAGCAGGGTCATGATCATCCTCCTCGAGACGAAAATATGATGATTACGTCATCGTCATGATTGTTTCATTGTTTATCGGACTTGAATGACATCATCGGGATAATGGCTAGGGGGATATTTCGCGGCAGGAGGATATTTGGAAATCAGGTTACATTGAGAAATATGATCCTCACGAAATACATAAGGCTGTTGACGGGTAAAGGTCGCTATCACCTAAAATTGACATCCGGATATTTGGACCGCATGAACTATCTGGTGATAAATTAGATGAAGATGACCCTCTATAATATGACTGATGTTAAGAAATATGATCCTCTTGCTGTGACTATCAGGTTTGACTCAAAATTTGACCATTCATAACTTTCACACCCTAGCAAATATCAGGGTGATACAAAAGGCAAACCTGCATGAATTTTGATGCTCTTTCTAGATATGAGGTTATTAGAATAAAATATGAACTTTGACAAACTGACCTCATGATGATGACTTTCCCACCCTCTCTATGCATGATGATCTGCATGACTTACTTTTACCAGACCACTGAAGAACACAAAAACAAGCCAAAGCAGCAAAAAGTTGGGTCCCTATTTTGCCAAGACAAAATGGGGCGTGTTGTGTAACCACACAACAACTTGCCACCAAAGAAAACAACAAAATTCAAATAATTCAAAAGGTGAGGATAAGTTAAAACATAAATTTCCAACTCCTATTGAGCATGAGCATCCTAATCTTCTCTAACTGGTATCATGTTCATCAATGTAATAATGAATTGATAAGGGATCAATTGTGTGCATGTGATTCATATACTCGTCTTGAAAGTGAGTTGAATAAACTAGTGACTAGTGTTAGGCTACATAGTTTGGTTCATCCCTCATAGCCAACTGGATAGAGCCTTGCTGCCAGCAGGCGTCTATAGCCCCATCAAGGTTATCGTTGCAATTCTCCTAAGTAGAGCCCCACTGCCAGCAAGCGTCTATAGCTCCGGTAGAGTTACTTAGATGACTTAATCTGGATTCCAGTAAATCCCTCTTTTATTTTATTTTTTTTATTTTGAAATTGATTTCATAAGATATAACAGTTATAGCTTCATGATGCAAGGAGTGGTCACTTGCTGAGATTAAGTTGAGAATTACAATGGTAGCAAGGGCAACCTTTAGATTTTTCACTTAACACCTACACTGATATGTTCAATAAACCCAAGGCTGTTAGGTGTGTCATTGTGAGGATCACCTTGACTCAAGAAAAGTAGTACTGATGAATATGATACCACAGACTTGATCAAGAATACCTACACTGATATGAGTTACAACCTATAGAAAGACTTATATCCAACTTTTGAATTCTAAAAATTTCTGCAGTGTTCTTAAGTAACAAGGTGCACCAACTTTGCCCACTTGAAACAAAGACTCAACAACAAAAACACAAAGCAAACACACACAACGCAAACTACAAACAGCTAACTACCAAAAGGAAACAATAGAAAGCAAAACAAGCAGACTGTACAAACAACTAACCTACAAAAAGGAAACAAACCACTACTAGGCAAACAAAAACTAGAAACAGACCCAAATACACCTGTATTTGCATACTTCTTCTTATTGTGCGGAGCATTAGGGTATTAGTTATGGTTCTCAACCTAGCAAATTTATCTTTATATTCTAAAAAATATCCTTGTATTCTTAATTCATTATGTTTAACAGAATAACCCTTGATGATCAGCAACTGAGGAAGCTTATCATGTCCATGATTAATCCATATGCATGTCTTATCTCTTGAATTTCCATAATCAAAGCAATAATCAACATCATTTACTGTGGAAAGGAAAAATACAACCTGATGTATCTCTGGTCCTCTTGAACATGCTTGTTCATTGCCAGTAGATCTTCCATTTGTCATTATATTTTCATTAGTTGGCTCAATATTTAGTCTCACTTCATTTTGAAGGATGTATGACTCTTGATGCATTATTTCTTCATCTTTATCCATATTTATTCCTCCATTCTGGATGTTGAATTTATCCTCTAGTTCAGGAAACTTCTCAATATTTTCTTCAATTTCCTGCACATCAGCATCTAAATGAGTATCCTTATCATCATAACCTGACATACAAAAATTTATCATTTCTACATCACTTGACTGTAAAGGAGAATTGGCATTCAACTGATAAGAATACTTCCCTGTTTCATTTTCAAAATTTTTCTGGAGTGACGTTTGATCATGCACAACAACTCCAAATTCTTCTGCATTTTCATCCTTCAGGAAGTGTTCATTAAATAATTCACATCTTTTATCCAGTAAAGTGCCTTGTTCCATTAACCTGCAACATTCTTGTATTTGACCATTCAATTCAACCCAGTTAGGCAGTAAATCAGCATTTATCTTCTTTTCTATGACTCCCTGAGTTACTATCATAGGAACTTCATCATCAGTAGTGCATTTAAATTGTTCTACTATCTGTTTACACTTCTCTTTACCATAGAATGACTCCAGGAAAGATGTTTCATCTTCTTTATCAAAAGTATTAGGATCAGAATCAAAAATATTATCCTGATGAGTGGTTTCTTCTCTAGAATTTTCACAGGATTCATACCTGCATACTGACCGATCCTTACTTGTATTAGGAAGTAGAGAACTCCTATCAATATCACCATAAAATGACTCAAGGAAAGATGTTTCACTATCTTTAACCTCTAAGACCGGTTCAGCTATTGTATTTTCTAGAATCTTCTTCAACATGACCAAGCAAGGGTAGCAATCTCTCTCTGAATGCTCTTCATCATGTAATCTGCACCAGCTTTCAATCAAGACATCCTTAATGGATAAACCTAATATTTGACTACATTGTATGTTTCTAGACAAATATAATTCAAAATCTTCAGAATGGTCCATTTCAGTGTCTGGACAACTAATAACTTCTGGTGCTGTCTCTGCTTGTTGTTCCAGAATTTCCTCATTTCGCTGGCAAATTTCAGCCCTGAACACATCTAGAAAGAATATTAGTCCTTTCAAATATAAATCCAACCTTGTGAGGAAAGTTAAACAATTTATCTCACTATGCTCCACAGTCTGGTGTATCCTGCAACAGGTGGATAAACCAAAGTTAGACAAACTATGAGGGTAAAGCTGCCTATTCAAAGTTTCCTGAAATAAAGGAATGTTAACTTGACAACTACTCTCATATGCATCCATCAAAATGAGACTCTGCTTCCAATTTTTTTAAGATTTTGAAATTTTAAGGAGATCCATCATATCTCAGAATAAAACTTGAAAGCTCAGAAAATCAAACAAATCTTTGAGGCTTTGGGCTAGATATTTGCAAAGGTGCAACCAAAACCTCTCAGATAAGAGATATTTGCAGACATTTAACTCAAATGATGAAATATTTATGCAATATTTGCAGAAATCCAGAAATTTCTTGTTCGCCCTCCTTCTAGCGCCAATTTATGTTGATGATGATGTTAGTCATAAACAAACATAGAATAAAAGTTACACCTCAACCTTTATTCATCTTGAAAGATACGATGAATTTAAAGAATTCATGATCCCAAGTCTCCGTTAATTAGTTCATAATCTACTGACGTTACTCAGTGGTTGATGTGTGTTGCTGTTAATCATTCAAGGGCCTTACGTTCTTCAGTAATTTCTGCAAAGTTCATCATTATTTCTCCAAATATCCTGCTCTATATGTCTACTTTGCATAAATCTCCAATAATTCTACCTCTGCACTGTGAATTTAGTCAAATAATGTGCTTACAGGTTGATATTTGCATGATATTTTCAACACTACACGCACTTTGCTCAAATATGCTAAGGATTTTCAATTATCTACGAGATGTCAGCATATTTCTCTGTTCTGCTATCATTTATCATGATTTGCAGTCGTGGAAGTGATTTCAATGAAATTAAAATGAGAAAAAGGGTTAGAGAATGAGATTCCCAAAATTACTTAACTGAGATCATTGATCCACATACATGTTCCCATATAGCAATGAAGAGAAGAAAACTAGAAATCATACTTCACCAGGATATTCCACAAATCTGCATGATCCAGTGCAAATCTTCAAAGGAAAAGTTGACAACAACATGCAATGAAATGAAAGTGCTTCTATTTGAACACAACATTCACCATTACATATCCAGAAATCAACTTGAAGATTACGTAAAGTTTACAATCAAGATGTAATCTAAAGCTTCATCTCCTTTCAGTATGCTTCAGAATAAGTACATTTACAACGATCTGAAGAAAGAACCTTGACATTTCAACAATTCAATCCTCATTAGTCTCAGTAATCTGATCTCCTATTTGATTCTACAGTAATTGGCCTTATTTTTGCCAGATATCCCCATACTCAATGAAGAGAAGTTCCGCCCTTTTATAGAACAAAGGCCAGAAAATAGTTACAATGATCCAAGGATCAGGATCCTCCCAGAACAATCAATTGTCCAGATGAACAGCACATGCCTGCCAGTTGGCAAATACACAGCTGGCAGAGAATATTCTGGTATCTTTGACTCAGTCCACCTTCCAGCTGGCATACAACATATTTGATAATATCCTCCCCAGCTCCGGTTCATGTTGCCTGCCAGTTGGCAATTTTCAGCCCTTCATACAGCTCCAACATCCTGCAACAAATAGACAAGAATTAAGCATTATCATTTAATAACTAGCAGGAAAATAAACATTTACATTTTATCAGGCTGTGAATGTGCAAGCCTATATATATCGGGTTATGAATATTGAGCATCTGAGAAAATTCGCGCAACTAAATGCCCACATAGGTGGTCAAGAGGGTCTGGGTGAATATCATTGACTAGAAAACGTGCTGTCAGGCCCTAAAATAGTTTCAATATCTGATCAGGTCCAGCCAGGGTCATTTGAGCGATTTTTGATAAAAATATGGAAAATGTAATTTTTTTGTATTTTCTACGTCCTAGCAAATTGCATTTTCGGAGGCCTTCGGAGTGAAATTAGGGCTTAACACGTTCTCGGTAAGTTGGCGTTAAGCTTAAGTGATCGGGCAACTCAAACTAGATAACTAGTTTATCTTTCCAATGAGTCTAAAAAGTTTAAATTCTGATAACATGGCTAGGAGTTATGACCCTGCCAAGGGGAAGGTCAAAAATTTCCTAATTTTTGAGTTTCTTTGAATTTTTGCAAATAGTTTCACCTTCTGCTAGCCTTTTTTGTATTCCAAGGGTGATGGGGACCTTTCATATGATATGCACGCCTTACATTTTCAGTTATCGTATGCATAAGATCATGCATATGCGATACATGCGCTTCTGTTCACTAAATTCCATTGAATAAAACTATCGGGTCCGAGTATGCACATTAGCTAATATGAGGGATATTAACTAATATGACTCTCTTCATAGATCAGGATATGATGATGATGTCATCATCATGGACAGGCTTCGTTAAAATGTGAAAGGCTGATGTGATGGTCATGCTAAGAAATTAGGAGGATCTGAAATATGACCCCCGCAACTAAAATGACCCCCCTGGAAAAAATCAGGAGGACGTCAGCAGATGGAAGACCTCATTTATCGCTATGTCATTATGACATCATCGTCATGTTAGCAGATCAGAGTAATATTCTGCGGCAGGGTGATATTTGGATATCAGGTGATGTTCAAATATGATGATCCCCTTGGTGTAATATGATCATCCGCCTCTGAGCGGGAGAACCTACATCGAAAGATCTGGTGATGTAGAAATGTCGGGTGATGTTTCAAGATGATGATCCCCTGGGCTAAAATGACCCAGTGTCAAAATATCATGATGATGTCATCAGGATATCGACTTGGTTCAGCATTATGGCACTATGACGTCATCGTCATATTATGTGAGCAGGGTCATGATCATCCTCCTCGAGAGGAAAATATGATGATTACATCATCGTCATGATTATTTCATTGTTTATCGGACTTGAATGACATCATCAGGATAATGGCTAGGGGGATATTTCGTGGCAGGAGGATATTTGGAAATTGGGTTACATTGAGAAATATGATCCTCGCGAAATACATAAGGCTGTTGACGGGTAAAGGTCACTATCACCTAAAATTGACGTCCGGATATTAGGACCGCATGAATTATCAGGTGATAAATTAGATCAGGATGACCCTCTGTAATATGACTGATGTTAAGAAATATGATCCTCTTGCTGTGACTATCAAGTTTGACTCAAACTTTGACCATTCATAACTTTCACACCCTAGCGAATATCAGGGTGATGCAAAAGGCAAACCTGCATGAATTTTGATGCTCTTTCTAGATATGAGGTTACTGGAATAAAATATGAACTTTGACAAACTGACCTCATGATGATGACTTACCCAGCCTCTCTATGCATGATGATCTGCATGACTTACTTTTACCAGACCACCGAAGAACACAAAAACAAGCCAAAGTAGCAAAAAGTTGGGTCCCTGTTTTGCCAAGACAAAATGGGGCGTGTTGTGTAACCACACAACAGGGAGTCGAGTGTCTACCCTCACAATCAAAGGCAACTCTACGGATTGCGCTGTTAAAACTTGTTGTGGTCATGTCACCATTCGTGGTCCAACACCCAATCTCCCAACTCAATTCGATTATAATCTTGTTGAACATCTAGGGAAAATGCCAGCATAGATCTCTATCTTGGACCTTCTACGGTCATCACCCGCACATAAAGTAGTGCTAGAAAAAGCCCTCCAAGAGTCTTCGGTTCCTAACAACATAGCGGTCACAGACTTTCGAGCTGTAGTAGGTAACATTGCTTTGCCCTACAATGTGGTTTTCTCTGAGAAAGACCTCCCTTCCCATGATCTATGTCACAATGATGCCCTTCATATTGAAGTTTTCATCCATAAGCGCAAAATCAAACGTATACTCATAGATGGTGGTGCTGGTCTCAACATCTATTCTTTAAAGTTACTTAAGAAATTGGGATACTCTGAGGATCATGTCAACATTGATCAAAGTATTACAATCAAGGGATATGATGATGTTGAATGCCACTCAGAAGGTGTTATCCACTTGCCTATACAATTTGGCCTTGTCATGCTTGAAACTAGATGCCAAGTCCTTGATATTGAGCTGCCTTACAAGATTATCTTAGGCCACCCATGGATCCATGCAATGAAGGCTGTGCCCTGCACGTACCATTAGTCTCTCAAATTCTCATTCAATGGTACAGAGATAACTATCCCAGGAGACCCCAATCCTTTTGAATTTTGCCATGTCTTACAGGGCAGTTATAAGAATTGCAACCAAGTGCCTCAAAATGACAAAGCCCTTGCATCCCCACTATATGTTGATCCTAAAAATTTGACAGAAGCCTCTACAAGTGAACCTAATCCTCTTCCTTAAATCAAAGCTCACATCCATGATATAGGCTTTGGCACTTATGATATCTCAAAATCTTGTTGTGTAGGGCGGATGCCTTTATCCCCTAAATCTTACGGCCAACCGCCCATTGCCAAAGTAACCAAAAAAGTAGCTATTCCTCCCCCAACATTTCTAACCCAATTCCAACAGGGACAATTATTGGAAGATGAAACTATTGAGGACATCTCTTCTTGGCTCTGTAAGGAGAAAGAACCAGTCACAATACCAGTCAAGCAATATGGCAATGGCTTAAGGATAGTCAAAAACATGGGCTATAAAGGCAAAGGTGGCCTTGGGAAAAAAAATCAAGGAATAATGGAACCCATTATTTTGACAAAGAAACTAGACAAGAGGGGATTAGGATTTGGTAGAAAGGTACTGCACGCCTTGGACATTGAGGGTATTCTCGACAAGGTGGCTGAAACTTTTCCCACCAATTCGACATCTACTGAGGATATCATCGATGAATCTTCCCTCCACATGACCAACCTATTTGTAGAATCCTCCATTTTTATGCTATCCTCCGTATCCTTAACCTCCACCACAAACACCCAGAATGTCACACTTGTCTACCCTAAACTTATCTATTGGGACCACCAAGGGTCCCTCGTTATCGATGTATTTTAGAATGATGAAGCTATAACTGAGTTCATGGGACTCCAGGAGGGTATCCCTCTGGGTGATCATAAAGCAGGTTTTGTAATGGAACTAGAGCCAACAACTCATTTTGGTGAGAATTCCAAATCCTCCAGTCGCAAAAGTAAAAATAAAGAAAGATCTCTAGGTGAAAACCACACTATGGCACCTCCTGATCACAAAATAGTAAAAACAAAGGATGTATCCAAAGGTGAAAACCCAACTGTGGCACCTGAGGATGGAGGATTTGACCTTCCCCTACCATCTAAGTATCAAGAGAAGTTGGCTCTCCTAGTGGAAGATTCTACAGAGATAAACCTTGGCACAGAGCAAAATCCAAAGACCACATTCCTAGCAGCATCATTATTAGAAACAGAGCACAGGAATCTTAACACATTCTTCTTACAGAGAACCATCAACTTTGTGTGGACCTATGCGGATATGCTAGGGTTAGACCCTAAGCTAGTGGTTCACTATCTCATAGTGGATCCAAAAGTTAAACCAGTCAAACAAAAGCTGAGAAAGATGCACCCACAGATAGCTCTCTTGGTAAAAGTGGAAATATAGAAGTTGTTAGATGCAAAGTTCATAAGACCTATTGATTATTCAGACTGGGTATCAAACATTGTACCTGTGTCTAAGCCTAATGGGCACATTTGCATGTGTAATGACTTTAGAGATCTGAACAAAGCATGTCCCAAAGATGATTTTCCACTACCAAACATTGATATTATAGTAGACTTGATAGCAGGTCACGAAATGCTTTCTCTCATGGATGGATTCTCAGGCTACAATCAGATAAGAATAGTAGAAGAAGATCAACATAAAACAACCTTTACTTGTCCTTGGGGTAACTATTGTTGGTGTGTCATGCCATTTGGTCTAAAGAATGTAGGGGCAACCTATCAGAGAGCAATGATAGTGATATTCCACAATCTCTTTCATCATATCATGGAGGACTATGTGGATGACATACTAGCTAAATCTTCTAGGGCAAATCACATACAGGTTCTAGGACAGATCTTTGATAGGCTCAACAAATACCAAGTGCGTCTCAATCCAAAGAAATGTGTCTTTGGTGTAACATTAGGGAAGCTGTTGGGATACATTGTATCTCATAGAGGCATCAAAGTAGACCCCAAAAAGGTAAAAGCTTTAGTGGAGATGCCTCCACCAAAGAATCTTAAAGCATTAAGGAGCCTTCAGGGAAGGTTGCAATCCATTAGGAGTTTCATCTCACAGCTAGCGGATAAATGTCAACCATTTCAACACTTCCTCTGAAAGGATGTCTCATTTCGATGGGATTGTAAGTGTAAGCAACATTTGATCAGCTCAAAGAGTATCTGGCTACACCTCCTGTCTTAGTACCACCAGTTGCTGATAGACCTTTGATATTATACATCTCCACTACAATTTCAGCCCTCGGGGTCCTTCTAGCACAAAATAATGAAACAGGAAAAGAGCATGCAATTTATTATATCAATAGAACCTTGGTGGGATATGAACTCAATTATTCACCAATGGAAAGAGCTTGTTTAGCAGTAGTGTTCGCTTCCCAAAAATTGTGGCATTACATGTTGAACCAACACACAAATCTTATAGCCAAAATTGATCCATTGAAGTATCTACTGGCAAAAGCAGCTCTTACAGGTAGACTGGCTAAATGGGTCATGATACTTAGTGAGTTTGACATTGAGTATATGGATCATAAAGCAGTCAAAGGACAAGCCCTAGCAAATCAACAAGTAGAAGTACCCATGATAGATACACACCCTATGGTAGCAAACTTTCCAGATGAGAATCTCTTCACTCTTTCCAACTCAATAATGTGGAATTTGTACTTTGATGGTTCCTACACACAACATGGATCAGGGGCCAGCATCTTGTTTATCACACCTCAAAATGACTATATTCCAAATTCATATCGGCTTGCATTTCATTACACCAACAACATTGCCAAGTATGAAGCACTCCTCATAGGTCTCAATATAGTAGTTCAATGGGATATCACAGAATTATAGGTATATGGAGACTCACAACTAGTCATTCAACAAGTCACAGATGAGTACCAAATAAAGGACAAAAAGTTGGTCCCCTATAAGCAACTGGTGGATGCCTACAAACTGCACTTCTCTGGCATCACATTTGAACAAATTCCAAGAGAGTATAATAAGGCTGCAAATTCTATGGCTTCTATAGGGTCACTTATAGACATGCCTACTAATACACAGAAATGTGAATTCTTGATCGAGCAATTGTTGATACGAGCCGTCAATGTTCCCATTATTGAAATCATCTGCGAGCTTGTTGGTCCCAATTCCCCATGGTACGAAGATATCTATGAATACCTTAAACATAATACCTTTCCCTCTAACCTATCATCCACCCAACGTAAAACCTTTATCTGTTGATCCTCCCATTACATCATTCTGAGTGATACATTATATCGTCGAAGTCTCGATGGTATCCTCTTACGATGTCTTAACACGGAAGAAGCCAAAGCTACCTTACGAGACATACACGAAGATGTCTGTGGCACACATTCTACTAGTCCTAATCTCACTAAGAAGATACTCAGAATAGGTTATTACTGACCTACAATAGAGCAAGATGTTGCACAGTTTGCTAAGAAGTGTCTACAATGCCAGCAGCATGGAGATTTGATTCACTCACCAGCTCATGAATTATAACTTGTGACAACTCCATGGCCTTTTTCTCAATGGGGTCTCGACCTCCTAGGACAAATCCACCCATCTTCATCCAATGGCCATAAGTTCATCATTACTTCCACTGAGTATTTTATGAAGTGGGTTAGATCCATTCCCATGACCTATATCACCGGTAAGCAAATAGACAAGTTTATCCTAAACTACCTCATATGTCGGTATGGTATTCCCCAAGCCATTGTCACTGATAATGGGAGACCATTCAAGAATCAAGATGTCTATGCCTTGTGCACACAATACAATATCCAGCATCACTTTTCAACTCCCTACTATCCGTAGAGTAATGGCCAAGCTGATGCTTCCAATAAAACCATTCTCAAAATCCTCAAGAAAACGTTCAATGAAGCTGGTCATGATTGGCACTTGCAACTCAATCCTGCCCTATGGGCCTACCACACTAGTATCAGAACACCAACTGGTGCCACACCATATGCCTTGGTCTATGGCTCTGAAGCCATCCTACCTATAGAGGTCGAGATCCCATCCCTCAGAGTATCCATGCAGAACCTGATCGGCAGAGAAGAGTATTGCACTTCTAGATTAGCTGAGCTAGAATTACTAGATGAAAGGCACCTTGCCACACTTAATCATCTCCATGTCTATCAAAACCGCCTCTGGGGTAATTACAACAAAAAGATCAAAGAAAGACAGTTTCAAGTTGGTGATCTTGTACTCAAAGAGAATCAGAGAAATCAAGCAGATCAGGAAAAGAAGGGCAAGTTTGAGCCTAATTGGTTAGGTCCCTTTATTGTCACAGCAGCATATGGATCAAGAGCTTATACTTTAGCTACACCTGACGACATTCCTCTAGATGAGCCACTTAACAGTGTTCATCTCAAGAAGTTTTATGCCTGATCCTCAGAGTTTCCAAAAAAAAACACAAAAAACAAAAAAATCCATCCTCTGGTGAAAACCTGGTAAATAGGCGCCTTGGATAAGTACCATAGTGAAAACCTGGCAAACAAGTGCTATGTGTAGAGTCAGCATCCATTATCTATCGAGTCCTGTTCCTTCCATGTCTATTGTACAACAAGCTTCATCCATCCATCCATAATAAAACCATTGACCTTGTTTGCATTTCCATCTCCCTATCTAGTATAGCTTGGAAATTTGTCAGTATCCATTATCGTCATCCCATGCCTTGATCTCTGTCAGCAGTTATCACTGTCTTGTCCTAGGTCAAGCTTTCTATGTCTTCTTCATCAGTCATCCATGCAAATTCCTCTACCAAAATGGGGGCAACTCTTTCCTTAACCTAGGTCTAGGAATGGATCCTTGTTCATGGTTCACAATCACTTCAATCTTTCTCCTTTTCGCAGATAGCATCCTTTAACGGACACATCGCTCCTACGATAAGGCTGTTATCTGCCCAACACTTTTCCTACATCATCACACCAACCAGAACTACATATCATCATTTTAATCTTAAAGTACCTTGATCCCATGGATATGGGTATGTAGGCAGTCTGGAATAGTAAGGAAGTTTCCAGTACTCAGGTACATAAGATCTCATCATTATCCTCTACCTAAGCTCAAACACTTTGACCCATTTCATCACTCTATCCAGAACTACATATTATCATTTTTCATCTTTCCTCGTAATGTGCCTTGATCCTGTGGATATAGGGTATGTAGGCAGTCTGGAATACAAAGGATGTATCCAGTACTTAGGTACATACGATTCATCATTCTCCACCAGTTTCAACCCATTGACATGTCACCTTTCTAGTCTTCTATTTATCAAAATCCATTCGCCTTGACTTGACTAACTCAAGAAGCAAGCTAGCACATCCTTTCAAAGCAAAAGTTCTTAGCAAACCTGAAGCAAAGTAGCTTTCTTCCAGAGTCATCTACTGTCCTACTATTCTGATTGCCAACATCAACTAATTCCAGCTTAACCAAAGCACCAGATCCACAAGCTTGTCTTCTGCAAAGTGTTCCATTGTTGAGACCAACACATGTGTCTCCTATGACATGTGACATTTCCTGTAGTAAGACATTGTCTTTTTAGGTAGATAGCCCCCTCTAACGGACCCATAGCTCCTACGATAAGGCTGTTATCTTTCCTATCCAATCTATCCTGAGAAACCTCTTTGGCAAGAGAAAATGTTGGCTGTATGTTACTTTATATGTCAGTCAATTTGTTTTATGGTTTATCTTTTGTTCCTTTTCCATTACATATTCAAGGCTACCTTGATTTATCTATAATCTTGGTATGTTACGATGCAGTATGGATTGGGGGCATAGTCATTGCTTTTGTGTGCCGTGTTTGAGGAATGATCTTTAGCATCTTTCTTAGCCTTATCTTTATCTTGTGTGTGTTATGACCTAGCATCTTACATATTAATATTCTTCTTGCATTTACATGTCTTGAAGTTTGTTTTATGTTCAAGACTATGGCTCATTCACATGTTCCAACAAGGTTACATTATGTCTAAGGGATCTAAGTTCAAACCGCTTGCTTGCAGAGTCAACATCCACACACTTGGATATTACTACACCCTAGTCTCTTATACCTTGGTGGCGAACTATCCACGTGCTATATCAAAAATAAGGAGTGCTCTTTATATACAATTGTGAAACTAATGCAACAAGCTCATCATTCATCCATTCGCACAACCCTTATATCATTTTCATTGCAATGATCGATCAACAATCTTTGTCTTCCATCTCCTCTTATTCTTCCCTCTAGTGCATATCTGTAAAACCCACACGTTAGATATCACATGTCATAGCATCTATATCATCCTACATCTATTAGCATCATGTCATCATACATCTATAAGCATCATATAAGCAATATATGTCATCACATAAATCCATAATCATACATACATGTCATCATGTCCATGTCATCAAGAAGTGCATACACAAAAGCATGAACGTCAGTGAGCATAATAAGTCATCATATATCTCATGTGAAGGTCATCATATATACAAAATATATGTGTCTACATCAATAGTCCATATGTATATCCAAATATACATCAATATAGTACATCAAGGCTATCAAGAGCCCACAAAATATACATTAGGATACACGCAGGCATCAGTCCAAAATGATACAAAATGATACAATATATAAGTGTACATGCTCTAGTGGGTAGAGCTGCCCTCCTATTGTGGCCCCTGTCCTCCACCTGTGCTCGGTGCAGGTCCCCCTGCTAGTCCTCCCCCCTGGTGGCACAACTGGTCCTCTCACTGAGGAAAATGACTGCCCTATCCTGCGGGACCTGGATGCTCCAGATCTGCTCCTATCTCTGTAACTGGGTGCCTGCTGAGCTGCTGGTACCGCACCCACGTAGAACCCCCTATAGTACTCCACCTCTCTCCCTGCTGACACTAGCTCTCCCTGCATGCGGATGAGCTCACTATATAGTGTCCTCTGGTCTGCACCCAGTGCACGGCGTGCCTCCTCTCTCTCTCGTCTAACCCTCTGTAGTGTGGTCTCTGCTGTTAGCCATAGCTGGGCCTCTGCATCTCTCTCTCAAGTCACTTGGGCTAGCTACCCGTCATCCACTACTGGTGCAGCTGGTACCTGTGCCTATACCTGTGCCTGGACCTGTGCCTGTGCCTGTGCCTATGCTAGGGCTGTCTGTGTTGTCGCTGCTACCTGTGTCTGTACCTGTGCTAGGGCCTCGACATGTCTCTCCTCTGCCCTTGCCGCATCCCTATCTCTTGGTAGCCTCACCATTCGAAGCTCTAACTGTGTCCTCCGGGCTATCTCCTCCTATAGAAACTGCTCCGCCCGCTGTAAATCAGTCTCTACGACCACGTTCTCTGCCTCCACCATCTCCACATCCACCTGCTGGCCCTCAGCCTCTGCACCTACCTGTTGTCTAGCCTCTTTGGCCTGTCGTCTCATCCACGCCTCAACACCTGGAACTAGAACGTCCCCCACTGCACCTGCCACCCCTGGTGTAGTCAATCGCACTGGCCTGCATGTCTTCCAGTACCTGTCGTACTCTGGAAGTATCCTTGGATCTACCTATCCTGAGTCCCAATCCCATCTCACAGGGACAAGTCCCCGCAACTCTGCCAAGGCTGTCGCCACTAGAATCTCTGCGTCCCAGTCTCCAACCTCCCACCATGTCCTGGCGTGTGTCACCTCCCCAACTGGTAACCCTTGTGGTAGTCCAAACTGTCTAAGTACCCACTCTGGCAAGTGTCTCTCTATGGTATCTGTCTGCCTCCCAAACAAATATCGAGCCTGGCGGCAATACATAAGTTACTCATGCTCGTCCTCCCACTCCTTGCATAGTAACCACGGCCTCCAAACAAATAGGTCCATCTCATCGATTTATCGCCTCCAATGGCTAACAGATCCCAACCTCTGGTGTGTGATAACTCCCTCATACAAAAATACATAAGGCTCTCCCCTCTCCCGCCGATGCTGTGCCATGGGTTTGATCACCAGGATATGCTCCCATGCCCACACCTATAGTAGAGTCACCCCTGCTGAGAGACTCTGGCCTCTCCTGTAAATGCGGTAGTGCATATCTCGATATAGCTACCCTAATACACAAGGCCCCCATGTATACTGTGTCCCATGTGTAAACATCCTAGATAGCACCGTGCCCCATCCAATAGATAAACCTTTGGATCACCTGTCTGGGCACAGGAAGCTGCCAATCAATGAAGACACTATCCACCTGATCCTATCGCAAAGTCACGAGACATCTGCCCACCGAATCTTGCCGTTGTCTATCCGCAGGTCATCTGTGTAGGATACCTCTACCAAGCCTGCCTCGCCCCGCACCGGGTCAAAGTCCACTCTCTCTCCATCTATCTGAATCCTGAGGATGTGATACACATCCTCCAGTATCACTATCACCTCCCCTGTCAGAAAGTGAAACAAGCCTGTCTCACTATGGAATCTCTCTACCACCACTGTCACTAGGGCGAGATTCTCCCTAATATGTATCAGGTGCACCACATGCCATAACCCCGTGTTCTCTAGGAACAAATCCTCCTCCCATGACAGCTGTACTACCTCATGTGCTAGAGGGTGGTGTTGCTCCCTCGACATCAGTGGAGGCATAATCCTCTGCATTCACAGCAAACCACTTGTCAGTCAGTTTTTACCATTTCTCTATAGTCCTATCGACTTCTATCCTATGCCGCAAACCCTAGGCCCAGCTCTCCCCTTTGCTAAGTAGGGTAGTCAACCCTTCGGTCAACCCTAAACTATGGCACTCTTCTAGCCTAAACAAAAAGCACCTTATTTTATTCAAAAGCGCTGCCTTGTCTTACCAAAAGTGCCATGCTACTTCTGCAGATGCACTACACTAGCCTATACCCAAAGCGACTTGTTTTTCACAAGCGCTTCACCATTCTTCCAACAATGCCTCACAAGTCTACTAGACACAAATCGATTTTCTATCTCCCAAACCAGACACGACTCAATTTTCTACCTCCCAAACCAACCGCGCCTTGCTACCTAGCCAACTGCGCTGCACTGCTTTACCAAGAGCGCTGCGGCTTCCTATCAATCGCGCTCCGACGTGGCTCCCCAAGGCCAATAGTGCTTTTCTTTTCCCAATAGTGCTATTCTTTCCTACCAAATGCTCTGTGGCGTGCTAAAAGTGCCTAACCCGACTACCAATAGCGCCATTCTATCCTACAGTGCTTTTGGCTGCCCTAAAACATCAAATTAAAATGAGGTTTTCAGACACTTACCACTGCTGGAGCTCCTGCTGGCCTCCTGTATGTCCGCACCAGCTCCACCCGATGCATGTACGCTAGAATCGACATCTCTCCTCGCTGTCAGCTCCTTCCACTCAACTCTCTCACCCTAAGTTTGGAGGCTCTACTCTCTAAATTTAGAAGCTCGTAGGGTGCAAATGAGGAATGTGGTCCCCTTAGGACCTATTTATAGTGTCCCTCCCACCTTTTTCTTCCCACCCCATTCTGATTTTCCTTCTACCTTGGCGTACAATTGTCTAGTCGAGCATCAACCCAGTCCTTCTGTCACTTCCCTGTCTTTCCGCTTGAGGGGGCATACATTGGGGCAACTAGCTACACTAGGGCATCAAAAAATTGTATCGTATCTTCAACAATCATTTTCTTTGGCACAACATTGTAAATTGCATTGCATCAAAGAGGGGCAAAATGTAGACACCCTAAAATGACTATGTCATCACACCACTTGCATTTCATCGAATCTGTCTAATCACCTACATTTCAAACGTTAATTAAATAATCTAATTATTTAATTAATTTCATCTATTTCTTTTAAATCACATAATTGCGACATTAATTGAATAAATTCTCTTTATTTAATTAATTAAATTAAATTCCTCTATTATTCTTCCACAAATAAATAATTTCAATTATTTAATTAGCTCATTATCCTCTTTCAAATTTCAAATTCACATTAATTAAATAAATCCAATTATTTAATTAATTCATCCAATTCTATCTTATTTACAGTTAAATAATTTACATTATTTAATTAAATCAAATTGTTCTTCTAAATTTAAATAAATCATGCAAATTTATTTAAATTATCTCAATACTCTAAAAATAAATAAAATCTAGTATTTTATTTATAATCTTCATATTCCTCTAATCTTGCACAAACAGTTAAATAAATTTATTTATTTAATTTGCTTTTTCCTCTAAAAATAAATAAAATCAAGTATTTTATTTATAATCTTCTGTTCCTCAATCATGCACAATTAAATAAATATATTTATTTATTTAATTTCAGTTATCTTCCAATTCCTCTTAAAATATCTTGTTAACCCATGTGCACAATCAGTCTTATATTTAGAACTCTAAAAAAGGCAAAATTACAAGTTGAGTTATCTATTCAATCAATCTTGTTTTCATCATATTTTATTAAAAATATCCTTGTGGATTGACACATGTCATGTGCACATTCATCATGGTTATTTGTTTTATCTCATCTATTGATTCTTCTGAATTATCTGGACCGTTGATCGATCTCTATTGAAACCTATATAAATCGCCCTCATCTCCTTCACAAATCCTCTTCGATCACTTATTCTCAGGCATACTTAACACCGCTTTGAGCATACATCGCATTGATTGAGCAACTTACGATCTTTTGACATTGATCTTTGAGCACTTTACTTGTTTGTTGCAAACATGGTTTCACAACACTATTGAGCAATCCACATTCATCCAAAGGGAACAATACAAATCTCAGTAAAAGCTTTTATATTTCATTGATTAATTAGTAAATGGCTTTTTATTTAGATTAGTTCTCTTTATGTTATGGGCTTTTGGTTTATTTAGTTTTAATTTAATCAAATTTCCTCATACACATTAATCTCCTTTACCTCAACCACCTCTTGTCTTCAACAACCTACAATTCATAGTAAACTCCAATTTCCCATTAATAGATTTGTGATCCAAATAACTGAAGCATAGCCGAAACATTACTAACATAAATATGACATTTATTTCATTATATCTTTTCATATTAAAATATTCATAACAAATTATTCATCTATCTGCATATAATTATGAATGAAATATTTCCATTTAAAGTAAACTCAGATGGTATCAAAATTTGAGATGTGACAGGGTCAAACACCCTGGGCTGCTCCATATTCATCATATAACACTAAAGAATTGAATCAATCTAATCCAAACCTCCTTTATCAGCTGTTAAGAAGTCATTGAATCTGAGGGAAGTGGGAAAGAATGAGGCCTTTTTATGTTTCCTTAAATGTCCTTTATCTGACTCATTTAACTGCCTAATAATATCTAGGAATGCAATTCTTTTTGGCACATACTTAGGCAAAATATAGGGAGGGGCCTCACACCCATAAATTTTGATACAAGTGGTGTGAGTATGATAGAACCAGTCACCCCAATTGTGATCAATCCCTAAATTAGGGGTCATGTCTAAAGGCCTTAGAAAATCCAACACATCTGCATTTAGCCTTTCTCCCTCTAGCTTGATGATAGCACAAGATTAGATGATCTCATGCATAATGACACAATTTCTAATGCCACAGGCACATTACTCTAAAACTTACAATGACTGACTAATTAGTCATAGATAAAAAACCCACTTGCAAAGTCATATACAAAGCCATGTGTAGAAATGACAGGAACATGATTCCAATAATGATAGGAAATACAAATGCTTAACTCACAATACGTAATAAAATGATAGGAAGTTTCTAATTCTCCTACATAGTCCCAAATCATCAAATAAAAGATAGGAAGAAGGATGATACGAAATTAAGAAATAGACTTCACTTGATATTCTGTCATTATAAAAAACATGCGATTACAAACCATACAATCGGCCTACACAACCGGCCATATACTATGTAGAAAACAAATCAAAATCTTCTGCTATTACTATTCTCCATCCTTTTATCACTGGGCTCTCTCAATACCGTCGACCTCCTTTCTATCACCCCCAACCTCTTTCTGTCGGATAGTCAGCCAACTCACATTAGGCAGTCAACCTCTCCTTCTATATTCACTGATCCTCCTCCTTAGCAGCCCGTCGGCCTTCTTCTTAAGACAATCGGCCTTCTTTTAGTACTATTCCTCTCTACATAAACATCCACCCCTCACACTCTTTAGCGACCTCCTCCTTGATGATCGCACCCTCTATCTTCTTCACCACAACCTCCTTTATTCCCAATGGCTTCCCTTTCATACATACCTCTCACTGCCTAAAACCATTGCTCCAAAGAAAAGAAACTGTTGTCTAATCTAAAGGAAACCGTCCCTCTAACAATGAGGAATCTATGTAGGTTTTAAAGAAACTGTCACACGGGATTAAAATGGAAGAGTCTTTTACCAAAATGGTTGTTCATTCCTTGGCCGCTTTATGTAGGTTACTGTCACCTCTGAATGGCCAACACAATGCAAAAATAAGAAGTAAATTATATCAAAGACATAAAATGATTCTCCCGGAAGACATGCATGCTATTTCTATTTTCATGCTGCACAATTTGTGGTGTTTCAATATCCTTGTAACTACAGATAATAACTAGCCTTTCTCCAACTATCCATGGCCACCAACTAAAGCATGATCTGTCTAAAAATAGACTGATTTCTTAGAGAAATGGTTGCAGAAGAAATAGGCCCAAATAAGCAAGTTCTAATATTTAGGCGATAGGAGGTTTGAGCACAAAGCGATAGGAGAAAAGCACACCAAAATTGTAGAATGCAGGATTTTAGCTTTATTCATCAAATAAAACCAAAACATTAGAAAGCAAAAAAATAAAAATAAACCAAAATTAGAAAGAGGCAAGATGCCCTTGCATCACTCTAAAGAAACTAAGAATTCTTCTCACAAAATACTCCTCAAAAATGACATAGTCAGAATCAATACAATGCATGTCCAACATGCATGTCCACATTTGAACTAGAAACATATTTCTTTGCACATCTGTCATCCTGATATGTAAGTTTTGATTCCACATGCTTGTCATAGAAAACAAAATCATATGACACATCAAAGAATACCATGTGAATTCAACATGGGCATCCACAGTATACAGTTTACCCTTAAGTGCCATCATTTGTTTATGCATCTTTTCTGCTACATAAGAAGCATAGTCATATGGCTCCCTTGTCTCTGGATCTTAAATATTCACTGCCATCATCATCAGAGAGATTGGTATCCTACCTGAAGCATCCCTTCCAAGCACCTGGCAGAGACTGTGGTAGGTTCTCACAAAGTAATGCATGAATAAGGAGCATTCAAAGGGATCCTCCTCCCTATCTAATATTTTCACCAACTAGCCATCTATCCCTCTTGGTCTGTGTTTGGCCAAGTTGAAATTCTTGTATGCACGTTTGACATTTTTATAACTTTCCTTCAATGCACTTAGGTTGATCAACTTATTGGCTGCAGGGTTTAAGTTGAATACACTGGTGATGTATGCCTTTGTAAATTTTATCATCATTGTGCCATTTCCTACCAAAACTGATCTTGTTTGAGGATCATAAATTTGTGCAATTGCCCTCACTAAATCTCGGTTTGGAAATACATTGGGGAAAATTAGCTTGGCTAAATCCAACTGCCAAGCATTGCAGACCAGGACTTTGAAGTCCATCCTATGATGCCAGTGCTTAAATAAAACCCAACTTGGCACAAGCAATTGGACATCTCTACAGTTGTAGCAGAAGTCTAGGAATTTGTCATCTGGCCTGCCAGGACCATGCAAATTCAAAGCACACCTAGCAGACCCCAGGAATTGGACCATGAGGTCCTCATCCAAACTATGTTTTGAGATGGAGGCCTGACTGGTTTGACTTATCATCTCAGACTATTTATATTAAACTTGGGCTTCTTATCTCAACAATTTTCTACCCTTTCAATCAAGCAATCAACTTAAAAATTCACTGAGCATGGTCGAATAGAGTAAACTTATTAGTTTTATGCCTACAAAAGCTTGGAATTCCTTCTTTTACTCACCTGTAAACTTGTTGTGCTTATGGATTCTGTTCGTGTTTGAGGAAATGATGTAGAAAGCCCTAATTTTCTTCCTTCTGAAGCCTCGTAGCATAGATTCTAAGGCATTAATGGAAGTAGCTTCGGCCTTAACATAAATTCGTGTCATAGGGTGCCTACAATGTTCTTCATAAAAATTTTAAACCTTGGCCGTTGACCTAAATTTCTCCTCGTGAAATCCATGGCCGCCATTCACCCGCTAGATTTGAAAATTTGAGTCTTCATCATTGAAAAGTCTTCAACCAATAGGAGCAAGACAAGTCAGATGTACATCCTTTTCTAACTGCATCACCTTTTGTTTGATCTAGACATGTGGTGCCATTTCGTAGCGTCATAGCTAAAAATGGTCCACCACCAACCTACCCTACACAGGCGCGATAAAGCCTCCACGCGTCCCTTTTTCATTCACTTTCATTTCTTTATTAAGATGAGGCCACATGTTACCATCTCGCGACTGCGCAATGAATATTCTTCTCTAACAAGATTCCCTTATAAATTGTGCTACCATCAGATTTTGACCTTACTATAGATCACTTTTTACCTCAACATCTAGCAACATAAATTCCTTGATGTAGGATCCTTGATAAAGGGGTTGTAAGCCTAGATTCCTTGACAGGTGTCACCTTGTCGTAGTCACAAGGAGGGATGATGATATCACCTTTGATGCCATGCGACACTACGAAATACTTTTACATAACACTTTATAACCCTTACAAAGACCTAGGACATGAAATTTAATAATTCTACAGGTTATTCGAGGTAAGACTAGGACATGGGATCGGTCACCTAACGAACATAAAGGCTTCAAGTTATAACTTAGATGATCAGGGACCTACTACAGGTGGTCAACACAAAATTAAAAGATAAAGTGCATGAGACCTAGGGACTTAGGCTTAAAAGCTTATAAAGGTAAAGACTTGCAATTTCATGGACTGAAAACCCTAAACCCATACAGGTACATGTCTATTTTTTATGTCTTACAAAATTGAAAAAACCAAAGAGAAGCATTGATCAAATTTTTAGACAAACCAAATACACCTAAAGATTTTTATGTCATAAAATGTCCCCCTAGGACTTTACCTCCTAAGTTTAGCTCTCGGGTCCCTTGTTTTTCATCATGCATGTTAGAATTAACTCTAGAGACAAAATGGCCTAAAACCCATGTCAAATGGGCCTTGAGGGACATTGTTAAGCCTAAATCTTGACCCAAAATAGGTCCTAGGACAAGGACACTCACACCCTTGTCCTATCCTATTTTGGTGGGGTCCCAAATTTCAATGTTGGTAAAGTGATTGTTAAAGGTGTCCCTTGCAAACAACTTAAGTTTGAATTACGAAATTTGTAGCGGGAATGCATATATAAGCATGTTTAGGGTTTCATTTGTAAACTGGAAGATGATGATGATATTTTAGTGAACTTATGATTTTAGAGCATTCAAGGCATTCATTGTGTTGCAAAGCAGAATATTGTTGTTGTGTTTGTTATTGCAGATTTGGCTTCATCTTGTCATGTTGTGAAGGATCTTCATCTATGTGAGAGCTACACCTCTAAGATGATATCTATTTATGCTTCAATCAATCATTTATCAATTTGTTTTTGCCTCTATCCTACAAGGATACACACTTTCTATCTAACAATAGTGTTGGAAGGTTTGAATGCCATTCCAGGGCTTGACCAAGGTAAGATCCTAAACACCACAACCCCCCAACCCCTCTCTTGTGATTGTAGATGACAGGTGTAAAATTCTACAGAGTGGAGTTGCAGAGGGGCATTACAGAGTGTAAGGATCCTAGATCTAAAGGAAATAGTAGAAAAGAAGACTATCAAGACAAGGCCGCTAGTCCATGTGTCCTCCAGGTTTGCAGAGATGGAAATTAACATAATAGTGATAATCAACATCAGAAAAGGTCTCGAGAACCCTAATTAAAATACTACCATGGACTTCAATGGGAGTCCCTTCATCCTTGACATTTCTGAATCACAGACTTCAAAATCTTCTATGAATCTAATCTTCATCTAGTATCTCTATGTACGAGTATTTGTCAAAATTCATCTATTTGTTTATGATTTTGCAATAATTAGGGTTTTGATCATATTTGGGCTCAAATTAATAGAATAACTGAGAGGGGGTGAATTAGTTGGATCAAAAACTTTAAACCCTCACAAACATAATCACATCCACATTAGTTCACTTAAACACTCATTCAATTATTAAGATTAAACATGGAAAACAAATAACATAAACTTAATCACATCAACACCATGCACAAGAGAACACTAGATTTACATGGAAATTCCTAGAAGGGAAAAACCATAGTGAGGATTAGCTCACAATATAAAGTAGTATCAATACCAAATTATAAAGAGGCTCACTGCCCAAGGACTCACTGTCCAAAGAAATGCTCACTACAAAAAGGGCTCACTGGCAAAGGAGAAGGCTCACTACCAAAAGAGCTCACTCTACCACATGCCTAAGTTTAGCTCCAATGAAGTGTTGCAAGTATGAGTAGTAAGTGTTGTCATTGATGTCAACACATAAGGAAGTTATTTGAATAAGTCTAAACAAGTATCTGAGGAATTAGTACAAGTGTAGAATTGCTTTATCTCTCAAGAACAGTGCAATTTTTGCTCCGCATATTCTGTAGATTGAATATCTTTGCCTATGGATTGGAAGTAATGTTAAGGGATGTCTATAGATGCTATGTTTTAATTTTAAGCCTCCGGTGTGAAGATTTGAGTGAGTTGTGTTCACCAAAGTAAAAACTATTTTTCTGTGTATTGAATGGTGACAGGGAGAATGTATTATGCTCTGCATTTCTCTGCATTTAAGTTTCACAATCTACAATTATGGAATTAAGTTTGTGACGATGTTATGTACCTTCAACTAAAATGGTTCATGATTTGGTGCTACACAAGTGATCTTTCCTTTATGACAATGGTCGACAGTAATGTTCAAGTGCTTTGGTTTGAAGAATCTTGTGGATAAAGTGTTTAGAGGTTGTACAAATGTTCTTGGTGATTGTAACATGCTTGTGGAAGTATCAATATCATGTTCCTATCTTTGGATTGGTCTGCAAAGTATAATCTAGATCATGCATGAAACGTGTTCCTAAAAGTCTTAGTGTTAACTCCATTTTTGGCCGACTTGGTTGTTCTCACTACTTGCAATTATGATTTGAAGATTATGGAAGCATGTTGTTGCATGGAAGATTGCAATTGAGTCCCAACTAAGCCTTGGCATGATTTGCATTCATTATTTTCTCTCCTAATTATATTTAGGTCTAGACCTATCTTAATGTATGTATGTTTTTTGACCTTGGAGATTGTTCCAAAGGTTGATAATTGTAATGCCGACCTTGATGTAAATTCTAAGGTTGATGAATTGTATAAAAACATGAAAGGAAGTCATGAATTTGTAAGAGGATGCAAAAATGAAAAGGTAATTGTGAAGTATAAAAGTAGAGCAGAGCAGAGGATACTTATTGTGCTTCAATGGAACTGAACCTTGGCATAGTGTAGATGCTATTAACTTAGATTAGGTCAACTTTGGCAATGAGCCACCCACCGACAATGGTGTAGTCATGGTTAGGAGGGTCCTCAAGGAGAACTATCCAAACCGTGCAGCTAGAGTAAACACAATGGAAATAACTCAAAGATATGAAGCAAATGTAGTTTCATTCATTCAGTATATCATAGAATTCAAATACAAGTTGGCTGGCAATATGCAGGCCTACAATAAGAGCTCACAGGCCTGATTACAGAATTACAGAATATGCACAGGATATATCTTTGAAGCTCCTTCGCACAAATTCAAACTATCTATCTTCTAAAATTAGGAGATCTTCTTTCCTAAGGATCTATTATTACATCAATATATATCATCTCTAGAACAATAGATTCCTTCGCATCAACTAAGAAAGGTTACAAACTCCAAGAAGAGTTGTAACGTGTGTACACAGATAGGTCAGACCTAAATGAATGGAACTCCTCCACAAATGAATGGAATGATGTGCGGATCTTGAGGAAGGTTGGCCACGAACCCAAAGTACATGGAATGAAGTGTCATTAGACTTCAAAGATTTTGAAATGCTCTGCAGGTCTTCTCCTTCAGCTGATTGTCTGAACTGTCAAAATGCTCTGCCCTAAGAAAATAATTGATCTTCTGATAGCAATAACTTTTCAGTTCTTGATCCAAATGCTTTGAAAATTGGATATGATGTAAATGAATGAATCTAGATGCTAAGTCCAACTCCTTAAGGTCTAAAATGCAAATGCAGTAAAATGCAGACCAAAATATAGAAACTGTTACTGACTAAACTACCTAAACTAAACTAGAAAATGAAAAGAAACAAACTGGATGCAAACAAACTTAAATACAAATGTTTTTGGTTGATGCAAGATTTCTCTTGAACCAGGGATGCTCCTGCATCAAACATTCAGAGTTATTGAAAGAGTGAGTCCCTCACTTTATTAGGGCTAGAGGGAAACCAAGACGGTCCACCTTAGCCTGAGAAATCCATGACGAATCTTCTTCTGGTCTACCTTTCCACTTCACAAGATATTCTTTGTATTGTCTTCCTTTGGTGTTGCATCCAACTCTGCTATCCAAAATGTCTTCAATCTGTTCTAGTGCTTTTTGTGGTAACTACCTCTTCAAGTCTTCCTCAATGTTGTCACTGAACTCTATTTCATGATACTGATATAGGTTTGCAATATTGAAAATAGGTGATATACCCAATGTCTCTGGTAGCTCCACTTCATAGGCATTTCTTGAATCAAATTTTTTGAGTATCTTACAACGTCTAAAATTCTTCATCTTTAACTTGTTATATGTCCCAACTGGAAATCTTTCTTTTCTCAAGTACACCATCACTTCATCTCCTATTGCAAATTGCTTATGTCTCCTCTTCTCATTTGCTTGCTCTTTGTCTTACTATTCATATCCTCCAAATGCTTCTTCACCTGATTATGCACTGTCTCCATATGTCCTACAAATTGTCCTACTTCTATACTTTTGTTATCTTCCATACTGATATCTCTCAAGTCTATTACTCCTCTAGGGTTTACTCCTGTAACAATATCAAAAGGTGTTCTCCCAGTACTCCTATTCACTGAATTATTGTATGCAAACTCTACTTGTGAAAGAATCAAATCCCAACTTCTTGCCTTCTCTCCAACCAGACATCTCAACAAGTTTCCCAAACTCCTATTCACTACCCATGTCTGTCCATCATTCTGTGGATGAAATGTTGAACTAAACTTTAAGTCTATCTTCATCTTCTTCCAAAGTGTCTTCCAAAAGTATCCAAGAAATCTTGTATCTCTATCTGAAATTATGCTCTTAGGTAATCCATGCAATCTCACAATCTCCCTAAAAAATAGGTCAGCTACATGAACTACATCAGTTGTCTTCTTACAAGGTATGAAGTGTGCCATCTTTGAAAATATGTCCACCACTACAAATATTAAATCACGTCCTCTCTATATCTTAGGTAATCCCATTACAAAATCCATACTTATGTCTTCCCAAGGTCTCTCCGGTACTATCAAAAGTTCATACAATCTAGTATTATGATTATTCCCTTTTACAACTTGACAAACTCTACAACTCTACACAAATTGTCTAACATCCTTATGTATTTGAGGCCAAAAGTAATTTTCACTCACCAAGGCCACTAGTTTATAAATGCCAAAGTGTCCAGCCAATTCATCATTGTGTTTTTCTTTGATCAAATTGTCTCTCATGGAACTCCTAGGTATGCACAATTGATTTCCTCTGAACAACATATCTCCTTGAATGAAACAATCCAACCACTTACTCCTATCTATCACAACATGTTCCTTACATGCTTTCCAAGGTTCTGCAAAATCAAGATCTCTCTCATACATGTTCTTCAATTCATTAAATCCCAACACTTCAACTCTCATTGCTGTCAGCAAGTTCCTTCTTCTACTCAATGCATCAGTAACTTTATTTGACTTACCACTCCTATGCTTCAATACAAAAGTGTAACTTTGCATGAACTCTACCCATCTCATATGTCTTTGATTCAACTTACCTTGAAATTGCAAAGCTTGATGATTTGTATACAACACAAACTCCTTAGGCAACAAGTAATGTCTCCACTTCTTCAAGGCTTGAATTATGGCATAGAACTCTTGATCATAAACTAAATATCTTCTTCTTGCATCATTCAACTTATCACTGAAATATGCTATAGGTCTACCTTCTTGACTCTACACTACTCCAATTGCATTCCCACTTGCATCACAATCAACTTGAAATACCCTATTGAAATCCAGTAATGCCAAAATAGGTTGCTCTATCACCTTCTACTTCAACAACTCAAAACTATTATCTTCTCCTGATGTCCACTTGAAATCTTTTCTGTCACCTCTCATTGTCTCTATCATAGAGTTACAAACTGAGTTAAGATTTTTGATGAACTTCTAGTAAAAACTAGCCAATCCATGAAATGATCTAACATCTCCAATGCTTTTGGGTGTAGGCCATTCAACAATTGCTCTTACTTTCTTAGGATCCATCTTCAATCCTTCTGTAGAAATCACAAATCCCAAATATACCAATTCTTCCTTCATAAAACTACACTTTTTGGTGTTTATCAGTAATTTATCCTCTCTCAGTCTTTGCAATACTTGTCTAAAGTGTTGCAAATGTTCTTTTGTCTTACTAAAAATTAGAATGTTATCCAAGTATACAATAACAAACATACCCAAGAATTTGTTTAGAACTTCATTCATCAATCTCATGAAAGTACTAAGTGCATTTGTTAATCCAAAAGGTATTACTAACCACTCATACAGTCCTTCATTTGTCTTTAAAGCAGTCTTCCATTCATCTCCTTCTCTGATTTTGATCTGATGGTATCCACTCTTTAAATCTATCTTTGTGAAATATTTTCTCCACTCGAACAATCCATGATATCATCTATCCTTGGTAGGGGAAATCTATACTTAACTATGATCTTGTTGATTGCTCTTGAGTCTATACACATTCTCCATTCTCCATCCTTCTTAGGTGCTAGTACTGCAGGTACTATACAAGGACTCAAACTTTCCTTAATCAAACCCTTCCTCAATAACTCTTGTATCTGTCTATTTAATTCTTCATTCTTTGCTAGTGTCATTATGTGTGCTACTTTGTTAGGCAAACTAGCTCTCGGTATAAGATCCATGTGATGACCGATACTCCTTACAGGTGGTAATCCTTCAAGTACATTATCTGATATGATGTCTTCATACTCTATCAACAGCTCTTTTATCTCCTCTAGTTGTGATTCTTTCTTCTCTTTCTTCAGTGTTTTAGGCTTCTTAGGGATCAAGGCATAACACATGTTTTCATGTCTCAAACCATCCAGAAATTTTCTTCCATCTACCAAATAGATTCTAGCATTTCCACATACTTCACTCTTAAGATCATCTTCCAAAGGAATCAAGGTGATTATCTTCCCATTTGATGTTATAGTGTATGTATTCTTTCTCCCATCATGTATAGCTTTTCTATCATACTACCATGGTCTACCCAACAAAATATGGCAAACATCCATAGGCATAATATCACACAAGACTTCATCATGATAAGATCCAATGTGAAATTTCACCAAACCAATATCTCATGATCATCCTGAATCCATGCTATCTGATAGGGCTTAGGGTGTTTTAATCTTTCCAAATTTATCTTAGTCACCATCTCCTCTAAAACTAGGTTATTAGAACTACCACTATCAATAACAACTTTACAACATTTACCTCCTGATTTGCATCTGGTTCTGAACAAACTTTTCCTCTACAGTGGTTTTTCATTTGTCTCTACTTGAAATAGTTCTCTCCTCATCACAGGTGATTCTCCTTTCTCAGGTTTACCAACTGAACTTGGTGATCCAACAATTTCTTCTTCCATATAGGCTGCTCTTCCACTGTTCTCTATCTTCTTGCTTGTACTCCCATGATTACATTCAAATGCTCTATGTCCTTCACCTCCACACTTGAAACAAGTTCCTCTGAATGTTCTCCTATTAGGTCCTCTACCTTCTCTTCTATATCCTTCACTTCAGTATGGGCTAGGGTTTCCTCTATGGTAGAAATTTTTATCATCTCTTTGGTATGCATTATTATCTCTATCATCCTTCTCGAATGTATTCTCTAATCTGTTCTACTCCATAAATGATCTCTCTCCTCCAGAAAATGTTCCACCTCTTTGAAATACCTCCTCTACTTCTTTGTCTCTGATCATGTCTCTTATTCAACTTCTCTTCAACCTTTAGAGTAAACTGGTATGCTTCTTTTAGTGTTGTCATCCTCACCAAACTCAGTTCTTCTTGAATGTTCAATCTTAGTCCATTGATGTATCTAGCCACTTTCTCTTTGCTTGCTTCACTATGTCCTATCCTTATGATCATCTTATGAAATTCTTTAGTGTATTCCTTCATAGATTTCTCCTTTTGTATTAGGTTCTGCAATCTCTTCAATAGCTCCAACTCATAGTCAGCAATTACAAACTGATTCTTCAATTTTGTCACCATCTTGTCCCATTTTGTAATCTTTTCTTTTCCTCTTCTATTTCTATCCAACTAAACTTCTTTCCACCATATAGTAGCATATCCTTTCAACTTTGTTGCAAATTTCACCTTCTCTAGATCTTCAACTTCTTCATACTCAAAGTACTCTTCCATGTCATTTATCTAGTCAATCAACTCTTCAGGGTTCAAATTGCCAGTGTAATTTGGTACATCAACTCTAGGTCTCTTCCCTATCTTTGAAATGGCTCACAACATCTTGACTTGATCTGATTCTTCTTCTTCATCACCTCCTAGGGTTTCACCAATTTGTTCAATAGATTGAAATTCCTCTTCGTCATCACTTTCAACATTAGGTCTATGTGTCAATCCTCTTCACTTATCTTCCTTGACAACATCCAATCGAACTCTCATTGTTTTCATCATTTCCATCATCTCATCCATTCTTCCAGCCATTGTTCCAATAGCAAGGACTCTCTTGTTGGATTAGGTTTGGACAACTAAGAGAGGGGGTGAATCAGTTGTTATTTATTTAACCCTCTTCTTTCTTTAATCAACTTATAAACAAATTAATGAAATAAATATTTCAGCATCACATAAGTAGAAACATAAATAGTACACTTGAAACCAAGATTTTGATGTGGAAACCTAGTTAAGGGAAAAACCACGATGGGGGTTAACCCACAAAATTAATACTCTGTTAAAAGTATTTTACAAATGGGAATGCACATGCATTCAGGATCATTGCCCCGAGCTCACTACTCAAGTTTGGAGGCTCACTACCTACAGAAAAAGTTTACAAGAGATTTACAAAGATTTTGAACTGGTAAGATGCATCTGCCAATGCAAGAGATCAACTCTGGTTAAGTGCAAATACTAACTTTGTACAATTCATCTTTATTATGCTATTCTCTCTATTCTGCCTTCATCTGGATATTAGATTTCTGCTCCTTTTACACTTTCTTAACCCTCACAATACATACACCACAATATCCACAACCATTGGCTATAGATATCCTTATCATGAATTGCAATCACTGGCCAGTTGGCAACAATCAACAACACTTAGAACCTTTTAAGAATGTTCTGCTTTGTCAGCTAGATCCATACACCAATATTGATTCGTATCAAAAATAACACATGTAGATCATCATACATGTCAACCACTAAAATTATATCTCATACATAGCTTAACAAAACACTTATATTAGGTCCGCACAAGGATTTATCATAAGTTTGCTTGTTCTTTACTGAACTGTCTTGTCATAACAAGACCTGGTATTCAGATGCTCATAACTTTTGATCCCTTTGTCATCGGAAGCTAAAAACTTGGATTTAGATTGTCTTGGTGTCCCTCTACACTTCTTCAGATCCACAACACAAAAATTAACTAGAGAGATCCGCTGACCAAAATATTGGACTTTGCTATATGCTCTGTTTCAAGCTCCTAGACTTAGATTATCATTCTGACTTCTGGTATGATCAGATACTATACTGTAGATGTGTGGAACAATCTTAGTTGCCATCAATGACAACACCTATCAATGCTAAGCAGTGTCTCTTGCCAACAATCTCCCCCTTTGGCATTGATGGTAACACTTAGTGAAAAATGACTAAGTGTCTTTGTGCAACTCCCCGTTTGTCTGTACATTCATGCACTTTACTTATTCCAAGGCTCCCCCTTTGCTAAATACTTCATTTTTCACTATCCTTCACTCCCCCTTTGACATCAATGGCAAAGGGTGGGATCGTAAGCCAAAATTCTCAAAAAAAAAAGGTTTTGTTAGTACTGCCGCATATGTACAATAAATCATCAAATTCTACTTACATGAACTTGACAATGTCTACAAAACTATTTTTTAATTCCACACATTCAAAGGCCTAAGTATTCTTCATTCCATCTAAGAGTGAGATGTGGCCACTTAGCAGAAATGCATATGCTTCTGCCTTTGCCAGATCCAGAGGATGACTTGTCTAAAGTGCATTCTGGGCTTCGGATAAGGCAATATGCATGGCTTCCAACTTGGGGGCAATCAATCCCTGAAGTTCACACATCCTCTTCATAGTATTGATTTTCTCTTTTTCAAGTCCCTTTATTTCATCTGTCAAGCTAATGACCTGACATTCTTGGCTTATAGGAGAGGTATTTAGAGGATCAAAATTTTGAGATAGAACTGATATTTTCTGTTCTTGTTCCTTTATCTTTTTCTCAACATCCTTATTGACTTCAGTCCATGATATACAAAACTTATATATATCTCTTCCATCACATAGAGCATTTTGAATGCTATTTATGCTAATGCCTAGTATCAATCTATCACTCCTTATCAGATTTTTAACTTGACTGAATTTCTTATTCAAGAATTCTTTCTGAACCTTTGCCTCTGCAGACTTTTCAAAAGACTCAAAATGTGAGTTTACTGAACTTACAAGATTTTTCAAATGGCCAGAGGGGGAATCATTTTGATTCTTCTGATAAGTTGACATTAATTTCTCCAAAACTCCTGTTGCTCGCTCTACTAGCTCATTGTCCTCTAAATGGGATTTTATCATCTTTTCTCTGGCTTTTACTTGGGTGAAAGATGCTATTTTCATCAATTGAAATGGAGAGAGCGCATCTGGATTGATTAGACCTTGGAGTAGTTCAGGCTCATCAAGCTCAATTACTTCTTTTTCAAGAGGGCCTTTTACTGTATCTACAATGTCTCTTGTTACATTTTCTGAACCATCTTTTTGATCATCAGATTTTTCTACATCTGTTTTAGGTGCTTCAACATTTGTACCATCTTCTTTTGCTTTGTCTTTCTTTCCTTTTTACTCCTCTTTCTCTGTATTACTCTTCTCTATGTTCTCTTTTGAGGGACTCATTTCTACTTTCTCACCACTTGCTACTTGATCTAGAGGGCTCTGAGTGGTAGCAATATTCTCTTCCTTCCCAAAGTGATCAGGTGGAGGAGTTATCACTACATTAATTATTTTATTTATCATTTCTATGTCTTCTTGATTGACTTATTCCTCTTCCTGAACTTCTCCAATATTTAGATTTGATGAATCAAGTTCCAGAGGGTCTAGAGTAATACTTTGGTCATTAATTCTCTTATTAGTTTCTTCTTATGGAGCTTTTTGTTCTAGAGTAGAAGGATTATCTTCTTCAACTTGTTTTTCCAAAACAATGTAGTAATTATTTTTGTCTAAAGCCTTTCTCAGAATTTCCTTTATTTCCTTTGGAATTTCTTTAGTCTCACCAAGCATTAGCTTGTTCATCTAGACTTTGCTTCTAAATTTATCTTTGACTTCTCCAAGGATTTTATCTACTTCTTTTCTAGTCATTACAGGGAACAAAGAGGAGAGAACATACTCTCTGAGTTCTATCTTTTTCCTTGGCTGCTTCTTTCCTCATTTCCATTACTTTCCTTAGACTTTTAGGAAGTTCTTGTAAGATTTCCAACAAGGCTCTATTGAATTTATTCAGATATATGATAATGGCATCTTCTAAAATTTTCTTATTTGCTTGATCAAGGTTATCATAGTAAACTTTTATAGGTTTTAAGTTTCCATGAACAATGACTATTTTTACAATTTCATCAATAGTTATGGCAACCTTACCAGATACTTGCTTTTTACTAGCCCTCATGCTTTTAGACAGTTGATCTTTAGAAGTCTTTGAAGTTTTGACCTTCTTTGATCTTATTTCTTTCACTTCTTCATCTATTATATGGCATAAATAGCTATTCCAGAAACTGAGTTCTCCCTGCTGGAGTGGTAAATCTTATACCCAACTACTATGGAAGCAAACTTGACATCTGGATCAATGATGTCATTGATAGTCATAGATCTTCTATCAGATTTTTCTCTGGTTGCATCAATTACTATTTGATTTTTTTTATAGCCTTAAGCATGGGTTGCCCACTGGTTGCATTCAATCTAGTCACAATTCAGATTACATCTTTTGTGATCTTGAATGGCTTCAATAACCACATAAACTCACTATGTATTCAACTTGGTACATACCTAACCCATTCACTTTCATCAAAAGATGGAAATTCAATAACTTGTATGAAGTGTTTGTTCTATAGGGTTTTATATTCCAATTTTAATTGGTGATTGTCATTCTTCAAGAGGTTTTCAAATAGATCCAGTAGTTTCAGATTTCCAAATTCCTCTATATTGCAATGAATCTAAGCCCTAGTATCTTCGACATGTAAAACCCTGTATGATACTCCAAAAAATACACCTAGTGGCTCAACCTCTATAGATTTGAATGGATGCTTTTTGAACTTGCTACGAGGCCTTTCAATAACATCTACCACTAGAGGTGTAGCCATTTGAAAAAATTGAGAACTTAAAAGATTTCACAGAAAATAGAAAATACCTTGCTACGTAGATTATGGTTTTTGCATGGAAATCCTTTTCTCGCTTCCAACTCTTGAGAATTCTCAACTTTAAGCTTGTCCACTTCTTTCTTCTTGATTTCTTTTGATGCAAAGTTTTTGAAGTGAGGAGTGAATGACCCTTTTAAGCTTTGCATTACCTAATTTTCCTTTGTAATAAATGCCTTGCCCTAGCGCATCTGGTTGCTCTATTTTTTAGTAGTATTTCATGTATTTCTCTATAATTTTCTATATCCATCTCTTTTCTTTTGGAAATCCTTCCACATGGTCTGAAACAATCCAAGATCTCTTTTCTTCCTATGCCAAATCTAACCACTTACTTACTGGCTAGGGGAATTCGATTTGTAATGATGCTCCCCCTAAGCCAAGACTTCCAACTTCTTTCCCGGAGGAATTATCAGTACTAGATTGCAGTGCGGATCCATTACTGATGTTCATAATGGTTTTCCTAACCCATATCTTGTTTGATTCATCCTGAGTTTCATTCATATCAATTTTTTCTTTGCCTTTGTCTTGTCTTTGTTCATCTGGGTTTTTGTTTATCAAACCTCTTCTTCCATTGTCTTTACTTCTGCAGAATCTTGCAATATGACCAGATTTATTACAGTTAAAGAATACAACATTTCTTTTCTAATTTTCTCTTGATCTATACTGATTAGCCATATGTCCAAACCCATTACAAACAAAGCAGTAACCATTGAAAGAATTGCTAATTCTTCTATTATTGGGATTATTCATTGTCATACTTCTACATTCATTTGATCTATGACCATACCTGTTACACTTGAAACATTGACCGGAGAAGGATGGACCATTTTGATTTACTGTATTCCTGCATTGAGTAGCTCTATGACCAAATTTGTTGCAATTGAAACAATTTCCATTGAATGATGGATATCTTTGAGCATTCAGCTGTCTTACCGGAGGTTTTCTAGATCTGTTTCTCCCATTATTAAGTTGAAATTTTCTGTGTCCAGATCCAGAGCTTTCACCTTTCTCATATCCAAGACCATGCTTGTCATCGGCCCTTTTATGTCCTTCAAGTAGTGCTTCAAGTTTTGTTGAACTTATCTTGAATTTCTCCTTGTATTCATTTGCAATATCTAGGTCATGTCTGAGAATGACTATTTGCCTTTCAAGTTCTGTTTCATTGTCTCTACTTTCTTGTAGACCAGACTCTAGGTGGCTAGCTATTCCATCCAATTTGCAACATTCTTTAGATCTTTCTTTTTGTTTTTGTTTCAGATCTTCTTCAATTTTCTTTCTATCTTCACTTTCTTTGGTTTGCCTCATCACCCCAGATTCCATTTCAATTTTTAGAACAACGACTTCTTTTGAGAGCTTCTCACATTCCTTTGTTTTTTCTTTCAAAGCTTCATTCAAGCCATTTTCTTCACGTAAGCTAGATAGCTGCAGAAGTAGCTCATTTTTATTTTGTAGAGATTTCATTAATTTATATTTTAACATTTCAATGGTGTCATCAACATCTTTAGGTTCACCTCTTAGATTACTAATTTATATTCTAGATTGAGCAAGCTCTTCTAGAGCTGACTGAAGATCTCTTAATGAAGCCATTTAAAACTTTTTCCAAGATCTTTTCCTTAAGCTGTTAGACTTCTCTAAGGAACCTTGCTCTGATACCAATTGTTGGATTAGGTCCAGACAACTAAGAGGGGGGGTGAATCAATTGTTACTTATTTAATCCTCTTCTTTCTTTAATTGACTTATAAACAAATTAATGAATTAAATATTTCAGCATCACATAAGTAGAAACATAAATAGCACACTTGACACCAAGATTTTGATGTGGAAACCCAGTTAAGGAAAAACCACAGTGGGGGTTAACCCACAAAATTAATACTCTGTTAAAAGTATTTTACAAATGGGAATACATATGCATTCGGGCTCACTTCCTTGAGCTCACTACTCAAGTTTGGAGGCTCACTGCCTACAAAAAAAGTTTACAACAAGTTTACAGATATTTTGAACTGGTAAGATGCATCTGCCAATGCTAGAGATCAGCTCTAGTTAAGTGCAAATACTAACTTTGTACACTTCATCTTTATTCTGCTCTTATCTCTATTCTACCTTCATCTGGCTATTAGATTTCTCCTCCTTTTACACTTTCTTAATCCTCACAATACATACACCATAATATCCACAATTATTGGCTATATATATCCTTATCATGAATTGCAATCACTTGCTAGTCGGCAACAATCAACAACACTTAGAACCTTTTAAGAATGTTCTGCTCTATCAGCTAGATCCATACACCAATATTGATGCATATCAGAAATAACACATGTAGATCATCATACATGTCAGCCACTAACATTATATCTCATACACAGCTTAACAAAACACTTCTATTAGGTCCGCACAAGGATTTATCATAAGTCTTCTTGTTCTTTACTGAACTATCCTATCATAACAAGAACTGGTATTCAAATGCTCATAACTTTTGATCCCTTTATCACCAGAAGCTAAAAACCTAGATTTAGATTTTCTTGGTGTCCCTCTACACTTCTTCAGATCTGCAACACATAAAGATTAACTGGAGAGATCTGCTGACCAAAATATTGGACTCTGCTATATGCTCTATTTGTTAGATTCAGGGCAAACAACTGAGAGGGGGGGTGAATCAGTTGTTAATACTTTCTTTCCAATTATACACTTAAAATATTCTTAGCATATCAATATGTCAATCATGGAAACATAATGCGTTCAATCAAGAGTAGAAACACATCAACACATAAGACACCAAGATTTTGACAGAAAACCCGATTAAGGGAAAAACCACGGGGTGATTAACCCAAGATTGTATTCTCTGTTAGAAGAATAGAAAGAACAAAATGGTACATGCCAATTAGGGCTCACTACCTGAGCACACTAATCACAAGAGGCTCACTACCTACAAGAGACTCACTATCTATAGAAGAATAAGTACCACATACTTGAACTGGAGAATAGCACATTCACCATGCCTGAATCAGTTCCATTTAAGCCCAATATTTCTACTTTGCCTTTCACTCTCCTCTTCGCTACCACACTCACATCTCAACAAGACACACTTTGGAATGACTTCGCAACTCCTTATTTATACAAGGCATCAACTTAGGAATGATCATCTAAGTCGATAAACATCTACAAGACCATTCGCAAGATGTGTAACTCATCGGGTCAGCCAGTCTCAGGAAGAACACCTTCACCTGGAGGTTATCCTTCAATTGTGAGCTCCAACTCCAATGTGGACCATCAAAACTATTTGAAAATGATCCAAAGACCTCCACAAGATTGCCTCAATCACCAAGAACATCTTCACTTCATCTTCTTACTAAAATCGTTCTCTTCTTTATCTAGAACCTCAAGAACACAGTCTGTCACCACTGTCACCAAGGAATGGATACTTCTGGACCTTCAAACCATGAACCACTCGAGTTGACACTTCACAAAGACCTCAACATTCCCTCAAATCCATATAATAGGATAATGCATTTCCAGATCTCATCGGACCTATCTGTGTCACTCTGTCACCTTTGCACTCCTGTCGGAACCAGTTTTACTTGAACAGCCACAACTTCTTTAGATCTTCATGCGGACCTCTAAAATCTTTACTGGACCACCTTAAGACACATCTCTACAAACCCTTTAAACTGTATCCTCTGATCCTCATCCTATCTTGAACTTTTACCTTACTATCATCACTGTTCTTCTTTGTTCCTTATTAGGACTAATTTTCTCAATATCCTTAGCAACCAGATTATCCAATCCTTATCATTAATGCAACAAGAGTATGTTGACATCAATGAAAACACCAGTTAGGCCCATACTTGAAACAATCTCCCCCTTTGTCATTGATGGCAACATATGATGTGAAAAACTATTTTGACCATCAAGACAAGAACTTCTCCTTACTGTCACAACTCCCCCTATCAGCAACAACCATTCACATGTCTTCTCTCCCTTTACTACTCCCCATTCAATTAGCAACTACTTGTTTTTCACATGTCTTCTCTCCCCCTTTGACATCAATGGCAAAGGGCACATACTTGCAACTCCACTACTTCAGACTTAGACCAACTGCTCCTCCCTGAGTAGCAGCTCCCCATCATCAATCTAGGCCATAAGATATGACTGTGATATCCACTAGACTGATGCACATTAGTACACCTTAGTTTATCACCGGAGGGGCAATAACCCGTAACTTCTCCCTGAGATACTCAAAAGAGTCCTTAGGTAGAGGTTTAGTAAAGATGTCTGCAATCTAATCCTTGGAAGGCACAAACTCCAATCTGACTTCATTCTTGTTCACTTGCTCTCTCAAAAAGTGAAACTTGATGGATATATGTTTAGTCTTTGAATGCAACATCAGATTCTTAGATATGTTTATTGCAGTTGAATTGTCACATAAAATTGTGATAGGCTCCTCATACTCCACTCTGATGTCTCTTAGCATCTGCTTCATCCACAAAACTTGAGTGTAACTACCTGCTGCTGCAATATATTATGCTTCTACAGTGGATAGAGATATTGCCTCTTGTTTCTTGCTTAGCCAAGAAACCAATTTCTTTCCCAAAAAGAATGCTCCACCACTGGTGCTCTTCTAGTCATCCACATCTCCTGCCCAATCCGCATTTGTATATGCATGAAGAGAGAAATCATGATCTCTGGGATACCACAATCCATACTCAACTGTCCCTTTTAGATATCTAAAAATCCTCTTGATTTCCATGACATGAGATTCTCTAGGATCAACTTGGAATCTAGCAACAAGACCAACAGCCTGCATAATGTCTGGTCTAGTTTGAGTGAGATACAACAATCCTCCAATGATTGACCTATAATTTTTTTGATCAGCCTTGGGAGAGTCATCATCTTTGCTCAACTTATATCCAATTGCCATGGGAGTATTCATTGGCTTTGAATCTTCCATCCCAAATTTCTTCAACAATTCTTTCACATATTTGGTCTAAGAAATGAAGATTCCTTTCTTTGTTTGGGTGATTTGTAGACCCAAGAAGAAATTCATTTCCCCAAGCATGGACATCTCAAACTCACTTTTCATTTGATTTGTAAAAGTTTTACACATACTATCTCTTCCTCAAAAAATGATATCATCAACAAACACTTCAACAATCAAGATTTTTTCATGAACAATTTTGAAATACAAATTACTGTCTGCAGTACCTTTGTTGAAACGAATCTTCAAAAGATGTTTATCCAATCTTTCATACCAGGCTCTTAGGGCTTGCTTCAGTCCATACAGTGCTTTCTTCAACTTACAGACCATATCACCATGATCAGATAATTGAAATCCATCTGGTTGCTCAATGTACACTTCTTCTTCCAAATCACAATTCAGGAAAGTAGACTTGACATCCATCTGATATACTTTGAAATCTTTGAAGGCAACAAATGCAAGAAATAATTTGACTGCTTCAATTCTTGCCACTGGAGCAAAAGTTTCTTCAAAATCAACTCCTATTTGAGAATAGCCCTTACAGACCAATCTAGCTTTATTTCTGATTACTTCACCAACTTCATTCAGTTTGTTCCGAAAGACCCATTTTGTTCCAATGACATTTTTGTTTCTAGGTCTGGGAACAAGATCCCAAGTGTGATTTTTCTCAATTTGCATCAGCTCTTCCTCCATTGCTTTAGTCTAGTTTTCATCATTGCAAGCCTCATTCACTGTCTTAGGTTCAATCTTTGAAATCAGACAATACTCATCTGAATCTTGAGCAATTCTTCTTCTTGTTTGTACACCTTTTCTTTTGTTACCTATGATTTGGTCTTCAGAGTGGTTCAGTCTCACATACCTAGGCACTTTGGGAGTTTCTTGCACTTTTGCTTCTTGATCAGGCTCATTGAAACTCATCTCTTCTTCCTGATTTACCGGATTAGTTTGAATCTGAATTGTAGAAGAGACTTGGGCTCCTTGAATTAGAACACCATTCTAATCATCTTCATCAAATTCATAAAACCTTGAGGGTTTTTCAATTCCTTCATCAACCTTCACATTTGTACTTTCTATAATCTTTCTCAGTCTCTTGTTATAACACCGGTATGCTTTGTTTTGAGTAGAGTAACCCAAGAATATTCCTTCATCACTTCTAGCATCAAACTTGCCTAGATCTTCATCTCTTTTGATGTAACATTTGCTACCAAAGACTCTAAAATACCTCATAGTAGGAGTGATGCCAAACCAAAGTACATAAGGAGTCTTACCGGTATTACTTCTGATTTGAACTTAATTGAGAGTATAGACTGCAGTGCTGACAGCTTCTTTCCAATAGACCTGAGGAACATTTGCTTCCATCATCATTGTCCTAGATGCTTCCTAGATGGTCTGGTTCTTTCTCTCCACTACTCCATTCTATTGTGGAGTCCTAGGAGCAGACAACTGTCTCTTTATTCCATGTTTCTCACAGAAATCTATGAACTCACTGGATGTGAATTCTCCACCTCTGTCAGACCTCAAACACTTTAATTTTAATCCAGTTTCATTCTCTACCATAACTTTGAATATTTGAATTTCTCAAAAGCTTCTGATTTCTCTTTTAGAAAAGTTATTCACATCATCCAGGAGTAGTCATCAATTAGTAACATGAAGTATCTATCACCTTGCACACTCCTGATTCTTGCCAAACCGCATAAGTCAGTATGAACTAAGTCTAATAATCCAGTAGAAGATTGTTCCTTGCTTTTAAATGAGACTCTGCTTTGTTTCCCCAACTGACATTCTTTACACAAGCTATTTGTAGGTTTCACCAATTTTGGAAGATCTCTTACAGCCTGAGTGTTTCTTATCTTGATGATATTGTCAAATTTTACATGACACATCCTCCTATGCCATAGCTAACTCTGATCAATTTGCACAAATAGACAACTTTTACCAGTACTAACTAAATGGAAGATATTACCTTTTGTCTAAGTACCGGATGCAATCTCTGTTCCAGAACTTTCAAAGATTTTCCATTTTCCATTTTTGAATTGGAGATCATAGCCCTTGTCCACCAATTGTCCAACACTGAGAAGATTGTGCTTCAATCCTTCAACATACAGTACATTACTGGTTTTGTTCCTTCCATCAAAAGAAATAGTTCCACTTCCTCTGATTCTACCAGCAGAATTATCACCAAACTTACCACTCCTCCTTCATACCTTTCCAAATCTATGAACTTACTTTTATCACCTGTCATATGGTGAGAGCATCCACTGTCAATGACCCAGTCATCCTTTTCTTCAACTTGAGTAGCCAGAGCTCTTTCTATAACTTTATGATTGACAGATTCATAGGGTATTGGATCTTCTTCCTTGATGGCAATAAACACCCAATCACTTCCGGATTTGTTTCCTAATTTTGATTCATCATCTATTACTCCTTCATCATCATCATCTTCATGGACATAGTAGCAATTCTTTTGGGACCTGGATTTGTTAGGTTTTGGCCTTGAAAATCTTTCCAAACATCTTGAGGCAAAATGACCAATCTTATTGCAGTTAAAACACTTAAAAGGTAATTTTCCTTCATACTTACCGGATCCTCTTGGCAGTCTTTTTGCAATAAGTGCTTCAAGTTGAGCAGTTTTTGCTTCCTCTTCTTCTAGGTCTTTTTGAGCTTTTTCATACCATGAGAGTTTCCTTGAAGAGTTTTCTCTTAGATCAAACCTTTGTTTACCCTTCACAGAGGCACTAGCTTTGAATGCAGATTCAATCTTAGAAGGGGCATCTCCAAACTCTGGCATTTCAAATGCAGCCAATTTACTAGCCAATTGATCTCTTGTAACAGTTGTATGAGCTCTGAATTCTTCAATGGTAGCAACCTTGATCTTATAAGAAGCAAGAAGGGATCTGAGAATTTTGCCAACAATCTCATTTTCATCCAAGACTCCATGAGCATTTCTAATTCCACAAACAAGCTCATTTACTCTTGGCATAAAAGTAGTGATATTTTCATCTTCTCTCATCTTCAAATTTTCAAATTTTTGTTTCAAACTTTGTAACCTTGCACATTTGACATACTTGTCTCCTTCATGTAGAAGTTCCAATTTTTCCCAAATCTCAAAAGCAGTTAGTAGGTCAAAACATTTGAAAGCTCTGAATCAGATAATTCACTTAGAAGAGCTTCTATAGTCTGCAGATTATTTTCAGCATCTGTGATTTCACTTTGGGATTTCAGACCACCCTGTGGAGGAGTATACTTCGTTGAAGCCATGTTCCAGTACTACATTCCCATACATTTCAAGTGACATGTCATGTGGCTTTTCCAAAGATTAAAATTGGTTTCATCAAACTTCAGACTATCCTTCTTATAGGACAACATCCTAGATCTCCTCAAGCGGTTAAGCTCTTTTAGAGGAACTTGGCTCTGATACCAATTGTTAGATTCAGGGCAAACAACTGAGAGGGGGGGTGAATCATTTGTTAAAACTTTCTTTCCAATTATACGATTAAAATCTTCTTAGCATATCAATATGTCAATCATGGAAACATAATGCATTCAATCAAGAGAAGAAACACATCAACACATAAGACACCAAGATTTTGACGTGGAAAACCCGGTTAAGGGAAAAACCACGGGGTGATTAACCCAAGATTGTATTCTCTATTAGAAGAATAGAAAGAACAAAATGGCACATGCCAATTAGGGCTTACTGCCTGAGCGCACTGCTCACAAGAGGCTCACTGCCTACAAGAGACTCACTGTCTACAAAAGAATAAGTACCACATACTTGAACTAGAGAATAGCATCTTCACCATGCCTGAATCAGTTCCATTTAAGCCCAATATTTTTGCTCTACCTTTCGCTCACCTCTTCGCTACCATGCTCACATCTCAACAAGACACACTTTGAAATGACTTTGCAACTCCTTATTTATACAAGGCATCAACTTAGGAATGATCATCTAAGTCGACAAACATCTACAAGACCATCTGCAAGATGTGTAACTCATCCAGTGAGCTAGTCTCAGGAAGAACACCTTCACCCAGAGGTTATCCTTCAATTGTGAGCTCCAACTCGAATGCAGACCATCAACATGATCTAAACATGATCCAAAGACCTCCACAAGATTGCCTGAATCACCAAGAACATCTGCACTTCATCTGCTTACTGAAATCCTTCTTTTCTTTATTTGAAACCTCAATAACACAGTTTGTCACCACTGTCACCAAGGAATGGATACTTTCGGACTTTCAAACCATGAACCACTCAAGTTGACACTTCACAAAGACCTCCTCAACATTCCCTCAAATCCACAGAATAGGATAATGCATTTCTGGATCTCACCAGACCTATTTGTGTCAATCTGTCACCTCTGCACTCCTGCCAGAACCAGTTTTACTTGAATGGCCACAACTTATTCAGATCTTCATGCGGACCTCTAAAATGTTTACTAGACCACCTTAAGACACATATCTACAAACCCTTTAAACCGCATCCTCTGATCCTCATCCTATCTTGAACTTTTACCTTACTGTCATCACTGTTCTTCTCTTGTCCTGATTATGACTAATTTTATCAATATCCTCAGCAACCGGATCATCCAATCCTTATCATTAATGTAACAGAAGTATGTTGACATCAATGACAACATTGGTTAGGCCCATACTTGCAACACTATTTCAGGCTCCCAGACTTAGATTATCATTCTGACTTCCAACATGATCAGATACTACACTGCGGATGTGTGGAATAATCTTAGTTGCCATCAATGACAACACCTATCAATGTTAAATAGTGTCTCTTGCCAACATCTCCTTAGCAGCATCTTCCTAGGATCAAGTGCAAACTGCCTCAATTCGGTGATCAGGCTAGAAGGTGACAACTACCTTATAATCGGTGATCGATTGTGACACAAGTAACCTGCCTCAAATTCAATGATCTATCCACAACAAGATATTATAGAATTTATTTTCCCAATTCACTCCCAAAGATTTGAACTTTCACTCTAATTCTACTTGGTGCAGTCACGGTTAGGAGGGTCCTCAAAGAGAACTATCTAGACTGTGCAACTAGAGTAAACACAATGGAAACAACTCAAAGATATGAAGAAAATGCAGTTTTAGTCATTCATTATATCATAGAATTCAAATACAAGTTGGTTGGCAACATGCGGGCTTATAATTAGGGCTCACAGGCCTGATTACAGAATTACAGAATATGCACAAGATATAGATTTGAAGCTCCTTCACACAAATTCAAACTATCTATCTTCTAAAATAAGGAGAACTACTTTCCTAAGCATCTATTACATTAATATATATCATCTCTAGGATAATAGATTCTTCCCTGTTGGCCAAGAAAGGTTACAAACTCCAAGAAGAGTTGTAACATGTGTACACGGATAGGTCAGACCTAAATGAATGAAACTCCTCCGCAAATGAATGGAATGATGTGTGAATCTTGGGGAAGGTCAGTCATGAACCCAAAGTACATGGAATGATGTGTCATTAAGCTTTGAGGATTGTGAAATGCTCTATAGGTCTTCTCCTTTAGCTAATTGTCTAAACTGTTAGAATGCTTTGCCCTGAGAAAATAGTCAATCTTCTAAAAGCAATAACTTTCCAGTACTTGATCCAAATGCTTTGAAAATTGGATATGATGTAAATGAATGAATCTAGATGCTAAGTCTAGCTCTGCAAGGTTTGAAATGCAACTATGATAGAATGCGGACCAAAATACAGAAACTACTACTAATTAAACTGCCTGAACTAAACTAGAAAATGAAAAGAAATAAACTGGAATGAAAACAAACTGAAATGAAAATGTTTTTGGTTGATGCAAGATTGCTCTTGAACTAGGGATGCTCCTACATCAGGTAGTGAGTCACCCCATTAGTAGTGAGCCTCTTCTTACAATGAGCAATTTTGGCAGTGAGCCTCTGATTTTTGGTATTCTTATAACATATTATATCGTGAGCTAACACTCACCATGGTTTTTCCCCTATGGGGTTTTCCACATAAAAAATTTGGTGTCTCCCATGTTGAATGTGTGAATGTGTTCAAGTTTATGTTTCATGCTTTTATGGTTAAAATATAAACATAATGTTGATTAGTTAATGCGTTAATGGTTTTGAAATATTGGTTACAACTGATTCACCACTCTCCTCTTAGTTGTATTGTGTTTTTCAACAATTGGTATCAGAGTGAGGGTTCCATGGTAAAGAGTCTAATAGCTTGAGGTAGATATGAGATGGTGCATAGGAGGGAGTCACTGTAATTCAATGGAACAAATTATGCCCTTTGGAAGGTACAAATGAAAAGTTATCTTATCTCTCTTGGTTATAATTTTTGGAAGATAACAGAGAAAAAGTATACTATTCTTGAAAATGGTACATCGAATGATGATGAAATCAAATAGTAGGAATTTAATGGAAAATATGGAGATGCTCTGTTAAATGCCTTATCTAACAATGAGTTGGTGAAAGTTATGGTTTTGGAGACTACTCATGAGATCTAGGATAAGTTGAAAAGTTTATTTGAAGGAGTTGATTCTATAAAGATTGCCAAATTACAAAACCTAAAGGTGAAGTATGAAGCCTTGAAGATGAGTGAAGATGAAAACATAACTATCTACATGCAAAGAGTTGATGAAATTGTCAATGGCATCAAAGGTCTTGGAGGTACTACAAATGAGGATGAGCTTGTGATGAAGATTCTTAGGTCATTGCATAAATCCTACAGTCAGAAGTTGGCAGCAATTAAAGAGCTTATGAGTGTACAAAAGGTTTCAAAGGATCAGTTGCTCGAGAAACTTACAGCTTTTGAAATGAGAGAATTTGGTGATGCTCTTCCAAAGATTGAGACTGCTTTCAAAGCCAACACTTCAGAAAAGACTTCAAGAGCTTAGAAATATACTATGGAATCTAATGATGACCTAGATGAGGTTGAAGCCAACTTTGTGGATAGAATGCAAAGAGGTTATAGTAAGTTCAAAGGCAAATTACCATTCAAATTCTTTTCATGTGGTAAGATTGGTCACTATGCATCTAGATGTCCAGAGAGAATTGAAAGAGGTAAGAAGAAATTTGAAAGCAAACCTAGAATTGTCAAGAAATGCTATTATGTTAGAGATCTTGATAATGATGGTATAATAGATGATGAGTCTAATGATAATAGTACTAGTGCAAATGAATGCTTGTTTATTTCTGATAAGGAAGAACCTGTGTCTACTAATCCTACTAGTTGTGTGAAGGAAGAAAAACCAATGGAAGAAAGTGCTCTGTCTGTCTAGGTTGAGAAGGATAAGGATGAATGGATCATTGATAGTGGATGTTCACATCACATGACCAATGACAAAAGTAAGTTTGTAAGTTTGGAAAAGTTTGATGGAGGATTGGTTAGGTTTGGAGATAATGTAGTTGGTAAGATTTGTGGAAGAGGATCTATTTCTTTTGATGGCAAGCATAATACAAATGATGTTCTCTATGTGAAAGGTATAAAGCATAATATTTTAAGTGTTGGTTAGATGTGTGATAAAGGGTATGATCTGAGATTCAGGGACAATGCATGCTAGATCATGGAAAACTCTAGAACAGTGATTGCAACAATTAAGAAAACTAGAGGTAATATTTATCACTTGAGGGGAACTGATAATTGTTGTTTGTTGACTCAGACATATGAGAGTTGGTTGTGGCATAGAAGGATGTGTCATATCAATTTTGATAACTTGGTGATGATAAGCTCAGTACAAGCTATGAGAGATTTGCCTAAACTGTTGAAGCCTGCCAATACTATTTGCAAGGAATGTCAACTGGGAGAATAGACAAAGACAAGTTTCAAGAGCAAAGAACAATTTTTTGCTTGATTGCTTTAGCTGGTGCATATAGATCTATTTGGTCCTACAAGAACAAGAAGTCTGCAAGGAGATAGGTACTTTATGTTGCTTATTGATGATTATTCTAGAATGACATGGGTCACTTTTCTAAAAGAGAAATTAGAAGCACTAGACAAGTTCAAAGCTTTTAAGACAATGGTTGAGAATGAGTTAGAATTGAGGATCAAATTCTTAAGGTCTGATAGAGGAGGTGATTTTACATCAAATAAATTTAACATTTTCTATGAAGAGCATGGGATAAAGAGATAGTTATTTGCTCCTAGGACTCCTAAGAAAAATGGAGTTGTTGAAAGAAAGAATAGGACAGTTCAAGAGGGTGCTAGGTCAATGATGATGGAGGCTAACCTACCAGAAGTGTATTGGAGAGAAGCTATACACACTATTGTCTACATTCATGTAACATCAGAAAATGTCCCCTTGGGGGCTTTTCCCTCATAAGGTTTAGCTCCCAGGTCTTTTGCATGCATTTTGGACATCTTAGTTCATAATTTGGCATCCCAATGGAATGAGCCCTAGGTAACATGACAAATGGGACCTAAGATGACCCCTTGAGCTATACCCTACCTAAAATAGGGGGGGAGGACTTGGGCACCTGCACCCTAGTCCTACCCTATTTTGGGGTAGCCCTAATTTCTAGGTGTCAGTTTATGACCGTTATTTGGGTCCTTTGCTGACACTGTAAGTTTGAATTACAGAAATCTTGGCGGGAGTGTTTGTAGTTGCATATAAAAGTATGTTGAAGCATTCATTTGTAAACTAGATGATTATTAGCAAGCTATTGTGTTCTCAAGGTGATTCAAGGCTTTCATTGTGTTGCAAGAGTAGATTTGTGTGGTTTATGTGTTTGTGTTTGCATAATTGAGCATCCATTTCATCATGGAATAAAAAGCATCTTCCTCCCATGATATCTTCACTACAAGGTGACATTATATTGTGTTTTCATCATCATTTCCTTTAGTTTTTGGCCTCTACTCCACAAGGGCATGCACTCTCTATCTGACAATGGTGTTCAAAGACTTAAGTTTCCTTTAGGGCTTGATTGAGGCAAGCCTCTAAACCTCACAACGTCTTCCCAAAGTTTTATGATTGCAGGTTACAGTTGTCACATCTAGAAAAAAGCAGAGTTGTAGGAAGGATTAGCAGACATCAAGGATTTAGGATCTAAAGAGAAGTAGGACACCAAAGCCTTTCCAAGACTTGGGTGCTTGCTCATGTGTCCTCCGTAGTTGGATTTCTAAAAATAGAAGTTACAGTGCAGATCAGTGTCTGAAGGAGGTCAGGATCCTGCAAGGAAACTGGTACCTTGGACTTGGGTGCCTACTCTTGTGTCCCTAACTTTTCCACCTCAGAACCCCAAAAATAAGTACTCTGTGATTTGATATTTTACTTCCATCTGCAAGAGCTTTTTCTATTATTCTTCCATTTACAGTCGTATTTGCGAAATTAGGGTTTTAATGGTCAATTAAGCACAAGAGAAGGAGAATTGATAATTAAATTCCTAATCTAAGTTTCCCTACATCTCACAGAGATCTAGGGTATGATAGTGAATTGCCACTCGACCCTAGATCCTTGAATGTATAGGGTGAAAGGAGGATTCAAACATCTAAACACTAAAACATTAAACAATCCAAATTTTACCCTAAACATTTTGGTGAACCTATGTTTCTGGACTTAAATTTCAACTTGTTGAGTGTTTGTCTTCAGATTTGGATTGATTTCATTCTTTCATATAGTTATTCATCTTATTGCATTGAGAAAAATTCAAAAAAATTGAAAATTTTGAAAAATTCAAAAAAATTACATTGTTTGGCTTACTAAATTGCATCAGTTCTTTCTAAATTTTCCTAATTCATGATTTTTACATCAGATCTGATATAAATTATAGAAAAACACAAAAATTTAGAAATTTACATTACATTTTCATCATTAATTTGCTAGGCTTTTGTAGAAATTTTGACAATTTTCATTAAACCTAGTAATTCCAAAATCTAGGGTTAGTAGACAAAATATTCTTTCAAATTTTTATACTGATTTTAGAGGCTCATTTAAATTTTTATTTGGCTATAGTCTTGCATTTTAGTGTAAATTTGCATTTAGATTTAAAATATTTTTATTTTTGCATAGAAAATTTCAACAAAACTAGCAATTTTCATGCATTTTCATTAGATTTGCATTGGCATTTTGCATATTAGAGCTTGAAAATTATTTTCAGATCTGATAATAGTTCATTTCCATCATAAATTAGACTTCAAAACATTCACATAGCATTTTGTCCCAAGATCTCAAACCTAGAGCTTCAAAAACACCGATTTTCACTAAATTTGGCCTTATCGACTCTATAAACTTGCACCATAGGCATGTTGTGAAAATTATTTTCACATTAATTGGATTTTATCAGGGTAATCATTTTCTTCTCCTCCTAAAAATCTTCACAACACCCTTTTAACAGGCTCTTGTATTGAAAATTCGGTGAAAAACTACATATTTTGGCTATTTTTGCCCTAGGGTTTGACCTAGTTTGCACTCCAAGTGTGTTGTAACAAATTTTATGGATTGAGTTGACTGATATAATAAGTATTACTTGCTTCAAATCCTAAAATTCATTACAACACCCCCTTTTCTAGGTCTTGTAATTGAAAAACCATGAAAAATTGCATATTTTGCTATATTTTCACTAGGGTTTTACCTTAAGTGGCACTAAAAGTGTGTTGTGTTGGGTATTTTGACACCAAGTGGATTTTATTACTAATATTATTTTCTATCCATCATCATTTTCCTCACAACACCCTTTGTTATGCTCTGTTGCGTTGAGTTTTGGTGAAAAAAGTGTCTATTTCGACATATTTTCACTATAGTTTGACTTGGCATTATCTTGGATTTGCATCAAGAGTGTGTTGAGAGTGATCATATTTATGTTTTGGACTGATATCAGACATACACTTTTCTTCCCTTCATCAAAATCCTTACAACATCCTTTGTTTCATTCATTTGCATTGAAAAGAGTACACAAATCAAGCATTTGAGGCTATTTTGGAGTATATCGCTTTGCACTTATCTTTGACATACTTTTGGAAAAACTTTCAAATATGATTTAAGCATAAAAATATGGCCTCTAATCACAACAACAATAATAGGTTCCCTCCTAGAACTTACATAAAAAGAAAAGCACCTGAACCTGAAATTGTCTTTACACCTCAGGATAGAACAATTGGAGACTCCGATGGACCTCTTTACATCACTGTGAAAATAATGGGAAACCCTGTGGATGGAACTCTTATTGATCCTAATTACATGACTAATGTTGCCACTGAAGAGTTCCTCTTTCCACATCAACTAATGCAAGGTTCTTACAACCCCTTGAACATGATGATTAAGAAACATAAGGAAACCTTTGTCAAGCCTTTGGGTAAGATATCATTGTTGGTAACTGTACTTGAGAAACATGTTGAGCAATGGTTTTATGTTACCCCCACTTCTGATACCTTTGAAATCAAACTTGGAATCCCTTGGTTAAAGGCTATGAAATTTATCCCTTCAACTATCTATAAATGTGTAAAATTTCCTTTGAACAAACAAGTGCATGTCATTCCCCGAAATACATACAAGCCTTCAAGTACACAACAACATTTTAAATTGGATTACTTTTGCAACAAAACTAACAACAAACTGGAACTACGAATAGACTTTACATTTTTGAGCTATAGAAACTACAAAGAAAAAATGTTACATCCAGTACCTAGTCCTTCTATACAAGAAACGACAAAAGATAAACAACTCGCATTAGACTGAAAGGACAAGGTCCCTATGCTGAGGTTCCTCCCCTGAAATCCTTACAAGGATCAGGAGGTCATTGTCAACAACAAAATATTCCACTGTTACAAATGAGGTTTGATCCTGGTGCTTCATCTTCTAAATTGCACAAGCCTATGAAAGAGGATAGCCCTATCTTACAAAAGAAAATGAAATAGAAAAGCAAGAGAAAGAAGAAAAATAAGACAAGCTTATGCTATAAACCTTGCCTCTCAACAAGAAAACATTGATCCCAACATTCAACCAAACAATAATGATCCTAGCGATGAACAACATGATGAGAAAGACATGAATTTGGCTATGGTACCTTATGTCCCACTTTTTGCCAACATTAGGGGTGGGAAGATAATGACGATGATTTTCTTATAGACAACCTCTAGCCCAGTAGGGGCCCTACAGGTAAGTATCTCTAACCCTTTATCTCTCTCATGATGTACTTCCCCCATGATGTGTTATGTGTTGTTTAGGCCTCTTGGGATGACTCTAAACTCTCTTGTAAGGTCCAGGATACCAGGAGACCACCTCTATTGTGACCTTCTATTTGTATCATCATTCTTCTATATTGACTCTCTCTTTGATTTCATTGTTGTCTATTGTGTCTTACAGACATAGCATTGCTATTGGTGACTTGGCATAACCCTCCTACATGACTGTCCCTAAGACACTTGTTTCTCCTCTCTTATTTATTGTTTCCCTTCCTCTAGTGTTTCCACCTAGCCGGTAGATGACAAGAAAACATTTATACTGATGCAGACCTAGTGTCCCTTTCAAGAGCAATCAAAAATTGGACTTAGTTCCTAATATGATGATGGGGTTGTATATTTTATCTGACGCTTGGCTAGTGGAAGCACTCATGCTTTCTGCATAGTGAACTTGATGTTTTTATCGCATTTACAAACCTTAACAATACTGCTGCTCCGTGCACCTTTGTTTGTCTTTGAATACAGCCTTGGCGGTACTCGATTCAGAGAGCTTCGTGATATAGCCCCATGGTTATCATCAAACTCTGGATTCATTGTATAACCTTGGCTCTTTGTGTGGTTAATCATATTCATTGATGTTGTTGTTTATCATAATCTTGTAAACACTAACATGTTTCTTACAGGGATGTGTTTGTGGGAACATTTGGCAATCGTAAAGTACATGTCACCTTCGGGGGGTAGGGGCTTTGTGAAATTCAGTGTTCCCTTGTGTGTTTTCTTCCAACCTTAATGTGCTTGATATCGATACCCGATATCAACCACCTTAAGGTGGGGGCATATATAAGGTGAGTTGTCTGTTATAGATGTTAGCAATGTGTTTGTCCTTAGGTGCAAATACCTGCGCGATGAGTGCACCATGCATCCTGAGTTTGTTTGCAATCAATCAATCAATCATGTAAGCCCTCTGTGGAGGCAAGATATTGAGCATATCCTTTTTCTTAAGCCCTCTGCAGAGGTGGGGATGGTGTATTTCTCAGAGTAGATTACATCATCCTATCATTTTCAAAAGTCCTCTGTGGAGGTGAGGGGCGGTTCTGTGACTAACTCAACCCTTAAGCATGTCTTTGGTGATTGCTGTGGCAAATCCCAATCATCGGTGTGTGCCTGTAATGTGCTTAAGATGGTGTTGGACCTAGAAATAGGTACACTCCATCGCTTGTCTACCGTGTTTTCTTCATGTCTTCAAGTGTGTGTGTTTTGGCATGCTTGTTTTGCATGGCATGTTTATTGCCCCATATGTAGTATAAAGATTAGCACCTTAGGGTTGTGCTTCCTGCATTTTGGGAGGTTTTGCATGTCTTGCGTGTGTGTTGCCCCATATATACAAAGACCTGCGTGATGAGTGCATCATGTATTATGGGAGGTTTGTTTACTTTCCAATACTTGCATCTACATTTCATATATATGAGAAAAAGAAAAGAAAAGAAATCATGCCTCTCTTCCATGCATTAATGTGTCTTCTATGCATTGACTATCTTCTCCATGTTCTGTGTGACTGTAACTATCTTCTCTATGTTTTGCATGCCTGTTACTATTTTCTATGTGATTGGTGTGTCTTCTCTGTGCTTGATGTGTTTGTTGTGTTTGTGACCTTACTTTAATGCATGTATTGGCCTCGTATTTATACATACATTAAAGTGAGGGCTAAATGTAATGTCGAAATATGTCCCCTTGGGGGCTTTTCCCTCATAAGGTTTAGCTCTCAAGTCTCTTGCATGCATTTAGGACATCTTAGTTCATAATTTGGCATCCCGATGGAATAAGCCCTAGGTAACATCTAGGAGGACCCCTTGACTTGTACCCTACCCAAAATAGGGGGGAGGACTTGGGTACCCACGCCCTAGTCCTACCCTATTTTGGGGCAACCCCAATTTCTAGGTGTTGATTTATGACCATTATTTGGGTCCTTTGCCGACACGGTAAGTTTGGATTACGAAAATCTTGGCAGGAGTGTTTGTAGTTGCATATAAAAGCATGTTTAGGCATTGATTTGTAAACTAAATGATTACTGGCAAGCTATTGTGTTCTCAAGGTGATTCAAGACTTTCATTGTGTTGCAAGAGCAGATTTATGTGGTTTATGTGTTTATGTTTGCAGAATTGAGCATCCATTTCATCATGGAATGAAGAGCATCTTCCTCCCATGATATCTTCACTACAAGGTGACATTATATTGTGTTTTCATCATTTCCTTTGGTTTTTGGCCTCTACTCCACAAGGGCACACACTTTCTATCTGACAATGGTGTTTACAGACTTAAGTGTCCTCTGAGGCTTGACTGAGGCAAGCCTCTAAACACCACAACCCCCTCCCAAAGTTTTGTGATTGGAAGTTACAGATGTCACATCTGGAAAAAGTAGAGTTGCAGGAAGGATCAAAAGACATCAAGGATTCAGGATTTGAAGAGAAGGACACCAGATCCTTTCCAAGACTTGGTTGCTCGCTCCTGTGTCCTCCGTAGTTGAATTTCTAGAAATAGAAGTTACAATGCAGATCAGTGTCGGAAGGAGGTCAAGATCCCGTAAAGAAACTGGTACCTTGGACTTGGGCACCTGCTCTTGTGTCCCTAACTTTTCTTCCTCAGAACCCCAAAAATAAGTACTCTGTGATTTGATATTTTACTTTCGTCTGCAAGAGCTTTTTCTGTTATTCTTCTATTTACAGTTGTATTTATGAAATTAGGGTTTTAATGGTCAATTAAGCACAAGAGAAGGAAAATTGATAATTAAATTCCCTAATCCAAGTTTCCCTACATCTCACAATGATCTAGGGTATGATAGTGAATTTCCACTCGACCCTAGATCCTTGAATGTATAGGGTGAAAGGAAGATTTAAACATCTAAACACTAAAACATTAAAGAATCCAAATTTTACCCTAAACAATTCAAAATAAAGTATAAGTCAAAAATAATGGCACTAAAACTTCTTATGAATTGTGGTATGGAAGAGTTCCCACAGTGAAATATTTCAAAGTTTTTGGAAGCGAATGTTATATCAGAAGAGATGAAGAGTTAGGCAAGTTTGATGCTAGGTGTGATGAAGGAATTTTTCATGGATACTCCACTAAGAATAAGGCCTACAGTTGCTACAATAAGAGATTGAGAAAGATTATTGAGAGTGCTAATGTGAAGGTTAATGAAGACAAGGAGATAAAATCAGACTTAAGTGGCTATGAATCAGATGAAACTGTTGTTACAATCAATGAAGAAAAGGTGGAACAAAAGATAGTCAAGTTGAAGAAGAAAGGGCTCCTCAAAGTGCTGCTAAGACTCCAAGGTATGTAAGGATTAATCATTCTAAAGATCAAGTTATTGGTGACAAAAGCAAAGGAGTATTAACAAGGAAAAGAGCTGCAGAGGAATAGGTGAACTACTATTTGCTTTCACATATTGAACCTAAAGCTGTAAATGAAGCTTGCAAAGATGAAAGTTGGGTAAAAGCCATGGAAGAAGCATTGATGTAGATAGAGAAAAATCAAACTTGGGAATTGATTCCTAGAACTATTGATAAAAATGTGATTGGAATAAAATGGGTTTTCAAAAACAAAATGAATGAAAGTGGTGAAGTGGTAAGAAATAAAGTAAGACTAGTATGCAAAGGATATTCTTAGGTTGAGGGCATAGATTTTGAAGAGACATTTGCTCCTGTGGCAAGGATTGAAGCTATAAGATTTCAAGGTGTCACACTAGATGGATGTGAAGTCTACCTTATTGAATGGAGAGCTAGAAGACGAAGTTTACATTGAACAACTAGAAGGATTTTAGTTATCAGACCAAGGTAACATGGTGAGAAGATTAAAGAAAGCCCTGTATGGACTCAAGCAAGCTCCTAGAGATTGGTATGCAAGGTTGGACAAGTATTTGATGCAGTTAGGGTTCAGTAAAGGTATTGCAGACAATAATCTCTACTTCAAAATCAATGATGATCAAATTTTGAGTGTTGTAGTCTTTGTTGATGATATTATCTTTGGATGCAATAAAGGTATGTGTAAGAAATTTGTAGAGTAAATATAAAGGAATTTGAGATGTCTATGTTTGGTGAAATGAATTTCTTTTTAGGACTGCAAATTACTCAATCAGAAAAATGAATTCTCATTTCTCAGTCCAAGTATGTGAAAGAATTGTTGAAAAAGTTTGGAATGGAGGATTCTAAGCTAGTATGTACTCCTATGGTAACTGGCTACAAGCTAAGCAAGAATGATGAACACCCAAGACTAATCAGAAAAAATATAGGTCTTTGATTGGAGGACTACTCTATCTAACCCATACTAGACCATACATAATGCATGTAGTCAGACTTGTTGCAAGATTTCAAGAAGATCCCAAATAATCACATGTGATGGCAGTTAAGAGGATCATCAGATACTTAAAAGGCACTTCAGACTATGGTTTGTGGTATCCCAAAGATATTGATTTCACTCTTAGTGCTTATACAGATTTAGATTGGGCTAGAGATGTGTTAGATAAGTGTAGGGAAGCAAGAAGTTTGAATGTAGATAGTATAGTTGATGCACGAATTTAGGGAGTAGAAAAGTTGAAGGAAGACCTTTCCATGGTGTGTGTTTGTGGACTATCGTAGACTTAAAAGGGTTATAGTCCCAACTTCATACTTAAAAATTGCGAGAATGGAACAAGAGTTGATTGACGAGTCCAAGATTATGGATCTACTTTTTAAAGAGGTGGGAGTGTTACATGAATTTTCACAGAGTGTAATCTTGAATATAGATACTAAGTTCTTCTATCATCATTACAATACATTGAGGAGTGAACTTGAGCAATGTGGTAGTATCCTTACATAAACTAAAAGTCCAAAGGATAGATCCAGAGTCCATGCTTCGAACAAATTGACATATGTAAAGTTTGACTCAAAAGATGTATGGTCATTAGGTGTCACTTTATTTTATGGTACCTGGTCGCTATCCTTTCATTAAAGAAAACTCATGAGATACTTATGATAAGATGGTAAATGACAATTTATCAATTCTAGAGGATATGGACCTAGAAATCACAAACTTATTTAAAGGACTTCTTTGAGATCCTAGCAAAAGGATGATTTTGGATATTGTTACAAAGCATCCATGGGTTGTGAAAGGCTAAGGGCCAATACAATAGGATTTATGGACATGTAAACATGGCAGCTTTGAGCACCTTTCTCAAAAGTCTGTTAAGTAAACAAGGAGGGTAATTTGAAGATATAGTTGATATTAGGTTGCATCCAGATTGGGTTTATCAATAGGAAACAAAATAGATCTATTTGGAACATGCAGATAAAGAGGGGAGACTGTCTCAATAACACCAATCACTCGATCTACTTTTCAAAAGTTAAAAGTTACATGTTTTAAGTTCTCATTTTGTAAAAGTGACTTACGTCACTTATTGTAACTGAAAGTTAGAAAGTAGGCTTTATTTCCATAAACTTTGAGAAAAGTATAACTTAAGTAAAGTGTGCTTCTATTTTCAAAAATATTTTGGAGGTAGTTAGAAATATTAGTTATAAGGTAGTTACAAGTTGGTTACAAGGAGACAAGTCTATATATACAAGATTTTGTCATTGTAAAGGGGGGACTTTTTACAAGAGGGGAAAACTTTGAGAACTTCTCAGAGAGATTGTATGAAGACTTTTTTTGGCTTGACACTATGTATAGAAGAGTTTTTGGAATTGTATAATTTCAAGGAGATAATGAAGAATTCTTTTGGTTTGTATGTTCTAAATGTATTCATGTGTTGTCATTGCTGATTTCTTGTATGTTAAATCAGTAATCCTTCTATGTGATTGTGCAAACCATTGGTCTTTTATGTGATTGATGTAATGAATAACGTTCATATCTTGGTATCTTGATTTGAACACGTTGAGGTGGCATATCTTTTCATATGTTGAGGTTTATCATCTCTCTTTCACTGTCATTGCACATCAAAACATATTTTCTATTAAAAACCCTTTGTAATTTGTCATATCCTTTGTAAAATCTCAGTTGATATTCGTATGTCTATTGTTGGGATTTCTATTAGTTATTTTCCTCTAGTTTTGCATTTTCTCCTTTATGTACTTTCAGGTTAAAAGTACACAAAAAATACAAATACCCCCATCATACGAGGGAGCTGCCCCTCTCAAACGTAGAGGAAGATCGTTGCTTTATCGTGATCTCTCCAACTATTGGTCAGTTTGTCGCTGCTCTTCAGGCAAATAGAATTACTTTTCAAGGTGATATTCGCAGTGACCAATCTATTTACCTAAAAGATGCTGATGATAGAAAAGGTACAAGTGGAGGTGCTTTCCTCTTGGGTAATAGATTGGTTTCATGGCTGAGAAAGAAGCAAGAATCAGTTTCATTATCTACTACAGAAGCATAATACATTGTTACAGCATGTTGTTGCACTCAAGTACTTTAGATGAAGAAAATATTGAAAGACATAAGAGTTATGTAGGAAGAACCAATTTCAATCTTTTGTAACAACATAGGTGCTATAAACATTTCAAAGAATCCAGTGATGTACTCAACAACAAAGCATATATCAATAAGGTGTCACTTTCTAAGAGAAAAGGTAATAGAGAATGACGTGAATATGGAGTGCGTGTCTACAAAGGATCATATTGTAGATATTTTCACTAAGCCTCTACTTAAGGATACTTTTGAGTATATTAGGGAGAAGTTAGGGGTTATCACCCCTCCTACTCTAAACTAAGATGCATAAGGAATGCATCAGTCTAGTGGTGTCTAAAGTTTCATCTTTTAATATGGATTGATGTTTTGAAGGCTACTACTCAGGGGGAGTAGGTAGAAGTTTCTGATCAAGAGCAGTAAGTGTTGCAGTGTTGTTGATAGGGGGAGTTGTGCAGTAAAAAGAAAGAAAAGGTCTGGCACCCTTTTCCATTGATGTCAAAGGGGGAGAGAAGTTCATGTGAAAAACCTCAGAAGAAGATTACAGATAGAGAAAGCTGTTGGATTTAAGGCATACAACTGAGAGGGGGGGTGAATCAGTTGTATAAAACTTCTTGTTCTTTCAAACACTTGATTCTTCGTTGTTAGTTAACAGCATATCAATTAATCATCCATGAAAGCATAATACATAAACACAAGAGCAGATAAACATCAACACATTGAACACCAAGATTTTGACGTGGAAAACCCGGTTAAGGGAAAAACCACAGGGTGATTAACCCAAGGATTATTCTCTATTAGAAGAATAAGAAAAAGAATGGCACTTGCCAATTAGGGCTCACTGCCCGAGCACACTGCTCACAAAGAGGCCCACTGCCTACAAGGAGACACACTGTCTACAAAGTGATAAGAATCACAATCTTGAACTGGAGAATGACATCTCTACCATGTCTGGATCAGTTCCATTTAAGCCCAAAAACCTCTGCTCTACCTTTCGCACTTCTCTTCGCTATGCCACACTCATCCACACAATCCACACTTCGAAATGAACTCACAAACCATTATTTATACAAGACATCGACTTAGGAACAAACATCTAAGTTAGCAAACAACCATAAGAGTATCCGCAAGATGAATAACACATCCGGTCGGCCACCACAAGAACATTCGCAGGATGAACAACTCATCCGGTCGGCTAAACAGAGCAAGAACTTCATCCGGAAGAATAACTTCAATTTTGGGCTCTACTATCAATGCGGACCAACAACACAACCTCAACATGATCCAAGAACCTTCACAAGCCTACCTGAATGACCAGGTACATCCGCACTTTCTTTACTTACTGGAATCTCTTCTCTTCCTTATCTGGAACTTCAAGAACACTGTCTGTCGCCACTGTCATAATGCAAGAGGTACTTCTAGACCTTCAAATCATACACAACTTGAGATGGCACATCACAAGGACATCCCAAAGACTCCTTCCAATCCACAGATTAGGATTATATAGTTCCGGACCTCACCGGACCTTTTTGTGATCCTCTGTCACCTCTGAATACTTGCCGGAACCGGTTCTACACCGACAGCCACAACTCCTTCAGATCTTCATGCGGACCTCTGAAATCTTAACTGAAGCATCTCAAGACTCATATCTACAAACCCTTTAATCCGCATCCTCCGGTTCTCAACCTATACAATACATTTGCCTTCTTCTCATCACGGTTCTTCACTGTTCCTGACTGAGGCTAATTTTCTCAATATCCTCAGCACACAGCTCATCCAATCCTTCTTGTCAATGCAATATGAGTATGTTGACATCAATGACAACACTAGCTCACCTCATACTTGCAACAATCTCCCCCTTTGTCATTGATGGCAACATATGATGTGAAAAACCATCAAGACAAGAACTTCTCCTTTCTGTCACAGCTCCCCCTATCAACAACAACTTTTCACATGTCTTCTCTTCCTTTACTGCTCCCCCTTTGATCATCAACCACTTGTTTTTCACATGTCTTCTCTCCCCCTTTGACATCAATGGCAAAGGGCTCATACTTGCAATTCTCATACATCAGAATCATACCAGCTGCTCCCCCTTAGTTGCAGCTCCCCATCATCAATCAGGATCACAAGATATGACTGTGATATCCACCGGACTGATGCACATCAGTGCATCCTAGTTCATCACCGGAGGGGCCATGACCCCTAACTTCTCCCGGAGATATTCAAAAGAGTCCTTGGGAAGAGGTTTAGTAAAGATATCTGCAATCTGATCCTTTGAGGGAACATACTCCAATCTGACTTCTTCCTTGTTCACTTGTTCTCTCAAAAAGTGAAACTTGATAGATATGTGCTTAGTCTTAGAATGCAATACCGGATTCTTAGAAATATTAATTGCACTTGAATTATCACAGAAAATTGTGATAGGCTCCTCATATTCAACTTTAATGTCTCTTAGCATCTGCTTCATCCATAAGATTTGAGTGCAACTACCTGCTGCTGCAATGTATTCTGCTTCAGTTGTAGATAGAGATATTGCATCTTGTTTCTTGCTTAGCCAAGAAACCAATCTCTTCCCCAAAAAGAATGCTCCACCACTAGTGCTCTTCCGGTCATCCACATCTCCTGCCCAATCTGCATCTGTGTAAGCATGAAGAGAGAAATCCGGATCTCTAGGGTACCATAGACCATACTCAACTGTTCCTTTCAGGTACCTAAAAATTCTTTTGATTGCCATAACATGAGATTCTCTAGGATCAGCCTAGAATCTTGCCACAAGACCAACAGCCTGCATTATATCTGGTCTAGTCTGAGTGAGATACAACAATCCACCTATTGACTTTTTCCCAGACTGGATGCTTATTCCCAGATTTCCCTACAAGGTAGCCATCAGTGATCAACAGGATCTCTGGGCCAGGGGCCAACAGTGTAGGAGATAGACTCTGTATTTTATCTCCTCTTCTTCTTCAGGCTCTGCAAAACCTAGGGGGGTATTCCCTACTCAACATCCATGAGGATATGCATACAAAGGCTGGGATGCTGACAGAAAGCAGATAAGTCCTCCTATAAGTAGACCAAAACTGAAAGATAAGAGCAAAGGGGCTAGCTTTGGGCCTATTTGCAGTTGTAGACAGAGGACTGAGGATCCTAAAACTAATTCTAATGTCCTAATGGTTGTTTTAGATTTTGATTTGGATTTTAATTTTGGATGCAAAGCTGGACATGGTTGTAACACAAACACAAAGCAAGATTGGTGCCTATCCAGGGCCTGGAGTCAGTAGACATACACCTGTGAATGATCAACATGAACAGCTAAAACTAGATTTCAAGGGGATATATGTGATACCTGCCTTATAGATATCTCCCAATATAGAGTGTTAAGTTATCTCTACTTATGGCATCCCTACTGCAGTATACCCTTCCCAATGTTCAACTTGAAAACAGTTTAATCTACCCCTTGAGCAGAAGTTAAAAGATCAGACATTCAACATAGGAATTCTATGCTCTAGAATCTAAACATTACCCAAATATCCAGATTCAGAAGAAGAATACATGCAATACTGGAGACAGAATTAACAAAACACATGCTAAGATAGCATTTCTCATATAAGATTAATCATGAAATCAGTGGGTTCGTGCCAAAACATACAACAAGAGATACATAGACTCACAGGTTTAGCTGTACAGAGCAACCAGATCAACTTGTTTTGAATTACAGAGCCAAAAATCTTTAACTTTCAACAACCAAAAATGAGTAACACTTCCTGCTTATAACAGCCAGGTAGTGTACCACAGCAATTAATTACATGGTTGACCAAAAATCCCGCCAGATACACAGTATCAGAAAAATGGTGCTCAACGCATTACCAGATTGGCGCCCAAACATGAATGCAGCAGGTAGGGGAGGAGATAGGAAGAAACCTCGAGCCCTGCGCCACTGTCCGTTGATGTACACCTTCAATCGGGTACCAGATCTGTCCATACCTCTGCAACCTTCGCCATTAATGGCGCACCAACCCGCGGCCTCGAGAAAACGTCAAACTGTGCATCGCAACCATTTCCCGCCAAGATAACTCATCGTCATGATATTTCAAATATGCAGGATATCAATTATCCCACATGCACCCCGCGGCGACCTTTTCAACACTTTATATACTAGGCCACGAGCATATATAATGTTGGTGCTTTTGCTCCTGACGACACTAGTATAAGACTTCATCATCATCCTCCAACAGCATGATATCCTGTCGCTTGAAATATCACCCTGACGTCAGCATCATATCGCAATATAACCTGCATGATAATCGCCTTCATCGGCACAACCTGATCCATCGGAGGAAGATCCTCCTGCTTAGCCGATACCAAAAGTCTGGCCGATGAACATCCTGATGACGTCATCGTCATATCCTGCTGATGTCATCAGCATATCTGCCTACTGCGCACCTCCTCATATCCAGATGACGTCATCATCATATCGACATCAGGATGATAAAACAACGAACATGAAGTGATACAACAACATCAGGATGATATTGACTAAGATCATCCTCACGTCCAAAATATGATGACCACGATGAAAATCGGGTCACACTTAGAACTTTACAGCAACATCATCAGGATGATCTTAACAAAGATCACCCGATGTTAAAATATCACCCCAGCGAAAGATCATGCAGGTAGACAATATGATGACCCTCGCAAGCAACACGGCGATAACTGGAAATATGATCATGATGATGACGACGACCCTTAAGAAAAAATAGGCCGGGTTGAACAACTTAGAAAATGACCCCCTCGGAAAATCGGGGTGACATCATCATCATAAAAGGGCAGGGTGATAATTGGAAAATCACTGGATATTTGAAAAATCACCCTCCGCAAGAAAATTAAGGCACATTGTAGCTCATCAGCAGGATCGGGATGATATCCAAACATCACCCAATATTGAAATATGATGATCCTGATGAAAAACAAGTCGACAGAAAACATGATGATGTGGACCATCATCGAAGACAAGATGATGATGATGATCTCCTCCTCAAAGAAAATATGATGATGCAGCTGAAAAATGCCGAGGAGGTCCAACACTTAGGAAAATGGGCAAGAAGATATAGGGTTCAAATGAAGAAACCCCCTAAACATGAAAAATCAACCTCCAGGTCAAAATGAGTGCTAACACTGGCTCCGAATGGGGACGTGCAGGTGAAAACCTGCAGCGAGAACCAGATCTCCAGGTAGACCAGGCAAAAAACCAAAAAGCATGAACTGCACAAGACATTTACACTACATACATGTTTTTACAAATGTGCACAACGACAAGTCATTTATGCAAAATAGAACTTAAGGAATTGGCCATGCACAGGCAATTCCAGAACTTCACCATCTAGGGCCTGGAGGAAATAAGAATCCTCCCCATGAGTGCTGCAAATCTGATATGGGCCCATCCATAAGGGTTCAAATTTACCATGTTTACCCTTTTCTTGACCTTTTGCATTCCAAATGAGCACCAGATCATTGACTTGAAACTTCCTTTTTATAGCTCTCCTGTCAAACTGATATTTCACATCTTGTTGTCTTTTGAGATTGATCTGGTGGGCTTTCCTTCTATTTTGATCCAATGCAACCAGCTGGTTCACTCTTTCTGTCATGGAGTCTTCAATCTCCTCATCATTTTCCTGAATGAATCTGTAAACTGGTAGGAGATTATTTATGGGCAATCTGGCTAATGCACCATATACTAGCTCAAAAGGTGACATCCCAATAGCCCTTTTTACTGTCACTCTATCAGCCCATATGGCTAACTTTAATTTTGAGTCCCAAGCTCTCTTGTTCTTGTCCAGTATCCTCTTGATAATTTTCATGATGCTTTTATTGCTTGATTCTGCTTGACCATTCCCTTGTGGGTGATATGGTGATGTATATGATAGATTTATCCCATACCTGTTGCAAAAATCAACAAATTCACCTGATCTGAAGCACATAGCATTATCAGTGACTATCTTGAATGGTACTCCAAACCTGATGATAATATTTTCTAGCATGAAATCTGTCACCACCTTACTTGTAGCTCTCTTAGTTGGAATGGCCTCAATCCATTTGGTAAAGTAATCAGTTGCCACCAAAATCCAACTGTGTCCCCCACTTGATTTGTCTGCAATTTCCCCTATGAAGTCAATTCCCCATTGCTGAAATGGAGCATCCACAGTTACAGTTCCGAGGGGTAAAGCACCATCATATTTCATCTTTCCTGAAAATCTTTGGCAAGGGTCACACTTCCTCACTAACTTTTGTGCATCTAAAAAGAGAGTGGGCCACCAATATCCTGCTCTGAGAATTTTATGGGCTGTTGTTTGGGCAATATAATGTCCACCACACAATCCTTTATGCATATCAATCAAAACATTGTTAGCCATATCCTCATCCACACATCTCAGCAGCACACCATCAGGGTTTTTCCAGTATAGCTCACCTTGAACAATAACATACCTGATTGCATGTAACTTTAAAGTCCTCTTTTGACTGTCACTGAAATGGGAAGGACAATTTAGATTTTGCAAGTAGTAGATAATATCCTTGTACCATTCAGATCCTGATACATTTACACTCTCATTTTGGACTGCATTGACTTGGCATGCTTCCAAGTTTGACTGTGCCATCATCTTGGCTAATCCTTGTCCTCTTATCAACTTGGTAATTTGTATGTCTATGTTAAACTCTTGCAGTTTGTTTATCCATCTGCACCTTCTTCCAGTCACCTCCTGCTGAGTGAATATGTCTTTGACTGCTGCATGGGGTACATATGCAATTATATATGATCCTACCAAGTATGGTCTGAAACTTTTGATGGCTCTGACTAGTGCATATGCCTGTTTTTCCATAATATCATACTTCAACTCAGAGGCCTGCAAGGACATACTGAAGAAAGCGATGGGCTGTTCAAAACCATCTTTGTTTTTCTGTAGCAAACATGCAGCAACAGTATGAAAGGAAGCAAATGAAAATACTTGGAATGGCCTAGAAAAATCAAGAGATTTAAGAACAGGGGCCATCTTGATTGCCTCTTTGATACTCTGAAATGATTCTATTGCTTCACTTTCCCAGTGGACAGTTGCATCCTTCTTCATCATCTTGGAAATGTTCCTTGTGGTTTCTACAAAGTTGGGAACAAATCTCCTAACAAAATTTATCTGTCCAAAGAAGGACTGAACTCCTTTTACAGTTTTTGGCATTTGAATTCTATCAATAGCAGCCACTCTCTCTGGATCTATCCTGACTCCATCCTTGGAAACAATATGTCCCAGGAGCTTTCCTTCAACTACCCCAAAGGCACACTTCTTTGGATTTAAAGAAATACCATACTCTAGTGCTCTTATGAAAATCTACTCCAGATGCAAACAATGCTGCTCTTCTTTCTTTGAGTAAGCAGTCAAGTCATCCTGATATACAGCCAGGATTGAATCAATCAGCCCTGCAAAAGCAACATCCATTGCTCTTTGAAATGTAGCACCTGCATTTGTTAGTCCAAATGGCATTCTAACATATACATAAGTTCCCCATGGAGTGGTAAAGGTGGTCTTATATTGTTCTGATTCCTTTACCTTCACCTGATTATAACCTGAAAATCCATCCATCATGGATAAGAGTTCACAACCAGTCACTCTCTGCAACATAGCTTCCATATTAGGCAGTGGATAGTTATCCTTTAAAGAGGATACATTCAAGTTCCTGAAGTCAACACAAAGCCTAATATCACCATTCTTTTTTCTGATTGGGACAAGGTTAGACACCCAAGTTGAATGCCTGATTGGCACAATTATTCCAGCTTCCCTGAGCCTTTTGAGTTCTTCTTGCATCTTGGGAGCTAAGGTAGGATTAATAGGTCTTTGCTTTTGTCTAAATGGCTTAGCTCCAGGCTTCAATGGGATCTCATGCTGGAATAAATCTTCCCTATAGGCTTTTAGGTCCTCATATGACCAAGCAAAAACATGTTTATACTTTTTCAGTAATGCAACCAGCATACTCCTAATGTGTGGTTTGAGCTGTTTACCAATGTATACCTTCTGAGGGGCCTGAGATGTCCCCAAATTTATCTCTTCTAAATCTTCCTTATTTGTGGGAGATGTCCTTGTGACCAATTTATCTCTACTGTCAAAATCTCTTTCCAAAGCTACCAACCCTCTAGGGATTTTATTAGTCTTCAATTGAATTATCTCTTTTCCCACAAGAGTTTCTTTTCCATCTATAGTCTCTACAAAAGCTTGGAAATCAATTTCTTGATTCTCATATTCATCTATGCAGTGCAAAAATTTCAACAAATCCCTATCATCATTAAACACTTGCCAACTGCATATATTTTCTGGTATTGCAGGCCTAATTTTAACTTCTACATTTGTAACATCTGACAGAGTGATGTCATCTGGCCTTATTGTAACATTGGCTAAGAAATCAGCCATAACATTCTTTGACCTCTCTACCCAGCCTATTGAAAATGCATCAAATAGTTCAATGGTATCCCAAACAGCATGCTTGTATTGTTTCAATCTTTTGTTTTTTGAAGCATACTTATCTCTAATTTGGGATACAATCAGCTCAGAATCCCCAAATACTCTTAACATTTTAATTCCATGTTTGAGAGCAATATTTAGGCCTAAGAGTAAAGCCTCATATTCTGCAATGTTGTTTGTGCAATCAAACCTTAGCAAGAAAGAGAATTTGAGGAGCTTACCAGTTGGAGACAGGAAAACAACTCCAGCTCCAGAGCCTTCTTTTGCACAAGCTCCATCAAAAAACATGGTCCATAAGCCTTGCTGATCCAGCTCTTCAATGCAGACATTTTTTTCTTTATCTTCTGTATCATCTGAGACAACCTTGAAGTTATCACAGTCAGTGTCTACAAAGCATACATGTTCCTCTGCTTCTTGGTCTTCCACTATCTCTGATGATCTTTGTTCTCTGATTAGCTTAACATCCCTGCCATTCATTGGAATCATGGCATATGACAGGTCCAGCTGCATACTTCCACCAATTAGTGCTGCCCATCTTCTTGACAACAACATACCATACTGTGGCTTGATGTCAACCACTGTTATATTCATTTTATATCTCTTTTCAGGAAATGCTGCCAGTTTGAAATCTACATCCTTCATGATTCCAATAACTGGTACCTCTCTGGCATCCATAGCATAACATTTTCCACATGCCTTGTCAATTTTCAATCCAGCTTGTTGCATGATGGCCAAAGGCATGACATTTGTAGATGCTCCAGAGTCAAGCATACAATTTCTAATTATTTTTCCATTTATAACTAGGGAAACATAAAATGGTTCCACTTGTGAAGGACACTTTGTCATAGTCACTCCTAAATAGACTTCAGGAGTCTCATCTTCTTCATTACACATGACATGTTTTTCACCCTGGATCTGAACATTTTGTTTAGCTTGAAAGGGCACCCCTGAAATTAGGGATATTGTCCTATTCTTGATCTCTTCCACTTTCATGAGTTCCATAAGTGGAACAGAGACTTTTACCTGGGAGAGGACTTGAGCTATATCAAATGGAGCATAATTTTGTATAACAGTTGTAGCTTGCTCCACAATCTTGTTTTTATCCTGAGCTGATTTAGCTCTTACTTTCATAGTTCCCTGATCATCATTCTTGTCTTGGGAACCTTTACCTTGATCTTCAGCCTGAGGGATTCTATTTTCTGGTCCTTGAGATTCATGACCTATTCTATGTCTAAAATTCTGTTTACTATTTACCCACTACCTTTTTTGTGGTTCAATTCCTTTATGACCATGCACTAGCTGACCTGCAGAAACATCTTCTGGCTGATGTGGGCTGCCTACTTGATTTTTACCTCTGAGATTGTAGTTGCTTTTGACTTGAGCAACTGCTGCAGCTGTGAAGGCTCTAATTTCCTCATCATAAGGTAATTGTAAGTTACTCAGAAAATTGTGTGAGCTCTGAGCATACACATAGTTATCTTCATTATCTTCATCATATGGGAACTATTGGTAGGCCTGAATTTGATGATCTGTATTCTCATCAGCATCATAAAAAGTGTATCCATTTCCTATGGACATCATATTAACATCATCATCTTGCACATAATGTGGCTCATTGCATTCATTACAAGATGTAGCATTATCATACAAGGATTGAGCAATCATACACTGTAACTGTGAATGTGGCATCTGGCAAATTATACACCATGGAGCATCATCAACAATATTTATAGCTTTCTTTAGAGGATCAGGAGTTTCTTTGACATGTTGAGCCCTCTGATTTGTGTGGTTACGTGGGAAAATAGGCTTACCATCATGCCAATTGGTATTATAAGGCATATCATGCAATGATGGCCTCTTTTCCTGCCTTTGATAGACTTGCCTATCAGGACCCATCCCTTTTTCACTTCTAGCTAATCTATAGCTTAGGTCCTTAACAACATTTGCCAATTTGTCTATCTTATCTTCAGGGGCAAATGTATTACCTTGAGTGTTCTGAGGCTTGTTTGGATTCTGCAGAATTTTTATATCATCCCTTCTATTTGTCTTGCCTGATGCTTTCCTGTTGTTTTCAATATTCATTGCAATTCTGAAAGCATCCCTGAGAGTAGCAGGACCTTTATCTCTTAATCCATATGCAGTTTTTGCATCAAAGGCATTGATATACAATATTATGCACATTGGTTCATTTGGCCTCATGTGATGTGGCAATTTGTTTAACACTTTAGTAAATCTTGCATTAAAATCTACAACCTGCTCATTTGACCCTTTAGTGATACTAGTGAACTCATTTACAAAAAAGCTAGGGTCAGTTTTGTCACCATATTGCTCCTTGAACATCCTTTTAAAATCATCCCATGATGAAATACTCCGGTCAGGCAGATTCTTGTACCATTCTCTTGCCTCATCTATTAAGGATTGCATGAATGACTTCATGAAAACATCCTCATGTTCAACCTCAAAGTTATCCATGACATTTTTAAAGGCTTTTAGATGATCTTCTCCTGACACAGTGTTGTTTCCTGAAAATTTAGGCACTTGCAGCCTCAGATGCTTATCAATGGGGTTAGGATACCCAGGAATACCATCAAACACCAGCTACCTGAATCTATCTAACTGCATGGGCTGTCTGTTTAACTGATTAACATTAACATTTCTATTTGCATTTTGGTTTCTTACATTGTTCAGTGGTATCCTAGCATCATTCACATTTTGTCTCTCATCATTATGCTGATGTTGCACTTCATTTCTTTGCTGATGTCTCTGCACATTTGCATTCTCTAGGGTAGGAACTGAATCATTTTGGGCAGTTCTTAAGGCTTGCACTTTCTGCTTCATATCATCTCTGATTTTCATGGCTTGTAGATATTCTAGTTCTGCTCTTAGATTTCTAATTTCTTCAGCTAATTGTTCATCCTTAGGCATGGAGGTAGATGGTCTCATACCATTTTGGTCATCATCTTCATCATCCCTCAGAGACTTTGCCTCTTCAAACCTTTCACTTGGGTCTAGAAATGGGCGTTCTTGGAACACCTCTAACCTCATTCTCATGCTACCACCCTGTTGCCTCTCATATGCACCTTGAATATCAGCTTCTGCATTTGAAAAGTAAGGCACATGCTGTCCTGATGGCCTAGGGTTATCTTACATATCATCACCTTTTCTGGGGGAACCCTCATGACTAACTGAGATAGCTCCCTTTCTTCTGTACATCATTCTTCTTGTTACTGGTAACTCTTTAAATAAAGGATTTTGTTGGGATCTTCTCCCCTGCATATAAATTTTACTTTGACCGGTTGGGAGATTACTTCAGAGTCGCCACCTATTACTAGGAACTGTTTTCTTTTGAAAACCAGGGTTCTTTCATAAATTCCCCAGCGGAGTCGCCAATTTCTGTTGACTTTTTCCCAGACTGGATGCTTATTCCCAGATTTCCCTACAAGGTAGCCATCAGTGATCAACAGGATCTCTGGGCCAGGGGCCAATAGTGTAGGAGATAGACTCTGTATTTTATCTCCTCTTCTTCTTCAGGCTCTGCAAAACCTAGGGGGGTATTCCCTACTCAACATCCATGAGGATATGCATACAAAGGCTAGGATGCTGACAGAAAGCAGATAAGTCCTCCTATAAGTAGACCAAAACTAAAAGATAAGAGCAAAGGGGCTAGCTTTGGGCCTATTTGCAGTTGTAGACAGAGGACTGAGGATCCTAAAACTAATTCTAATGTCCTAATGGTTGTTTTAGATTTTGATTTGGATTTTAAGTTTGGATGCAAAGCTGGACATGGTTGTAACACAAACACAAAGCAAGATTGGTGCCTATCCAGGGCCTGGAGTCAGTAGACATACACCTGTGAATGATCAACATGAACAGCTAAAATTGGATTTCAAGGGGATATATGTGATACCTGCCTTACAGATATCTCCCAATATAGAGTGTTAAGTTATCTCTACTTATGGCATCCCTACTGCAGTATACCCTTCCCAATGTTCAACCTGAAAACAGTTTAATCTACCCCTTGAGCAGAAGTTAAAAGATCAGACATTCAACATAGGAATTCTATGCTCTAGAATCTAAACATTACCCAAATATCTAGATTCAGAAGAAGAATACATGCAATACTGGAGACAGAATTAACAAAACACATGCTAAGATAGCATTTCTCATATAAGATTAATCATGAAATCAGTGGGTTCGTGCCAAAACATACAACAAGAGATACATAGACTCACAAGTTTAGCTATACAGAGCGACCAGATCAGCTTGTTTTGAATTACAGAGCCAAAAATCTTCAACTTTCAACAACCAAAAATGAGTAACACTTCCTGCTTATAACAGCCAGGTAGTGTACCACAGCAATTAATTACATGGTTGACCAAAAATCCCACCAGATACACAGTATCAGAAAAATGGTGCTCAACGCATTACCAGATTGGCACCCAAACATGAATGCAGCAGGTAGGGGAGGAGATAGGAAGAAACCTCGAGCCCTGTGCCACTGTCCGTTGATGTACACCTTCAATCGGGTACCAGATCTGTCCATACCTCTGCAACCTTCGCCATTAATGGCGCACCAACCCGCGGCCTCGGGAAAACGTCAAACTGTGCATCGCAACCATTTCCCGCCAAGATAACTCATCGTCATGATATTTCAAATATGCAGGATATCAATTATCCCACATGCACCCCGCGGCGACCTTTTCAACACTTTATATACTAGGCCACGAGCATATATAATGTTGGTGCTTTTGCTCCTGACGACACTAGTATAAGACTTCATCATCATCCTCCAACAGCATGATATCCTGTCACTTGAAATATCACCCTGACGTCAACATCATATCGCAATATAACCTGCATGATAATCGCCTTCATCGGCACAACCTGATCCATCGGAGGAAGATCCTCCTGCTTAGCCGATACCAAAAGTCTGGCCGATGAACATCCTGATGACGTCATCGTCATATCCTGCTGATGTCATCAGCATATCTGCCTACTGCGCACCTCCTCATATCCAGATGACGTCATCATCATATCGACATCAGGATGATAAAACAACGAACATGAAGTGATACAACAACATCAGGATGATATTGACTAAGATCATCCTCACGTCCAAAATATGATGACCACGATGAAAATCGGGTCACACTTAGAACTTTACAGCAACATCATCAAGATGATCTTAACAAAGATCACCCGATGTTAAAATATCACCCCAGCGAAAGATCATGCAGGTAGACAATATGATGACCCTCGCAAGCAACACGGTGATAACTGGAAATATGATCATGATGATGACGACGACCCTTAAGAAAAAATAGGCCAGGTTGAACAACTTAGAAAATGACCCCCTCGGAAGATCAGGGTGACATCATCATCATAAAAGGGTAGGGTGATAATTGGAAAATCACCGGATATTTGAAAAATCACCCTCCGCAAGAAAATTAAGGCACATTGTAGCTCATCAGCAGGATCGGGATGATATCCAAACATCACCCGATATTGAAATATGATGATCCTGATGAAAAACAAGTCGACAGAAAACATGATGATGTGGACCATCATCGAAGACAAGATGATGATGATGATCTCCTCCTCAAAGAAAATATGATGATGCAGCTGAAAAATGCCGAGGAGGTCCAACACTTAGGAAAATGGGCAAGAAGATATAGGGTTCAAATGAAGAAACCCCCTAAACATGAAAAATCAACCTCCAGGTCAAAATGAGTGCTAACACCACCAATCATTGATCTATACTTTGTCTGATCTGCCTTTGGGGAGTCATCATCTTTGCTCAACTTACATCCAGTTGCCATGGGAGTGTTCATTGGTTTTGAATCTTCCATACCATATTTCCTTAACAATTCTTTCACATATTTGGTCTGAGAAATGAAGATTCCTTTCTTTGTTTGAGTAATTTGCAGACCCAAGAAGAAATTCATTTCACCAAGCATAGACATTTCAAACTCACTTTTCATCTGATTTGCAAAAGTTTTGCACATACTATCTCTTCCTCCAAAAATGATATCATCCACAAACACTTCAACAATCAAAATGTTTTCATGAACAATTTTGAAATATAAGTTACTGTCAGCAGTACCTTTGTTGAATCCAATCTGCACAAGATGCTTATCCAACCTTTCATACCATGCTCTTGGGGCTTGCTTTAGTCCATACAATGCTTTCTTCAACTTGCAGACCATATCATCATTATTAGACAATTGAAATCCATCCGGTTGTTCAATGTAAACTTCTTCTTCCAGATCACCATTTAGGAAAGCAGACTTGACATCCATCTGATATACCTTGAAGTCTTTGAAGGCAGCAAATGTAAGAAATAATCTGACTACTTCAATTCTTGCCACCGGAGCAAAGGTCTCTTCAAAGTCAATTCCTTCTATTTGAGAGTAGCCTTTGCAGACCAATCTAGCTTTGTTTCTGATAACTTCACCAGTTTCATTCAGTTTGTTCCGGAAGACCCATTTGGTTCCAATCACATTCCTATCTCTAGGTCTGGGAACAAGATCCCAAGTATGATTTTTCTCAATTTGCATTAATTCATCTTTCATTGCTTTAGTCCAGTTTTCATCATTGCAGGCTTCATTTACAGTTTTAGGTTCAATCTTTGAAATCAGACAACATTCATCCTGATTTTGAGCAACATTCCTTCTAGTTTGCACACCTTTGCTTCTGTCACCTATGATCTGATCTTCAGAATGGTTTAGTCTTACATACCTTGGAATTTTGGGAATATCCTGCACTGTTACTCCTTGATCAGGTTCATTCTGACCTATTTCTTCTTCCTGATTTACTGGATCAAGTTGATTCTGACTTACCGAAGGGGATTGAGTCCCTTGAACCTGAACACCATCTTGATCATCTTCATCAAACTCATAAAATCTTGAAGGCTTCTCAATTCCTTCATCAACTTTCACATTGGTGCTTTCTATCATCTTCCTCAATCTCTTATTGTAACACCGGTATGCTTTGCTTTGAGTGGAGTAGCCCAAGAAAATTCCATCATCACTTCTAGCATCAAACTTTCCTAGATCTTCATCTCTTTTAATATAACACTTGCTACCAAATACTTTGAAATATTTCACAGTAGGAGTGATGCCAAACCAGAGTTCATAGGGGGTCTTACCGGTGTTGTTTCTGATTTGAACTCGATTGAGAGTGTAGACTGCAGTGCTGATAGCTTCTTTCCAAAACATCTGAGGAACATTTTCTTCCAACATCATTGTCCTGGCAGCTTCCTGGATGGTCTGGTTCTTTCTTTCAACTACTCCATTCTGCTGTGGAGTCCTAGGAGCAGACAATTGTCTCCTTATACCCTGCTTCTCACAAAAGTCAATGAACTCACCAGATGTAAATTCACCACCTCTATCAGACCTTAGACACTTTAGTTTCAATCTGGTTTGATTCTCTACCATAGCTTTGAAGATTTTGAACTTCTCAAATGCTTTTGATTTTTCTTTTAGAAAGGTAACCCACATCATCCGGGAATGATCATCAATTAACAACATGAAATATCTATCACCTTGCAGACTCTTGATTCTTGTCGGACCACAGAGATCAGTATGTACTAATTCCAACAATCCGGTAGAAGACTAATCTTTTCTTTTGAAAGAGACTCTACTCTGTTTACCTAGCTGACATTCTTTGCACAAACTATTTGTAGGTTTCACCAATTTTGGAAGGTCTCTTACAGCCTGAATATTGCTTATCTTGATGATGTTATCAAAATTCACATGACACATTCTTCTATACCATAACCAACTCTGATCAACTTGAGCAAACAAACAACTTTTGTTTGAACCAACCAGATGAAAGATATTACCTTTTGTTTGAGCACCGGATGCAATTTCAGTTCCGGAGCTTGTAAAGATTCTGCATTTTCCATTCTTGAATCGGAGATCATAGCCTTTGTCCACTAACTGACCAACACTGAGAAGATTGTGCTTCAATCCTTCAACATATAGTACATTACCTATTTTGCTCTTTCCATCAAAGGAAATAGTTCCCCTACCTCTGATTCTGCCAGCAGAATTGTCACCAAACTTTACCATTCCTCCTTCATACCTTTCTAAATCTAAGAACTTATTCTTGTCACCAGTCATATGGTGAGAACATCCACTATCAATAACCCAATCATCCTTTTCTTCCACTTGAGCAGCCAAAGCTCTTTCCACAACCTTGTGATTGACAGATTCAGAGGATATTGAATCTTCTTCCTTGATGGCAATAAACACCCATTCATTTCCGGATTTGCTTTCTAGTTCTGATTCATCATCTGTTACTCCTTCATTGTCATCTTCTTCATGAACATAATAGCAGTTCTTTTGAAACCTTTGTCTGTTAGTATTAGACCTTGCAGATCTTTCCGGACATCTTGAAGCAAAATGACCAATCTTATTGCAGTTGAAACACTTAAAGGGTAGTTTTCCTTCATACTTACCGGATCCTCTTGGCAGTCTCTTTGCAATGAGGGCTTCAAGTTGAGCTGCTTCTGCTTCTTCTTCTTCCATGTCTCTTCTTGCTTGATCATACCATGACATCTTCCTTGATGAGTTTTCTCCCGGATCAAATCTCTGTTTGCCTTTCACATAGGCACTAGCTTTGAAAGCAGATTCAGTCTTGGGAGGATCATCTCCAAACTCAGTCATTTCAAATGCAGCTAGTTTGCCAGCCAGTTGTTCTCTTGTGACAGTTGTGTGGGCTCTGAATTCATCAATGGCAGCAACCTTGATTTTGTAGGCAGCAGGAAGGGATCTTAGGATTTTGCAGACAATCTCATTTTCATCTAGAGTTCCACCAGCATTTCTAATTCCACATACCAGCTCATTCACTCTTGGCATAAAGGTAGTGATGTTTTCATCATCTCTCATCTTCAATCTTTCAAATTTCCCTTTCAGACTTTGCAAACTTGCACTTTTGACAAACTCATCTCCTTCATACAGAAGTTCCAGTTTAGTCAGGATCTCATATGCAGTTGGTAGGTCAATAACATTTGAGAGATCTGAATCATTCAATGCGCTTAGTAGGGCTTCCTTGGTCCGCAGATTATTTTCAGCATCTGTGATTTCATTCAGAGTTGTCGGACCACCTTGTGGAGGTACATATGGTTTTGAGACCATAGCCAAGTATGCTTTTCCCATACATTCCAAGTGACACTTCATGCGACCTTTCCAGAGAGTGAAGTTGGTTCCATCGAACTTCGGACTATCCTTCTTGTATGACGACATCCTGGATCTCCTCAAGCGGTTAAGCTCCTTTCAGAGGAACTTGGCTTTGATACCAATTGTTAGATTTAAGGCATACAACTGAGAGGGGGGGGTGAATCAGTTGTATAAAACTTCTTGTTCTTTCAAACACTTGATTCTTCGTTGTTAGTTAACAACATATCAATTAATCATCCATGAAAGCATAATACATAAACACAAGAGCAGATAAACATCAACACATTGAACACCAAGATTTTGACGTGGAAAACCCAGTTAAGGGAAAAACCACGGGGTGATTAACCCAAGGATTATTCTCTATTAGAAGAATAAGAAAAAGAATGGCACTTGCCAATTAGGGCTCACTGCCTGAGCACACTGCTCACAAAGAGGCCCACTGCCTACAAGGAGACACACTGTCTACAAAGTGATAAGAATCACAATCTTGAACTGGAGAATGACATCTCTACCATGTCTGGATCAGTTCCATTTAAGCCCAAAAACCTCTGCTCTGCCTTTCGCACTTCTCTTCGCTATGCCACACTCATCCACACAATCCACACTTCGAAATGAACTCACAAACCGTTATTTATACAAGACATCGACTTAGGAACAAACATCTAAGTCGGCAAACAACCATAAGAGTATCCGCAAGATGAATAACACATCCGGTCGGCCACCACAAGAACATTCGCAGGATGAACAACTCATCCGGTCGGCTAAACAGAGCAAGAACTTCATCCGGAAGAATAACTTCAATTCCGGGCTCTACTATCAATGCGGACCAACAACATAACCTCAACATGATCCAAGAACCTTCACAAGCCTGCCTGAATGACCAGGTACATCCGCACTTTCTTTACTTACTGGAATCTCTTCTCTTCCTTATCCGAAACTTCAAGAACACTGTCTGTCGCCACTGTCATAATGCAAGAGGTACTTTCGGACCTTCAAATCATACACAACTTGAGATGGCACATCACAAGGACATCCCAAAGACTCCTTCCAATCCGCAGATTAGGATTATACAGTTCCGGACCTCACCGGACCTTTTTGTGATCCTCTGTCACCTCTGAATACTTGCCGGAACCGGTTCTACACCGACAGCCACAACTCCTTCAGATCTTCATGCGGACCTCTGAAATCTTAACTAAAGCATCTCAAGACTCATATCTACAAACCCTTTAATCCGCATCCTCCGGTTCTCAACCTATACAATACATTTGCCTTCTTCTCATCATGGTTCTTCACTGTTCCTGACTGAGGCTAATTTTCTCAATATCCTTAGCACACAGCTCATCCAATCCTTCTTGTCAATGCAATATGAGTATGTTGACATCAATGACAACACTGGATCACCTCATACTTGCAACAAAAGCATCAAGTGAGGGGAAGCAAAGAAGAAAAGCAAGATTATATGTCTTGATGGTTTTTCACATCATGTGTTGCCATCAATGACAAAGGGGGAAATTGTTGCAAGTATGAGCAATAAGTGTTGTCATTGATGTCAATACATAAGGAAGTTATTTGAATAAGTCTAAACAAGTATCTGAGGAATTAGTACAAGTGCAGAATTGCTTTATTCATCAAGAATAGTGTAGTGTTTTGCTCTGCATATTCTATACATTAAATATATTTTCTTGTGGATTGGAAGTAATGTTAAGGGATGTATGTAGAAGCTATGTTTCAATTCTAAGCCTCTAGTGTGAATATTTGAGAGAGTTGTGTTCAGCAAAGTAAAAACTATTTTTCTGTGTATTTAATGGTTACAGGGATAATGTATTCTTCTCTACATTTCTTTGCATTTAAGTTTCATAGTCTACAGTTTTGGAATTAATTTTTTAATGATGTTATGTGTCTTCAATTCAAATGGTTCATGATTTGGTGCTCTGCAAGCAATCTTTCCTTTATGACAGTGGTCGACAGTAATGTTCAAGTGCTCCAATTTGAAGAATCTTATGGATAAAGTGTTTAGAGGTTGTGCAAATGTTCTTGGTGATTGTAACATACTTGTGGGCATATCTAGATCATGTTCCTACCTTTGGATTGGTCTGCAAAGTATAATTCAGATCGTGCATGAAGCATGTTCTTAAAAGTCTTAGTGTTAACTCTAGTCTTGGTCGACTTGGTTGTTCTCACTACTTGCAGTTATGATTTGAAGATTGTGGAAGCATGTTGATGCCTGGAAGATTGCAATTGAGTCCCAGGTAAGCCTTGGCATGATTCACATTCATTCTTTTCTCTCCTAATTCTATTTAGGTCTAGACCTATCTTAATGTATGTATGTTTTCCAACCTTGGAGATTGTTCCAAAGGTTGATGATTATAATGCTGACCTTGATGTAAATTCTAAGGTTGATGAATTGTATAAAAACATGAAATGAAGTCATGAATTTGTAAGAGGATGTAAAAATGAAAAGATAATTATGAAGTGTAAAAGAAGAGTAGAGCAAAGGATACTTATTGTGCTTCAATGGGACTAAACCTTGGCATAGTGTAGATGTTATTAACTTAGTTCACCAAATTTGGTAGTAAGCCACCCATTGGCAGTGAGCCGCCCCATTGGCAGTGAGCCTCTTCTTGCAGTGAGCAATTTTGGTAGTGAGCCTTAAGGCAGTGAGCCTTTAATTTTTTGTATTGTTATAACATATTATATTCTGAGCTAACACTCACTGTGGTTTTTCCCCTATGGGATTTTCCACATAAAAAATTTGGTGTCTCCTATCTTGAATGTGTGAATGTGTTCAAGTTTTTGTTTCATGCTTTTATGGTTAAAATACAAACACATGTTGATTGATTAATGTGTTAATGGCTTTGAAATATTGGTTACAACTGATTCACCACCCCCCTCTTAGTTGTATCACACTTTTCAACATGAAGCACAACACACATCACCTTCGCAACCTCTCTAAAAATTGTAGATGACTTATGCTCACTGCATTAGGTCTTCTACCACTGAAAGTGTTGGAAAGAGACACTGCTAGGCATGTCAGGTGTTTTCATTGATGGCAACTGAATCTATCTTACACATCTGTATTGTATCATTTGATCATACCAGAAGTCAGATTACAGATTTGCCTAAGTCTGGATAGACAGGACCAGAGCATACGACGGGGTTCAACATTTTGGTCCGCATTTCTCTACAGGAAATCAAATTGTGCTACAGATTTGAGGGAATGTTAAGGGATGTTAGGACTACCTAAATCCAAAGTTTTAGCCTTTGGTGTTGAAGGTACTGAAATTTACAAGAATCTGAGTATCGAGTTTTGGTTAGACAGTTTAGTCTAGTGAAGAACAGGCCGACTTGGTATTTGATCCTTGTGTGGATTAGGAGAAGTTGTTGGTTGAGTAATTTGTGAGATCTAGTGGTATTGGCTGACATGTGTGATGACTTGAATACATAGTTTTTGGTCTGCATTGATGTTTGTGTATGGATTCAACTGACAGAATAGTGATCTTGAAAAAGTTTCTAAGTTTTCTTGAGGCTGACTGTAGTTGATGAAATCCCATGTTGCGGATATATATAATCAATGAGTTCAAGCATTTTGAGGTGTGAATTGTAGTAGTAACAAGTACAAAGCAAAAAGATCTAGGGTTCAGATCATGGCAGAACATTGAAACAGGGCAGTAAGAGATGAAGTGTGTGAAGTTAGTATATTGAGCCTAACTGGAGCTATAATCTTGCATTGTTAGATGCTATTCTTTAGTTTAAACATTTTAGTGAACTCTTGTAATTGATATTGTAGGTAGTGAGCCTCCTTTGACCAGTGAGCTCTGGGCAGTGTGCCTGAAGGCATGTGTCTTCCCATTTGTAATACTTTTAACAGATTATAAAATCTTGTGGGTTAAACCCCACCATGGTTTTTCCCTTAACCGGGTTTCCACGTAAAAATCATGGTGTTCATCTATGATGATCTTGTTGTTGTTGTTCATATGTTCTTATTTCTTTCTTGTGAATGTATGTGGTAAATTTAAAACGAATTTAATAATAAGTTTTACAGAACACTGATTCACCCCCCCTCTCAGTGTTCCTTAATTTCAACAATTGGTATAAGAGCTTGGTTCCTTGGAAGAAGTTTAATAGCTTGAGGAAGATTTGGGAAGGTATTTCAATGGACTCATTCAGGTATTCTAATGGCATCAATGAACAACTTCAATTTTCTTTAGAAGATTTTGATTAGTCTAAAGAAGAAGTCAAAGAACTGAAAGAGAACCTTAAAGATGATGAGGATTTCATTTAGACTTTAAAAGGGCAATTGAGCAAGTCTATGGAAAAGAGGAAGGAGTTGCTTCAGTGGTTAGAAAATTAGAATGAAGATAATGCCATGGATAAGGCTCTGAAGGAAAAGTCAAAGGAATGTGAGAAGCTAGCAAAAGAAGATGTTGTATTAAAACATGAGATGGAATCTAGAGTGATGAGGCTAACCAAGGAAATAGAGGAAAGGAAGAAGATTGAAGAAAACCTAAATCAGTCTCTAAAAGAAAGAATAGAAGAGTGCTATAGATTGGATAGAATAATTGGCCATCTAGAGTTTGATCTACAAGAAACTAGGTATAATGAGGAACAACTTGAAAAGCAAATTGTCATACTCAATCATGACCTAGAAGCTGCAAATGAATACAAAGAAAAGTTCAAGATAAGCTCAGCTAAACTTGAGGTGCTGCTTGATAGTCAAAAGAAGGTAGATGATAAGCATGGTCTAGGATATGAGAAAGGTGAAAGCTCTATATCTGATCAAAGAAATCCAAGAAGGAATCTTAGAAGGCCTCCGGTAAGGTAGCCTAATGCTCAAAGGTATCCATCTTTCAATGGAAATTGTTTCAATTGCAATAAGTTTGGTCATAGAGCTACTTAGTGCAGTGGTCCATCTTTCTCTAGTCAATGCTTCAATTGTAAAAGGTATGGTCATAGATCTAATGAATGTAGAAGTATGATGATGAACTACTCTAACAACAGAAGAAATGTCAATTCTTTCAATGGCAACTTTTTTGCATGCAATAGATTTGGACACATGGCTAATCAGTGCAAATCAAGAGGAAATCAAGTAAATGAGCAAAGAAATGTTGTGTGCTTTAATTGCAACAGATCTGGTCATATTACAAGATTCTACAGAAGCATGAATGATGATAGAAAAGGTCTGGTAAACATAAACCAAAACATGCAGAGACAAGATAAAGGCAAGGGTAAAGTAGATGTGAATGAGATCCAAAATGAAATGAACAAAACATGGGTGAAGAAAGGTGAAATAAATGATGGTGATGGGTCTACACTAAAATCTAGTGTTGATAATTCCTTTGAGAATTAAAATAAGAGCTCTGGATTAGGGGGAGTTGTATTGAAAATCTAATTCCCCCTACCAGTAAGTGGGTACCTAAATCTAGCATGATGAATGAAGATAAAGAAGCCTAATGTAGATCTATTGAAGCAAATTCTGGAAGAAAAGAATCTAATGCGATTGATTGCGGAGCAATTGAAGATTGATTATATGTAGAAACAGTGTAACCGGATGAATTAGGGCAAAGCATTTATTACAATGGTGAATTAGGTTTTGTGGAGCATCAAAGGTCATTTACTCAACATTTGAATCACTTTACATTCAGAGAGAACAAGGATAAGAGTGCCTAATCTAAGATTTCAAAGATTTGAAATGTGAAAAGTGAATCCGACAGCTAACCCTAACCGGCGAAACAAGGTATTCTCTCTGAAACTCTCTGAATTTGCAATCTCTAGATATGGCTACTCCATTGGTTGTTGAAATCACCGAAAGGCCCCGACCTAAATTCAAAAAGCATCCACACAGATCTGTAGAGGTCGATATGTTAGGTGCCTTTTCAAATGTTTTGTATCATGTATTGCATGTTGAAGATATTAGGGCTTATATTCATGCTAACATAGATGAGTTTGGGGATTTGAAGTTAGTAGATTTGTTCAAGAATCACCTGAGGGGTGAGATTTATGGCCTTAAACTTGAGTATAAGGTGTTGCAAGACAAACATTTCATTCAGGTTATTAGGTTCCCATCCTTCGACAAGAATGAGTGGGTCTAGTATATACTGAGTCAGATGCATGCTAAATTCATGTGGTTAATGAAACCCTTTAAGATCACAAAGAATGCTATCAAGGCCATAATAGGATTGAACTCATCCAGTGGACTATCGATGCTAAAATCAGTGAAGAATCATACTATAACTAAAGCTACCGGATCAAAATTTGATAAGTGGACAATGACAATAAATGATATAACTGATCTGGATGTCAAATTTGCATCTATGATGATTGGGTATAAGATATACCACTCCAGCAGGGAAAACTCAGTGTCCGGTATAGCCATTTGTGTTGCTTATCAGATGTTAAGAGAAAATGTTGACTATGACTTGTGTGAGCTACTGTAAAACTAGCTAATGGAGAATCTGGATAAGATCAAGAAGGATAAGAAGAATACATTCAAGTATGATACATTAGTCTTGTGCTTGTTCTTCTATTTCATGAATGAGTTGCCTGGGATGAAAAGCCTGCATTGGACTAGTGACAAACATGTTGCCATACAAATAAGAGAGCACTTGCACAATATCGGTGACTCCAATGCCCAAAGGACTACTCTTTGGGGATATTTCAAAAATATTTAGAACATGATGCAATCAAGGGAAAGAATGCCTAGGTCTATGGTGGAAAAGTACAAGGATACAATTTGTTTCATGGTGGAAACAGATCAATGCTTGATGGAAGTAGTTAAACAAAGGACTGTATGGATTATGCCCATGGGGTATGAAGTCGATGAACAAATACTAGAAATGTATGCTCAACACCTTCTGAGAAAACCAAAAGATACCTCAGTTGAGAGATTCGGTACACATAGTGAACTTAGTGTGAGACTGCATGTTGAGCTCTAGAAACCTAAATCTAAGAGAAAGATCCAAAGGCAAGTTGAAATATATGCAGAAAGCATTGGCATAACAAAAGGAGTTGGGAGACAAAATAGGGAAGTGTTCTGGTAGAATCCTCTTCTAAGCCAAGGACTACTAGGAGTTCAGGTTTAACCTCTGGTGCATCACCTTCTCCTATTGCAGAGAAATTCAAAGAAAAATCTACTGGTAAGGAAGGAAGAAGGACAAAAGTAATGGCCAAAAGGTCATATGTCAGTGTGGAGCAGGAGGATGAAGAAGAGACTGAGTCATATGGTGAGGTTAAAGAGTTGAAGGCCTTAGGCACTAAGGCTGCTAAAGTGTCTAAGGAGAAGCCCTCCAAAAGCATAAAGTTAGAGAAAGCAAAAGCATCAAGGGTTGCTAAAGTCAAGCCCTTCGGAAGTATAAGGGTAAGCAAAAGATTAAAGACTGAGACCCATGTTGAAAAATCAACCCTGTCAGTTGAAGACATTATGAATGTAGTAACTATTCATGGGAATTTGAAGGCCATAACAAAATATTACGACAACTTTGATAATGTCAACAAGAAAATTTTGGAGGATGCTACTATTAAATACTTGAATACATTCAACAAAGCACTTGTGGAAATTCTGTCAGAAATCCCAAAGAATCTAAGAGACATTCTGGAGATGACAAAAGAAGCTGCTAAAGAAAAGGACTTGGAGCTAAGAGAACATGTGTTGTCCATTTTGTGTCTGGTAATCTCTAGGAAGGAAGCAAATCAAATTTTTAAAGAAGTTAAAGATGAATATAGAAGCAAGAAAAGAATGAATAAGCTAATGATTGGAGACATTGATGAAGTGGTCAAAGAAACAGAACACATTTTGAGGAAATCCCTAGACAAGAATAAGTTTTATGTGGTCACTAAAGAACTTGTTGATGCTAATGATACATACATTCCAAATGATGAAGAATTGAAGGAAGATGAGCAACAAGCTGAGGCAAATGATTTCTCTACTTTGGAAGAGGAAATATTGAATAAAGAAGATGAAGAGATGGTGAAGGAAGATAATGTTGATGGTGTAGAGGATACTCAAATTCCTCCGGACCAATCTGGTAAAGAAAATACAGAAATGAATATAAATGCTCCTACTGACGGTGACTCTGAGAAGAATAAAGAGCAAAAAGTAGAAGAGGTTAAGGACAAGGAAGATCAAGAAGAAGAAACTGATGATGGAATTGATTCCTCCATTCAAGACATTAAGGAATTTGATAAAAATGATGATGATGCTGCTGCTGAGGATACACAAAATCCTCCTGAAAAGAATGCAGAAGACATTGCTAATGATACAGAGAGAGTAGAAGCAGAGAAAAAGAATGAAAATGATAAGCCAGACAATGTGGTTGATTCTGGAAAGGGAGAAGATGTAGGCCCTAATGAGCATAAAACTAAAACATCATATTGGGGAAGAGAGACTACAGAAGCAGTGAAATAAATTTTGGAGAAAGATAAACAAGTTGCAAAAGATCTAGATATAATATAAGGTCCAATCAATTTTGATGCTCTGTCACCGATATAGAAGATGAAGTTTTCCTCTTTTGCACAAGATAAGGCCAGAGAGGAAATCCTGAAGTTCCACATAGAAGACAGTGAGTTGCTTGGTCTTGCATCTGACATTTTGGAGAAAATCATGCCTACATTTCAGAAGGTTTCATCAGCATCCTCCTCTGGTCAGTTGAAGAATCTGATAAACTCTGTAAGTACTCACTTTGAATCTTTTGAACAGTCAGCATAAGTCAAAGTCCAGAATGAATTCAATGGTAAAATATTTTATAAACTCAAAAGAACAATTGACAATGATAGAATTATGTTGGATACTAGTGTAAAGAGTATTCAAAATGCCCTCACTAAAGGAGGAGATGTGTACAAATTTTGTTTATCTCGGTCTAAAGTTGTTGAGGATATTGAGAAGAAGATTAAGGACTTAGAGCTTAAATTGTCTAATATCTCTCAGTCATATAGTCCTTTAACTGAGTCTATAATAACTAAAGAATGTCAAGTAGTAAGTTTTCTTGATGAATTGAGTAATTTGCAGAAGGAAAAGGTTAAAGTTATGAGTAGATTGGATGAGCTCCAGGGACTGATTTCCCCTAAGTTAAAAACAATGTTCAATGCATTGACAAAAGCTCAAGTTGCTGCTCTGACAAGTGATCCCACTGATCTATAGAAGGTAGAGTCACAAGCCTTCTTATTCAGTGGTCATATTTTAGTTTTGGGTAGCATGAAGAAAAGTTGGGACAGTGAATTGGCACTGCTGAAAAACATTTTTGGTGATGTGTTTAAGTTCATGCAAGGATTGTTTGTATATATGTGCCCATGTACATAGAGTTTTTGCATGAATTTTGATATGTGGATCCTAGCCTTTGCCATTGATGTCAAAGGGAGAGTGGAAAATAGTGAAAAATGAGGAATTCAGCTAAGGGGGAGCATTAGAAAACACAAGTGTACATAGTAAAGGGGAGTTGTTCTAACACTTAGTCATTTTCACTAAGTGTTGCCATCAATGCCAAAGGGGGAGATTGTTGGAAAGAGACACTGCTGGGCATTTCAGGTGTTGTCATTGATGGCAACTGAATCTATCTTACACATCCACATTATATCATTTGATCATACCAGAAGTCAGATTGTAGATTTTTCTAAGTCCGGATAGACAGGAACAGAGCATATGACAGGGTTCAACATTTTGGTCTGCATTTCTCCATATGAAATCATATTGTGCTGAAGATTTGAGGGAATGTTAAGGGATGTTAGGACTAGCTAAATCCAAATTTTTAGCCTCCGATGATAAAGGGATTGAAAGTTACAAGCATCTAAGTATCAAGTTTTGGTTAGACAGTTCAGTCCTGTGAAGAACAGGTCAACTTGGTGTTTGATCCTTGTGCGGATTAGGAGAAGTTATTGGTTGAGTAATTTGTTAGATCTAGTGGTACTAGATGACATGTGTGATGACTTGAATACATAGGTTTTGGTCCACATTGATGTTTGTGAATGGATTCATTTGATAGAACAATGATCTTGAAAAAGTTTCTAAGTTTTCTTGAGGCTGACTGCAGTTGATGAAATCCCATGTTGTGGATATATATAATTGATGAGTTTGAGCATTTTGAGGTGTGAATGTGTAAATATAAAGTGAGAGGTGTGAAGTGTAGCAGTAACATGTGTGAAGCAAAAAGTTCTAGGGTTTGGATCATGGTAGAACAGTGAAACAGGGCACTAAGAGATGAAGTGTGTGAAGTCGGTATATTGAGCCTAACCAAAACTATAATCTTACATTGTTAGATGCTATTCTTCAGTTCAAACATTTTAGTGAACTCTTGTAATTGATATTGTAGGCAGTGAGCCTCCTTTGAGCAGTAAGCTCTGGGCAGTGTGCCCGAAGGCATGTGTCTTCCCATTTGTAATACTTTTAATAGAGTATAAAATCTTGTGGGTTAAACCCCACTATGGTTTTTCCCTTAACCGGGTTTCCACGTAAAAATCTTGGTGTTCATGTGTGATGATCTTGTTGTTGCTGTTCTTATGTTCTTATTTCTTTCTTTTGAATGTATGTGGTAAATTTAAAAGGAATATAATAATAAGGTTTGCAGAACACTAATTCACCCCCCTCTCAGTGTTCCTTAATTTCAACAGAAATTCCTTGTTGCCTCTCATTCAAATTCACAACACAAACATCCTCATCTTCACACTTTTCACACATTCACACGAATCCTTTACACTTATTTATATCAATAATCAACCTTGAAACATTCACCAAGGTCAGAAACACACTCTATAACCTTTGAAACAATCTCCAAGGTCGACAAACATGCATAATCCAAATAAGATCTAGACCTAAACATTCTTGTGAAGCAAATGAATGAAGGTAGAACATTTCACAACTTAGCTCAAACCTAAATACATCTTCGCACACTTCAACAAACTTCCTCAATCTACAAAGCACATATGCAATTAGTGTTAGCACCCAAGTCAGCTAAACTTGTGAAAACAACAAGAACACTTAGGCACACACTTCCAAAAACACACCCATAGCTTGTAGACCAAGAACAAGCCTTTAACATAATTTGGAAACATCTATGAACAACATGAAATCAATTGGGAGCCAACAAATCCAACTACAACAAATCTCACTTGAAGATAATTCATAAACTATTCACAACCAACACTGCCAAGCTTTGCTACTCAAGAAAAATACATTCTAGAGCATTAAATCATAAGTCGTTTGGATATAACATAGATATGGACCTTATGAACACTCATCCAAAATCACAAGACCAATAATCAAATTGTGGAGAAAAATACTTTCTCCCAGTCATATTGCAAATACTGCTAGGCACAGTCTTCAAACTGGTGAACATAACTTTTGAGCCACAGCATTTAAGACCACCAAATTCTAGATTTAACATCTTCAACCACTTCTCTAAAACATATCAAAACCTCACACTCTAGTCTTCAACATAGAATAAATGTGAAACAAAAACTCAGACAGTATCTTGTAAGCCAGAATACTTCTTTACAACACTATCTTCAGTATTTATCAAATTTTCTCAAAAGCACTTGGAAACCTAGCAATAAGAGAAATATGCTAACATCATCAACACTACTACAAGCCATTCAAATCATATTAACACAACAACTCAATCAATCAACAACTGCAACATCAGAAGATATAGTTGACACCAATGACAACAAAAACATGTTCACATCAATAACAACACTGATTAGCACATACTTGCAACAATCTCCCCCTTTGTCATTGATGGCAACATATGATGTGAAAAACCATCATGACATAATTATTCACTAATATCATTCTCCTAATTTCTTTTATACATCTTACCCTTCCTTTATTTTTCACATGAAATCTCTCCCCCTTTGACATCAATGGCAAAGGGTGACACCTTTTTCAAGATTTCTCCCCCTAAGTATGATACTACACATACTTGCACCAATCTCAACTACTATGAATGCCTCCCCCTGACTGCAACACTCTTCAATGCCACTACCTACTCCCCCTGAGAGGTATTATCCATCATCAGTCCAGAAAAGATGACTCCTGAATCACACTAGACTGATGCACTTCCTTATGTATCTAGTTTAACAAAGGAGGGGCAATAACCCCTAACTTCTCCTAGAGATACTCAAATGTATCCTTAGGAAGAGTCTTGGTGAATATGTCAGCAACCTGATCTTTTGTAGGCACATACTCAAGCTTCACTTCTTTATTTGCAACCTTCTCTCTAAGAAAGTGATACCTAATAGAAATATGCTTTGTCCTTGAATGTATCACTAGATTCTTTGAAATGTTAATGGCACTGGTATTATCACAGAAAATAGGAATTGCATCATCATACTCAACTTTGATATCCTTCAGAGTTTGTTTCATCCATAGAACTTGTGTGCAACATGATGTTGCTGCAATGTACTCTACTTCTGGAGTAGATAAGGATACTAAATCCGACTTCTTGCTTTACCATGACATAGCTCTATCTCCAAGAAAGTATATAGCACCACTTGTACTTTTCCTATCATCTACACATCTAACCCAATTTGCATCTATGTAGGCACTTAGAGTGAAGTCATTGCTCTTAGGATATCACAAACTACTGTCTGCAGTGCCCTTCAAATACCTGAATATCCTCTTTACTGCCATGACATGTGACTCTCTAGGATCTACTTGAAATCTGGCCACAAGATAGACTGCATGCATGATATATGGTCTAGTAATAGTTAGGTATAGTAGTCCTCCAATCATTGATCTATATTTACTCTGATTAGCCTTAGGGGATTCATCATCTTTTCTTAGCTTACAACTAGTTGTCATGGGGGTACAAGTTGGTTTAGATTCTTCCATTCCAAACTTTTTCAACAACTCCTTGACATACTTTGATTGTGAAATGAAAATGCCCTTATCTGTTTGATTAATTTGTAGCCCAAGAAATAAGTTCATCTCACCACACATTGACATCTCAAATTATTTTTGCATCTCATCTGCAAAGTTCTTACACATAACTTCATTTCTACTGAAGATTATAGCATCCACATAGACCTCAATAATTAGGATTTCATCTTTGCTTACCTTGATGTACAAATTACTATCTGCAAACCCTTTATTGAATCCCTAATACAACAAATACCTATCTAACCTAGCATACCAAGCTATGGGAGCTTGCTTCAGTCCATACAATGCCTTCTTCAATCTACATACCATATATGGTTTCTCTATATATACTTCCTCTTCCAATTCACCATTCAGAAAAGTAGACTTCACATCCATTTGATATACTTTGAAGTCCTTATGTGCTACAAAAGCTAGAAATAACCTAATAGCCTTCAATCTTTCCACTAGAGCAAAAGTTTCCTCATAATCTATTCCTTCCACTTGTGAATAGCCTTTACATACAAGTCTTGCTTTGTTTCTTACTACTTCTCCATTCTCATTCAACTTATTTTTGAAAACCCACTTTGTTTCAATCACATTCTTATCTACAGGCCTAGGGAAAAGTTTCCAAGTCTTGTTCTTTTCAATTTACATCAATTCTTCTTCCATTTCCTTGACCCAACATTCATCTTTACATGCTTTAGTAACTGTCTTAGGTTTAACTTTAGAAAGTAGACAGAGGTTTACCTATTCTTCTGCAACTCTTCTTCTTGTTAAAACTCCTTTGCTTTTGTCACCAATGATTTGATCCTCTGAGTGATTATTTTGCACATACTTGAGGGTTTTAGGAACTCTTTCCAAAGCTTCTTCTTTGTCAATCTGAACTTCCTTGTCTTTATTTTCTTCAACTACTTCTGTATCAGCAGACTCATTTGACTCATATCCATTTAGCTCTGAGATTTTCTAAATATCTTTATCTACATTCACATTTGCACTTTCAACAATCTTCCTCAACCTTTTTTTATAGCACCGGTAAGCTTTACTTTTAGTAGAGTACCCAAGGAATATGCCTTCATCACATCTAGCATCAAACTTTCCTAACTCTTCATATCTTCTGATATAACATTTGCTTCCAAAAACTTTGAAATACTAGACAGTAGGAGTTCTTCCATACCACAGCTCATAAGGTGTCTTCGTTCCATTTGCTTTGACTTGCATTCTATTCTAAATGTAGACAACAGTGTGAATTGCTTCTTTCCAATATACTTTTGGTAGGTCTGCTTCTTTGATCATTGTTCTAGAAGCTTCCTAAACTATTCTATTCTTCCTTTCAACTACTCCATTTTCCTGAGGAGTTTGGGGGGTAGACAATTGTCTCTTTATCCCATTTGCTTCACAAAAAGCATTGAATTCATTTGAAGTGAACTCACCACCTCTATCAGACCTCAAACACTTGATTCTCAAATCCATTTCATTCTCAACCATTGCTTTAAATGCCTTGAACTTGTCTAGGGCTTTTGATTTTTCTTTAAGAAAAGTAAACCAAGTCATTCTTGAACAATCAATAAGTAGCATGAAATACCTATCACCTTGTAGACTTCTTGTTCTTATAGGACCACACAGGTCTATATGCACCAAGTCCAATAGACCAGTATAATTTTGTTCTTTACTCTTGAAACTAGTCTTCATTTGCTTCCCAAATTGACATTCTTTGCAAATAGCATTAGCAGGCTTCACAATCTTAGGCAATTCTCTTACAGCTTGAACTAAGCTTATTCTCACCAGATTATCAAAGTTAATGTGACACATTCTCCTATGCCATAACTAGCTTTCATTTTTCTGAGCCAACAAACAACAATTACCAGTTCCATTCAAATGATAAGCATTGCCATGAGTCTTCTTACCAGCAGTAATTATTGTTCCGGAGTCTTTCCTTATCTCACATCCATTATCCTTAAACATAAGATTGTATCCTTTGCTACACATGTGTCCAACACTTAGAAGATTATGCTTTAGGCCTTTGACATAAAGAACATCATTTGTATTATGTTTGCCATCAAAAGTAATTGACCCTTTTCCACAAATCTTACCATTTGCATCATCACCAAATCTAACTAGTGCTCCTTCATACTTTTCCAAATTAACAAACTTACTCTTATCTCATGCCATGTGATTTGAACATCCATTGTTAATGACCCATTCATCCTTTTCCTTTCTAGCATGAAATGTAGACATCAGTTTTTCCTCTTCCAGACATTCTTCCTTGGCACAGCTTGTAAGGTTAGTAGAAACAGGTTCTTCTTTTAGAGAAATAAATAAGCATTCACTAGAATTACCATCCTCTAAATCAGATTCATCATCAGTTTTACCATCATCATCTTTGACATAGTAACTTTTCCTTTCCATCTTACCTTTTCCTTCTTTGTTCTTGATCTTCAAAGCTCTATCAAGACATCTTGAAGTATAATGACCAATCTTACCACAACTAAAACATTTGAAAGGTAATTTACCTCTAAACTTTTTGGTTCCCTTTTTCATTCTACTTACAAACTTTGCCTCAATCTCACAAAGTCTTCCTCATCTGATTCCACAACATACTTATCTGATCTAACAGTCTTTTCTAATTTGGCTTTAAAAGCAGTCTCAACTTTCACAAGACCCTCAGTAGTACCAAATTCTCTCATCTCAAAAGTAGTCAATTTACCAAGCAATCGATCTTTTGAAAGCTTGTCTGTATCTAGCAATTCTTCAATGGCAGATACTTTATGAATATAAGATTTGGGAAGTGTTCTGAGTATTTTATTCACATCTTCATTATCATCAAAGTTTCCACCAAGACCTTTGATGTCATTGACAACTTCATCAATCTTCTACATATAGCTTGTTATATTCTCATCTTCAGACATCTGCATAGTTTCATATTTGGACTTCAAATTTTGCAAATTGGCTTTCTTGATAGATTCATCACCTTCACAAATATTCTTCAATTTTTCCCAAATCTCATGTGTAGTTTTTAGATCCAAAACTTTTGCCATTTCAGTGTTAGATAGAGCATTTAGTAGGGCATTTCTAGCTTTACTATTAGTCTCATAAGCCCTAATCTCCATTGCAGTCTCTGGACCATTATCAGGTAAAGTGTATTCCTTTTCAATCATTCTCCATACAATGTAACAAGGGGAAATAAGATAACTTTGCATTCTTACCTCTAGAAGGCATAGTCAGATCCATCAAACTAAGGAATGTCTTTCTTGTGCACCATCCTCGATCTACCTTAAGCTATTAGGCTTTCATCCAAGGAACCCTTGCTTTGATACCAATTGTTGAATGCACAAGAAAACTAAGAGGGAGGGTGAATCAGTTTTATCAAAAACTTTAAACGCTCACAAACATAATCACATCCACATTAGTTTACCTAAACCCTTATTATGTTATTAAGATAAAACGTGGAAAATAGATAATAGAAACTTAATCACATCAACACCATGCACAAGAGAGCACCATATTTACATGGAAAACCATAGAAGGGAAAAAAAATGGTGAGGATTATCTCACAATATAAAGTAGTATCAATACTGAATTGCAAAGAGGCTCATTGTCAAAGGGCTCACTGCCTAAGGACTCACTATCCAAAGAAATGCTCACTACAATATGTTCATTGCAAAAAGGGCTCACTGCCAAGAGGGCTCACTACCATGAACTGATATGATAGCATCTACCACATGCCTGAGTTCAGTTCCAATGAAGCACAACACACATCACCTTTACAGCCTCTCTAAAAATTGTAGATGGCTTTTGCTCACTGCATTAGGTCTTCTACCACATGAAAGTCCTTGCTACCTCTCATTTAAATTCACAACACAAACATCCTCATATTCACACTTTTCACACATTCACACAAATTCTTTACACTTATTTATATCAATCATCAAACTTGAAACATTCACCAAGGTCGGCAACATACTCTACAACCTTTGAAACATTCTCCAAGGTCGGCAAACATGCATAATTCAAATTAGGTCTAGACCTAAACATTCTTGCGAAGAAAAGGAATGAAGGTAGAACATTTCACAGCTTAGCTTAGACCTAAATACATCTTCACAAGCTTCAACATGCTTCCTTAATCCACGAAGCACATCCGCAATTAGTGTTAACACCCAAGTCGGCTAAACTTGTGCAAACACCAAGAACACTTAGCCACACCCTTCCAAGAACACACCCATAGCTTGAAAACCAAGAACAAGCCTTTAACACAATCTGGAAACATCTACTAACAACATGAAATCACCTAGGAACCAATGAATCTAGCTACAACAAATCTCACTTGAAGACAGTTCACAGATTGTTCACGACCAACACTACCAAGCTCTGCTACTCGAGAAAACTACATTCTAGAGTACCAAATCACAAGTCCTTTGGATAGAACATATATATGGACCTTATGAACACTCATCCAAAACCTCAAGACCAACAATCAAACTATAGAGAAATGCAGAGCAAAATACTTTCTCCCAGTCATACTGCAAATACTGCCAGGCACAATCTTCAAACTGGTGAACATAACTTTCAAGCCATAGTATTTCAGACCACCAAATTCTAGATTTAATATCTTCAACCACTTCTATAAAACATATCAAAACCTCACACTGTAGTCTTCAACACAAAATAAATTTGGAGCAAAAACTTAGACAGTATCCTATAAGCCAAAATACTTCTTTATAACACTATCTTCAATATTTATCAAATTTTCTCAAGAGCACTTCGAAACCCAACAATAAGAGAAATATACTAACATCATCAGCACTACTACAAGCCATTCAAATCACAATAATGCAACAAATCAATCAATCAACAACTACAACATTAGAAGATACAGTTGACACCAATGACAACAAAAACATGTTGACATCAATGACAACACCGATTAGCAAATACTTACAACACTTTCTATCTAAAAATGGTGGTGGAAGGATTGAATGCCATTCCAGGGCTTGACCAAGGCAAGCTCCTAAATACCACAAGCCCCCAACCCCTCTATTGTGATTACAAGTGACAAGTGTTGAATTCTGTAGAGTGTGTTAAGAAAAGTGTCTCAACCTTGCAACTTTGAAAGATTACTATTTTTCCCAATTTTAGTCTTTTTGAATACCCTTTATCTTGGAGAATGGTTTGGAACTTTCAAAGTTTCCAAAAGTTTCCAAACAAGCTAAAAATAGTGAGACTTACTATTTTTAGTAAGTCCTTCGATTGAGCTCAGCGTGACCTAAAATTTTTCCCAGAAGGTGTGGAATAGCTAAGTGACCATCTTGGGTGGGTTTCGTCTCAAGAGCATATCTGGATCGTGAGATATTAAAGTTTCTATTTTTTGAAACTACCAGAAAAAGTTTTTGAACTCAATTACCAGAATCAAAACTTCCCTAAATTCTTTGAAAATCATCGTAACCGACAAAGTGGTTACAGGGTGATAGATCTTCTCACGAGATTTTTGAAGCATCAAACAGTTCATCAATCGGACACCCGGATCAAAAGTTATGGCCTTCAAAAGTTGGACCTTCTATTTTTGGGAAATGTAAAAAAGTGTTGGACACATAAAAGAGCTGTAAAAGGGAGAGTTACATGTGTTGGTGTGTGTTTTGGCACATCACAAGGCATCTTTAATTGGAGATAATTTGGGTGCCACTTTTGGGTGGTTTTAGCTCATGGTTTTGTAATTACCATTGGCGGTGAACTGTATTGTATCTCCTATATATCAGGAGCTTGAGATGGAGGTTGTATGTAAGAATCTTATAGATGTCAAGTTACCTCTTGGATCTCTAGTTGGATATACTCCTGTAAAAGCTTGCTCTGCAAGTATATTGTAATCTTCTTGATTCCTGAATAATATATTAGGCGGCTTTAGAGTGTGGGGTTTTTTACCTAAAAGGGTTCTCCCCACGTATATCTTGTGTTGTGAGTTTTGTGTTTGCATTTGGAATTTTTTATTAGCTTTTTGTTAACGTGCATCTTAATCTATAACTATAAAAGTTGAAATTTGCATAAATCTTTCCTCAGTAGATCAGTGTAGGAAGCGTTTTCCACATACCTTACTTCCTTTTAGAGTGGAGTTATAGAGGAATGTTGTAGAGTGTAAGGATCCTAGATCTAAAGGAAATATTAGAAAAGAAGACTATCAAGACAAGGGCACTAGTCATTGTGTCCACCAGGTTTGCAAAGCTAGAAATTATTGGAACAGTTATAATCAGCATCAAAAAAGGTCTGGAGAACCCTAATTAAAATACTACCTTGGACTTTAGTAGGAGTCCCTCTGTCCTCAACATTTTTGAATCTCAAACTTTAAAATTCGGTATGAATCTAATCTTCATCTAGTATCTCTGTGTGCGAGTATTTGTCAAAATTCATTTATTTGTTTATGATTTTGCAATAATTAGGGTTTTGAGCATAATTGGGCTTAAATTAACACAATAAACATTAATTTCTAAATTTACCTATCATTATAAGTGACAACCAACCTGTAGGTGAATTCTTTTGCAAAAGTTGAGATTCAACTCAGTTAAATGTCCTTAAATGTGTGTAGTGAAAGGAGGATCTAGTTAAACCATCCTATCAAATCCATCTTCCCTCTTTTTACTACATTACATTTTGGTGAACTTGTGTTTTAATTGAATTTTGCACCTTTTTGTGATGGTGATAGGTTGTTATTTGATGTCAAAAGTGTGTTCATATCAGGAGGAGATGGTGCAATGCAAAAGTTGCCTTGGTGCAATGGAAAATTGATGTCATACATTTGAGGTGGCTGTTGTGAATTTAAAAGTCAGGTTGTTGATGGTTGAGGTCCATGTTTTTCAATGTCTCCATGTTGCATGAACAAGTTGCAAAATGTAGGTTGTGCTTCTGTCTTCTTCATAAGTTGATATGTCTAATGCATAAAATCAGATGTCTTGATGTGTTTGGTGTAAAGCTCTATTCACTCAGATCAAATAATGATCAGAATTGAGAAGTTGATCTTCATATCAAGATGTTGGACATCAAGATTGTCAGGAGTTAGTTCATGTTTTTCTTGATAAGATCATCATCATCATATGTAGGGTTGACTTGATAAATGTTTGTTCATTGATAAGAAATCACTCATTTTTGGTGACAAGAGGATGGACACTAATGCTTCTTGGTGGTGTTTGTTGTATATCATAGGCTTCATGTATGTATTGAGAATGAAAAGACTTGTTTCTCTTACACAAGGGAAAGATTAGTATTATTGGTGTCAAGTCTTAGGAACAATTAAATTGATGTCTAGTTCTTGTTACAATTTTGTTCCTAGATGTCTGTATATTCCATGGTTACCTCCTAAGTTCACAACTCTAAACCCTAGAGAGTCATTTGTTATGTGTGAAGAGTATGGTCAAAAACATGGATTAGAAAAGAATCCTATTTTCTATTCCATGGTTGATAAATCCTAAAATGGCATTTTTTGTTTTAAATGGAGGTTGACCTGTAATTGCAAGTAAAAGTCACTTGAGTGACTGTTCAAAGGGTTTAAATGCCGTATGATAACCGGCCTCTTCTTCTACCACCGGTGGATAGTTATTCGCGGGCTTGTTTTTCAAATTAGTCAATGGTGATACATAAGTTTTAAAATGAGCATCGAAAGGCATTAAACAATAATGTCGTTTATAAAGAGGAAGCCCGATTTTTTTAATAAGGTGCATGCCTTCAATACAAAAGTCATTGAATATAGGAGATTACATCGGATTTTTATGAGAAAAGCATGCTTATAATACATGGAATGAGGAGAATATTAAGGGTAAAATATATTTGTTAGAAAGTTTTTTTTATAAAGCATAGAATGCTTTGATAGCAACATTAGTTGCTCGAATAGGATGTCAAATGCTTTTGGAGAGTTGTTAACATTTTATGAAGAATTTTTTTTAGAAACTTTTGTTCACCTAAAGAAATTTTTGGAAGTTAAAAGGAAAGAAGAGATTTTCTTTTTGAGATAGATATATTGTCATTGAAGTTTTTTTTCGGAGAAGAGATTTTTGTTTGAGAATAAGGCAGATTGGAGACAAATTTTTGAAGACAAATTTTATGGATTGAAGAGAAGATAAAGAGTTTGATGATTAAATCTTCTTGCAGGAATATGAAGAAAAAGATATTTTTTTTGAAGCAGATTAAGATTTCATAGAAGTTGAAAAGTTTTTTATGCAGAGAATTTTTTTAAGAGGATCTGAAGATATTGCTTGCAGAGAAGTTCAAGAGTTTTGAAAAGATAATATTTTCTTATAGAGCTCTGATTGATTTTATTAAAGATTTGTCTTATGAGAAAATATGGATCAGAGATTGAAGATTTATTTATTATTTTGTTTGCAATCAGAGATTGTTTGTTTTGCAGGAATATGAATCAAATTTGAAGAGTTTATTTGCAGGAGAAAAGGAAATGTGTTTTTGCAGAAAAGTGAAATTTCAAAAGTTTTATTGTTTATAATTGTGAAATTTGTGTGATCAGATGCAGGAGAAATTTATGAAGGAATGTGAAAGGTTCCAAGGCAGTGAAAAGACATTCAACTTGTATAAATTTGTTTTTCAGGTGCATTGATGGAATGTATGAAGAAGGAAAAAGATGAAACATACAGTGTTGTGAAGTGTTGGATTAGAATACAGATTTAATATGCAGTGTTGTTGAATGGATTAGAATGCAGTGTTGATTGGATCAGAATAAAGGATTGTTGAGTGTATCCGAATGTCAGATTGAATAGAATGGGTATTTGACAGACATATATTTGTATTGAATGGAAACAGAGTATCCCTCTGATTTGGTTTATAACTTCTATTGGTGATTTGGTTTGCCAGTGAGGCATTGTATTAGCCAGTGAGGCAGTGTGACCTTAATATTTGTCAGTGAGACAATTTGTATTGCCAGTGAGGCATGTTTTTCAGTTAAGCCAGTGAGGCAATTCTGGAGTGGTTTTTCTACCCTGATGGGTTTTCCACTCGTGCATATCTTATGTTATGATTCATATTGATCTTCCTTGTGTGTGTTTAATTTACTTATAAAGTTTTATTCTCTTTCTGCATTCATAGTCATGTGTATATGTATTTGACAAATCAAAGGTATCATTCATTCCTTGTGCTCAGAAACTTTCAATTTGAAAAAGATTAAAGAATTTACACAACACTGATTCACCCCCCCTCTCAGTGTTGTCCTTAACTCCTACATTTTGAGTGTTGTACTTCAGATTTTCATTCATTCAATTAATCATTTTCATGTTGCATTTGAAAATCTACAAAAAAATTTTGAAAACATTTGAAAATTTGAAAAAAATTGCATCCTAGGCTTGCATTAGGGCATAGTTTGCATCAATTTCATTGTATTTTATCTAATCTCTGATTTTTACATTAGTTGTGATATAAATTACAACATTACATCATTTTATAATCATTTTCATTGTATTTTTACACTAAAATTGCTAGGGTTTTCTTGAAATTTTTTATTTTTCTCATAACCTAGTGTTTCCAAAAACCTAGGGTTTGTAGTTAAAATCTTGTTTTAGATTTTACTACTCCTTTTTGGCACTCATTCAAATCTTATTTTTGATTGGAGTGTCTCATTATTGTGTGTCTTTTCATTTACATTTCAAAATTTGCATTTACACAATCAATTTCAACAAAAACTAGCATATTCATTCATTTCTTCTTAAAATTGCACTTGCATTGAGCATTGTAGGATTTTGACATCATTTTCAGATCTAAACTAAGCTATTTCACATCATAAATCTGATTAGACTTTATTCATACATCACTTCGCATATTTTTATGCCTTAATTTCACAATTAGGGTATAAAATCCTTGTATTTTCCTAGATTTTGACTCATCCTTTCATATGGATTTGCATGATAGATGTGTTGTGAAAGATACTATTGCATTGTTAGACTGATAATAAGGATTTAATTTTCTTCCCCTTTGTAATTTCATTACAACACTGCATCTTTTAGACATTTGCATTGAAAAAAGTGAACGAATCAGGCATTTTAGGTCATAAACCTACATAGTTTTGCATACATTTCATTGTATATATATCAAAATATTTTAAAATTAGACCTTGCATCCATTTGAAAACATACATACATGGCTACTAATTGAAACAATAATGCTAGGTTCCCTCCTAGACCTTTTTTGAAAAGAAAAACCCCTCAACCTAAAATAGTATTCACACCTCATGATAAAACATTTGGAGATATTGAAGGGCCTCTTTACATCACCGTGAATGTAATGGAGATTCCTATGCATGGAACACTTATAGATCCTAATTGCATGACTAATGTGGTAATGGAAGAGTTCCTTCTCTCACATGATTTGATACAAGATTCTTATGAACCTTCAGATTTAATGATTAAGACACATATTAAAGCTTTCATGCCTACTTTTGGGAACATATCCTTATTGGTTATGGTATATGATAAAGTTGTGGAACATTATTTGATGTCATCCCTTTATCTGACCTCTTCTTCATTAAATTAGGACATCCATGGCTAAACGCTATGAAGGTTGTCCCCTCAACTATTCATAAATGCATAAAATTCCCTTTACATGGATAAGTGCATACTATTTGTTGTAATACATGGCAACCCATGGTTATGGAAAATAACTTTACTCTTGATTACTTTTGGCCATGACCTGATAGGGAACCTAGGCCATGAAGAGATCAATTTTCTTAGCATATAGACGATACAAAGCAAAACTTCTATCTAGAGTGGTTGGACCTCCTATTCAACCAACAAGAGAAGAACAACCCGCATTAGAAGAACTTCCTAGAGTGAAACGTAAAGGACTTTATGTTAAGATTCCTCCTTTGCCATCCTTACAAGGATCAGGAGTGTTTAAGGTGAAAAATGATGAAGAGGATTTTTGTGTATATTTTGCTAGTTTGTATGAATCCTCCTTTCACCTCTAACATTCAAGGACTTCAGCTGAGTAGGAAGTCTACTATAGGCCTTTGGTCACTCAGAATATAGGGGAAAATTGGAATTGTGTGATTTTGTTATTCAATTAAGCCCACTTATGCTTAAAACACTAATTATGCAAATTTGGAAGTAAATGGACAAATCACAGAAAATGCTCGCACACAAAGATATTAAATGACAATTAAATGCATACCAGATTTTGAAGTTTAGAGAACAGAAAAGTCAGGGACTAATGAGCGGATGCCCTAGTCCAGTGCCACCACTTCTGTCAGGATTTGGGAATCTTGTCTGCAACATGTTCCTACTATTCCATAGATTTTCCTATTGCGAGATTCAGAGGACTAATGAGTGGGTGCCCAAGTCCATGTCCTTATTTTCTCTTCTAATCTATAATTCTAATAGTCTGTACTGCTCTCTTGCAACTCCACTTTTTCTGCTCCTACAACCTGTAACTTACAATCATGGAAAAATGGGTTGGGGTTGTGGTGTTTAGAGGCTTGCCTCAATCAAGCCCTGGAGAGACATTCAAGTCTTTCAAACACCGTTGTCAGATAAAGAGTGTGTATCCCTGTAGGATAGAGGCAAAATCCAAATGATAAATGATTGAAAACATAATTGATATCACTTTGTAGTGAAGATCTCATGGAAGGAAGATGCTCTTCATGCCATGAGGAGATGGATACCAAATCTACAAATACAAACACAATAATAACACAAAATTATGCTTTGCAACACAATGAATGCCTTGAATCACTTTCACATAAGATCATGAATCAAAATTGCCATCTAGTTTACAAATGAATCACTAATCATGCTTATATATGTAACTACAAACATTCCCGCCAAGAATTTCGTAATTGAAACTTACCATGTTGGCCTAGGACCTAAATAACGGTCTGTAATTTTAGAAAATGTCCCCTTAGGGGCTTTTCCCTCATAAGGTTTAGCTCTCGAGTCTTTAGCATGCATTTAAGACATCTTAGTTTATATTTTGGCATCTCGATGGAATGAGGGCTAGGTTTCATGGCAAAGTGGACCTAGGAGGACCCCTTGACCTTAACCCTACCCAAAATAGTGGGGAGGACTTAGATGCCTGCACCCTAGTCCTGCCCTATTTTGGGTCAGGCCCAAAATTTAAGTGTTAGTTTATGACCATTATTTGGTCCTTTTGCCAACACGGTAAGTTTGAATTATGAAAATCTTGGCGGGAGTGCTTGTAGTTGCATATATAATCATGTTTAGGCATTCATTTGTAAACTAGATGGCAATTGTGATGTTCAAGTGTTCTCAAGGTGATTCAAGGCTTTCATTGTGTTGCAAGAGCAGAATTGTGTGGTTTATGTGTTTGTGTTTGCAAATTTGAGCATCAATTTCCTCATGGAGTGAAAAGCATCTTCCTCCCATGATAGCTTCACTACAAGGTGACATTATATTATGTTTTCATCATTGATTCCTTTGGTTTTTGCCTCTGCCTCATAGGGGCATGCACTCTTTATCTAACAACAGTGTTTGGAGACTTAAGTGTCCTTCGGGGCTTGACTGAGGAAAGCCTCTAAACACCACAACCCCCAAACCAAGTCAAGTAATTGTAGGTTACAATTGTCACATTTGGGAAAAGTAAAGTTGCAGGAAGGATTAGTAGGCATCAAGGATTTGGGATATGAAAAAAAGTAGGACACGGGAGCATTTTCAGGACTTGAGCGCTCACTCCAGTGTCCTCCGTAGAAGAGTTTCTAAAAATAGAAGTTACAGGGCTGATCAATGTCAGAAGGAGGTCCAAATCCTGCAAGGAAACTGGTACCTTGGACTTGGGTGCCCACTCTAATGTCCCTTCCTGTTCCGCCTTGGAACCCTAAAATAGGTACTCTGTGATTTGGTATTTTACTCCTGTCTGCAAGAGCTTTTTTTGTTATTTGTTAATTTGTTTCCATATTTGCATAATTAGGGTTTCAATGGTTAATTGAGCATAAGAGAAGGAAAACTAATAATTAAATTCCCTAATCCAAGTTTCCCTACATCTCACAGCGACCTAGGGTATGATAGTGCTCGCCACTCGACCCTAGATCCTTGAATGTATAGTGGAGAGGAGGATTTAAACATCAAAACACTAAAACATTAACAAATCTAATTTTCCACTTAAACATTTTGGTGAAACCATGTTTTTGGCTTAAATTGCAACTTGTTTAGTGTGTGTCTTCAAATTTGGATTGATTTCATTCATTCATATAGTCATTCATTTTATTGCATTGAGAAAAATTCAAAAAAATTACATTGTTTGGCTTACTAAATTGCATAAATTCTTTCTAAATTTTTCTAATTCATGATTTTTGCATCAGATCTGATATAAAATACAGAAAAGTATAAAAATTTAGAAATTTGCATTACATTTCATCATTAATTTTCTAGGCTTTTGTAGAAATTTTGACAATTTTCATATAACCTAGTAATTCCAAAATCTAGGGTTAGTAGGCAAAATCTTCTTTCATATTTTTCTACTAATTTTAGAGGCTCATTCAAATTTTCATTTGGCTATAGTCTTGCATTTTAGTGTAAATTTGCATTTAGATTTAAAAATATTTGCAATTTTGCATAGAAAATTTCAACAAAAACTAGCAATTTTGATGCATTTTTGTTAAATTTGAATGGGCATTTTGCATGTTCAAGCTTGAAAATCATTTTTATATTAGAGAGTATTTAATTTTCATCATAAATCAGACCTTAAAACATTCACATAGCATTTTGCGTCAACATCTCAAACCTAGGGCTTCAAAAATAACGATTTTCACTATTGACTCTATAAACTTGCACCATAGGCATGTTGTGAAAAGTATTTTTGAATTAATTTTCTGTTATCAAGGTAATCATTTTCTTCCCCTCCTAAAAATCTTCACAACACCCTTTTAACAGGCTCTTGTATTAAAAATTCGGTGAAAAACTACACATTTTGACTATTTTTGCCCTAGGATTTGACCTAGTTTGCACTCCAAGCGTGTTGTGACAAATTTTATGGATTGAGTTGAATTATATCCTTAGTATTAATTTTTTCACATCCTAAAATTCATTACAACACCCCTTTTGCTAGGTCTTGGAATTGAAAAACTTTGAAAAATAGCCTATTTTTACTATATTTTCAATAGGGTTTGACCTTAAGTGGCACTAAAAGTGTGTTGTGATAGATATTTTGACATTAAGTGGCTGTTATTACTGATATTATTTTCTTTCCATGATCATTTTCCTCACAACACCCTTTTTTATGCTTTGTTGCATTGAGTTTTGGTGAAAAAAGTGTCTATTTTGACATATTTTCACTATATTTTGATTTGGCATTAACTTGAAAATGCATCAAGAGTGTGTTGAGAAGGATAATTTTTCTGTTTTGGACTGATATCAAACATATATTTTTCTTCCCTTCATCAAAATCCTTACAACATCCTTTCCTTCATTCATTTTCATTGAAAAGAGTACAAAAAATCAAGAATTTTAAGATCATTTTTACATATAGTTTGCACTTGTCTTTTGCATACTCTTGGAAAATTGTTAAAATTGGATTTTGCATTTCATTATGGCATCTTCATGTTATTCATCTCTGAAATCTTTGCATGAGTATATCCTAGATTTTAAAATTTTCTCTAATTTCACTAATGAGAATCCTCGTATTCTAGAACACATAGCTTATATCAGTGGTATTGACGCTTCTATTTGTTCTACATATGAGTTGTAATTACTTTATTATACACATTATTTTAGTACATTCACTTTACTCATAGGAGCATATTCTTTGATATTAGAAGATTTAACCAAATTCATCTCTAGGAATACTCATGAAAAAAGATGAGAGTGAAAAGCCCTTTTCCGCCACAAAGTATGATGATGATGATGTACCTTTCTCTCATCCCATTGCTCTCCCTAGCTAAGATGTAGCATTAGTGGATGAGAAAAGGTCTCTCACATTAAATACTTTAGGGATGGATGATGGGTGTAATCAAGAGGGAAACAATGTTAATTTGATACTTATTAATAGACTTGGTAGCACGATTCCTAAGATGGTTGTGCGGGGGGCACCTAATGCACCTTCTTGCTTAAAGCTAATGATTACGGTTCAAGGTGTTCAAAATGTGTTACAAAAACCACACCACAATGTGATTGCTCACACATACAACACCTGTAATAACAAGCAAAGTAACCAAGCACTGCATGTGCCTATCTCTCTTCCATGTTCTCAACCTATGCTCCCTCAACCACCTCATCTTACTCATAAAAGTGGTCAAGAGTATGATTTTGTCGAATAGCTTCGCACTATGCCAGCTAAGATCTCCCTTTGGGATTTAATATAAACATCACCTACATACCATGGAATGCTCCAAGAAGCTTTGCAAAAGGTGATTGTCCCACCTACTGCTAAGCCTAGTGATGTAGCAGCCATATTGGATAGTATGCATGTGACAAAAATAGATATTCTCTTTCAACCACAAGAATTACCATCAATTGAAGTTCAAAACCAATATGATCCTCTTATAATATTTGTCACAATAAATAGAACATTGGTAAAATGAGTTATGATTGATAATGAATCGGCTCTTAATGTTTGTGGCATTGACTTATTACATAAGATTAAAGTTGATACATCTGCCATCAAGTTGGAACCATTAAGTATCTGTGGTTTTGATAATGTTGGATGACAATCCATAGGTACTATAACTTTACCTATATAAGTGGGACCTGTGATTGTGCCTACCCTAATTCATGTCATGCCTAGCTCTTTATATTACAACATGATTCTTAGTAGACCCTAGATTCATGCATTAGGGGCAGTCCCTTCCACATTGCATCATTCAATCAAATTTATATTCAAAGGTAAACTTCATACTATTCATACTGATCTTGAACCAGATAACTGTTTGCATATTGAAAAGAAAAAACTAGTTCATAATCATATGATCTTAAACAATTTGTGAGGTGATCTATCAAAGCCTCTAGCCACAAATGATGTTATGAAGGAATCTAAACCATCAAATGCACTTTTTGCTGATGATTGGGGTTCAATAGATTTTAATCCTTGTAGCATAGGGGATTATAAACTTAATAACCTCAACACATCAAAAGTAGCATCGATCTCATGTAAGTAATCTTTTGAAGTATCTAAGAACAACAAAGTCTCCTTGGTTGAAAATAAAGACAATACTCTAACTTATACTACAAATTATGATACCTATGAGGCTTCACCTTCCTCTAAGGAACTGGATTCTCTATATGGTCATGGATTTCAAATTTTGTATACACATAATGACTATGTAGGTAAGTGATGTGGTGTAAATCAACAAGGAATTCGAGTACGTATAGAATCTACTTCAACACATTACTCAAGCGGTATTGGATATAATCCTTTTAAAGAAAAGAAAGCCTCTTGTCATCCTAAAATTAATACAATATCAAAACAACATGAGAGATATCCTAGATATGTATGTTCTTAATGATGGTGCTACTAGGTAAGTATCTCTAACCCTTTATCTCTGTCATGATGTGCTTCCTCCGTGATGTGTTATATGTTGTTTATACCTCCTGGGATGACCTCAGATTCTCCTGTAAGGTTCAGGATACCAGGAGACCGCCTCTGTGTGACCTTCTTCTATTTGTATCATCATTCTTCTATATTGCCTCCCTCTCTGATTTCATTGTTGTGTGTTGTGTCTTATGGACATAACATCGCAATTGGTGACCTAGGGGCACCCTCCTATGTGATTGTCCCTAAGACACTTGTTTCTCCTCTCTTATTTATTGTTTCCCTTCCTCTAAGTGTTTCCATCTAGCGGGTGGATGATGACGAACATTTATACTAATGCGGACCTAGTGTCCCTTTTGAGAGAAATCAAAAAATGGACTTAGTTCCTAATATGACAATGGGGTTGTATATCTTGTTTGATGCTTGGCTAGTGGAAGCACTCATGCTTTCCACGTAGTGAATTTTATGATGTTTTCTATCGCATTTACAAACCTTAAAAATACTGCTACTCTATGCACCTTTGTTCATCTTTGAATCTAGCCTTGGCGGTACTCAATTTGGAGAGCTCATGATATAGCCCCATGGTTATCGTCAAACTCCAGATTTGTTGTATAACCTTGGCTCTTTGTGTGGTTAATCATATGCATAGATGTTGTTGTTTACCATGATGTTGTAGACACTAACATGTTTCTTGAAGGGATGTGTTTATGGGAACATTTGGCGATCATAAAGTACATGTCACCTCTAGGGGGTATGGGCTTTGTGAAAGTTGGTGTTCCCTTGTGTGTTTTCCTCCTACCTTAATGTGCTTGATATCGATAACTGATATCAACCACCTTAAGGTGGGGGCATATATAAGGTAAGCTGTCTGTTATAGATGTTAGCAATGTGTTTGACTTCAGATGCAAAGACTTGTGCCCCAGGGTAGTGCATCTTGCATCCTGAGTTTGTTTACAATCAATCAATCAATCATGTAAGCCCTCTGTAGACGTAGGATATCAAGCATATCCTTTTTCTTAAGCCCTCTGCAAAGGCGGGGATGATGTATTTCTCATAGCAGATTGCATCATCCTGTCATTTTCAAAAGTCCTCTGCAGAGGCGGGGAGCGGTTTTGTGACTAACTCAACCCTTAAGTGTGTTTTTAATGATTGTTGTGGTGAAGCCCAATTGTTGGTGTGTGCTTGTAATGTGCCTAAGAGGGTGTTGGACCTAGAAATAGGTACACTCCATCGCTTATCTACCATGTTTTTTCTGTGTCTTCAAGTGTGTGTGTTTTGGTGTGCTTGTTTTGTGTGGCATGTTTGTTGCCCTATATGCAGAGATTAGCGCCCTTGAGTAGTGCTTCCTACATTTTAGGAGGTTTTGTGTGTCTTGTGTGTGTGTTGCCCCATATATACAGAGACTTGTGCCCTAAGGTAGTGCATCATGTATTATGGGAGGCTTGTTTACTTTCCAGTACTTGCATTTGCATTTCATATATATGAGAAAAAGAAAAGAAAAGATATCATGCATGTTTTCCATGCATTAATTTGTCTTCTATGCATTGACTATATTCTCTGTGTTCTGCGTGACTGTAACTATCTTCTCCATGTTTTGCATGCCTGTTATTGTTTTCTATGTGATTAACGTGTCTTCTTTGTGCTTGGCATGTTTGTTGTGTTTGTGACCTTACTTTAATGCATGTATTAGCCTTGTGTTTATACATACATTAAAATGGAGGCTAAATGTAATGTCAGAAAATGTCCCCTTGGGGGCTTTTCCCTCATAAGGTTTAGCTCCTAGGTATTTAGCATGCATTTAGGACATCTTAGTTCATATTTTGGCATCCCAATGGAATGAGGCCTAGGTTTCATGGCAAAGTGGACCTAGGAGTACCCCTTGACCTTAACCCTACCCAAAATAGGGGGGAGGACTTGGGCGCTTGCGCCCTAGTCCTACCTTATTTTGGGTCAGGCCTAAAATTTAAGTGTCAGTTTATGATCGTTATATGGTCCTTTTGCCGACATGATAAATTTGAATTACGAAAATCTTGGTAGGAGTGCTTGTAGTTGCATATATAAGCATGTTTAGGCATTCATTTGTAAACTACATGGCAATTGTGATGTTTAAGGATTTCATTGTGTTGCAAGAGTAGACCTGTGTGGTTTATGTGTTTGTGTTTGTAGATTTGAGCATTAATTTCCTCATGGAGTGAAGAGAATCTTCCTCCCATGAGAGCTTCACTACAAGGTGACATTATATTGTGTTTTCATCATTGATTCCTTTGGTTTTTACCTCTGCCTCACAAGGGCAACCACTCTTTATCTGACAATGGTATTCAGAGACTTAAGTGTCCTCCAGGGCTTGACTGAGGCAAGCCTCTAAACACCACAACCCCCAAACCAAGTCTTGTGATTGCAGGTTACAGGTGTCACATTTGGGAGAAGTGAAGTTGCAGGAAGGATTAGCAGGCATCGAGGATTCAGGATCTGAAGAAAAGGACATAGGAGCATTTCTGGGACTTGGGCACTCGCTCTAGTGTCCTCCATGGAAAGTTTCTAAAAATAGAAGTTACAAGGCTGATCAGTGGCAAAAGGAGGTCTGGATCCCACAAAGAAACTAGTTCCTTGGATTTGGACGCCCACTCCAATGTCCTTGACTGTTCTGCCTCGAAACCCTGAAAACATGTACTCTATGATTTGGTATTTTACTCTTGTCTGCAAGAGCTTTTTCTATTATTCATTAATTTGTTTTTGTATTTGCATAATTAGGGTTTTAATGGTCAATTGAACACAAGAGAAGGAAAATTGATAATTAAATTCCATAATGCAAGTTTCCCTACATCTCACAGCGACCTAGGGTATGATAGTGGAGAGGAGGATTTAAACATCAAAACACTAAAACATTAACAAATCTAATTTCCCCTAAACACGGTCATAAACCGACACTTAAAAATTAGGCCTGACCTAAAATAGGGCAGGACTAGGGCATAGGCGCCCAAGTCCTCCCACCCTATTTTAGGTAGGAATTATGTCAAGTGCACCCCCTAAGTCCCATTTACCATGAAACTTCAGGGTTTTCTCATTAGGATGCTAGATTATCATGAAAAATGCTCTAAATGCATAAACATAACCTGGGAGCTAAACCTTAAGAGGGAAAAGCCCCCAAGGGAACATTTTTTGACATAACATTTAGCCCCCACTTTAATGTATGATAAATGCAAGGCCAATACATGCATTAAAGTATGGTCAACAAACACACCAAGCATGAAGAAGACACGCCAATCACATAGAAGATAGTAACAAGCACGCAAAACATGGAGAAGATAGTTACAATCACACAAAACATGGAGAAGATAGCATTGAAGACATGTAAAACACAGTGAATATAGTGAATGCAGTGAAGACAGTGATGATTTTCTTTTTCTTTTTCATTTTCATATATATGAAATACAGATGCAAGTACAAGAAAGTAAACACACCACCCATAATACAGGAGGGACTCATCACCACCGGTCTTTAAGACTACATATGGGGCAATAGACACGTCAAACAAATCAAGCACACCATACAAATCAAACATGCCAGACAAATCCCAAAGCATAGAAGGGACTCATCGCCACCGGTCTTTAAGACTATGCTTGGGAACAAACACTCAATACACACACACTTAGAAGACATGGAGAAAAAATGACAAACAAGTGATGGAGTGTTCCTATTTCTAGGTTCATCACTACCTCAGGCACATTACAGGCACACACTGATGATTGGGCTTCACCACAACAATCGTCAAAGACACACTTAAGGGTTGAGTTAGTCACAAAACAGCTCCCCACCTTTGCAAATGACTTTTTGAAAATGACAAGATGTGCATTCTCCGCAAGAAATACACCATCCCCGCCTTTGTAGAGGGCTTAAGAGAAAAAGGATGTGATATCCCACCTCCGCAGAGGGCTTAAATGATTGCAAACAAATCTCAGAGTGCAAGAGGGACTCATCGCAACCAATCTTTAAGAATGCACCTAAGAACAAGCACATTGCTAACATCTAGAACAAATAGCTTACCTTATATATGCCCCCACCTTAAGGTGGTTGATATTAGGTACCAATATCAAGCACATTAAGATAGGAAGAAAACACACAAGGGAACACGAGCTTTCACAAAGCCCATGCCCCCTAGAGGTGACATGTACTTTACAATCGCCAAATGTTCCCACAAACACATTCCTGCAAGAAAAGTGTTAGTGTCCATATAATCATCATAAACAACAATGCATATGATTAGCTACATAAAGAACTAAGGAATGCAAGATTCAAGATAGACAAAGTGCATGGAGCAACAGTATTGTTATGTTTTGTAAGTGCAATAAGACACCATCAATATCACACGGAGTGATTCTACTAGCCAAGCATCGAATAATATATAACAACCCCATCATCATATAGAAACTAAGTCCAATTTTTTATTTCTCGCTAAAGGGATGCTAGGTCTGCATCAGTATAATATGTTTTTCATCATCTGCCTGCTAGATAGAACAACTAGAGGAAGGGAAACAATAAATCAAGAGAGGAGAAACAAGTGCCTTAGGGACAGTCACATAGGAGGGTGCCCCCAAGTCACCAACCGCAATGCTATGCCCATAAGAACCAACACACAACAGTGAAAATAGAGGAAAAGAAATATAGAAGAATGATGATACAAATAGAAGAAGGTCACAATAGAGGTAGTCTCCTGGTATCCTGGACCTTACAAGAGAATCAAGGGTCATCCCAAGAGGCCTAAACAACACATAACACATCATGGGGGAAACACATCACGAGAGATAAAGGGTTAGAAATACTTACCTGTGAGGACAACTAGGTTAGCGGTCATCGAGAAAATCATCATCATCTTCCCACTCATGAATGTTAGATGAAAGTGGGACATAAGGTACCATAGCCCAACTCTTATTCTTGTTTTCAAGTTGTCCATTCTTAATATCTTCTTGGTTTGATTCAATGTTTGGTGAGATGTTTTCTTGTTGAGATGCAAGTTGTTGGGCATAAGCTTGTCATCTCCTCCTCCTTTCTTTTGCTTGTCTATTTCTTTTTGTCCTACCACTTATCTTTTGTAAGATAATGTTTTTCTCTTCCATAGGTTTTTGTGTTTTAGAGGAGGAAGCACCAGGATCAAATCTTATTTGTCTAGGTGGAATATTTTGCTATTGACAACTACCTCCTGATCCCTGTAAGGATGGCAATAGAGGAACCTCAGCATAAGGTCCATTTCCTTTCAGTCTAGGATTCTCTTCAAATGTGGGTTGTTCGTCTCTTGTTGTTTCTTGAATAGAAGAACCAGCCACTTGATGTAATAGTTTTGTTTTGTAGTTTCTATGGCGCAAGAAGTTAAAGTCTATTCATGGCTCTGATTCCACCTCAAATATTTCCCAAAAGTAATCCAGTGTAAAATGTTGTCTTGTAACTAAAGGTTTATACTTATTGCGAGGTATAGTAATCACTTGTCCATTCAAAGGAAATTTTACATAGTTATGAATTGTTGAAGGGACAACTTTCATAGCCTTTAACCATGGATGTCCAAGTTTTATGCGAAAGAGGTCAGAAAATAACATCAAACCATTGTTCTACAGATTTCTCAAAGACAATGACCAATAAAGATATCTTCCTAGAGGTGTTTATAAAGGTTCCCTTATGTGTCTTAATCATCATATCCGAAGGGTCATAAAAGTCTTGTATTAATTGATGTCAAAAGAGGAACTCTTCTGTGGTGACATTAGTCATGAAATTAGGATCAATAAGGGTTCCATCCATAGGATTTCCCATTATTTTCATAGTGATAAAGAGAGGTCCTTCAGTGTCTCCAATTGTTCTATCATGAGGTGTAAACACAATTTCAGGTTCGGGGACCTTTCTTTTCATGTAAGGCCTAGGAGGGAGCCTATTGTTGTTGTTGTGATTAGAAGATATATGTACATGTATTAAAATCAATGCAATATCATATTTTAAAAGATTTTCAAAATTTATACCAAAGACAAGTGCAAAACTATGTATGAAAATGACCTAAAATGCTTGATTTTTTCAACTTTTTTCCATGCAAATAAGTGAAAGAAAATGTGTTGTAAAGAAATTGATCAAGTGCAGAAAGTAATATGTTTGATATAAGTCCAATAAATAAATAATATCCTTCATGACATGCTTTTGATGCAAATCTATAGTGATGACAAGTCAAAACCTAGTGAAAATATACTAAAATATGTGGTTTTTTCACAGATTTCTAATGCAAAGACCCAATGGAAAGAGTGCTGTAAATAATTTTAGGAGGTACATAAGATTATATCAGTAATATAAATCATATAAAGCCATAAAATCTTTCACAACACGCTTGGAGTGCAAATCTAGGTCAAAACCTAGGTCAAATATAGCCAAAATATGCAATTTTTCACCAAATTTCAATGCAAAAAGAGTATGACAAAGGGTGTTTTGAGGAAAATGAGATGGAAATAAAATTATGAAAATAATAACAGCCACCTAATTCCAAAAATCCGTCACAAAATACTTATAGTGCAACTCAAGGTCAAACCCTAGGGAAAATATAGCCAAAACATGTAATTTTTCACCAAATTTCCATTGTAAGAGCCCAATACAAATGTGTTGTAAAGAATTTTAGGAGGAGAAGCAGATAATAGCCAATTAGTTCAGAAAAATCCTTTACAACATGCCTATGGTGCAAATCTAGAGAGACGATGAGGCAAAAATCTAGTGAAAAATAAAGGTTTTCAAACCTTAGGCATGAAATTTTGCAAGAAAACCACTATGATGCAACACTATAGTTATAAATCAGTCCTAATGAGTGTTTTACAAGGGTAGTAAAATCTAAAACAATATTTTAAGTACAAACCCTAGCCAATGCAAAACTAGGTTATATGGGAAAATGCACAATTTCAAGCAATTTTTATCAATTTAAGCATGAAAATGCAATCTAAATAATGATGAATGAAAAATTTCTGTATTTAAAATCAGATCTGATGATAATGACAGAAATTTATTGAAATTAAATGCAACTAATTGAAATTATTTGAAAATGCAAGCTAAAAATGCCAATTGTTTTCAATTTTTTTAATTTTTTTGTAATTTTCCAAATGCAATAAGATGAACAATGATATGAATGAATGAAATGAATGTAAATCTGAAGAAAAACACTCATCAAGGTGTGAAATTCATTAAAAACATGGGTTCACCAAAATGTTTAAGGTGAAAAATGATGAAGAGGATTTTTGTGTTTATTTTGCTAGTTTGTATGAATCCTCCTTTCACCTCTAAACATTCAAGGACTTCAACCAAGTACGAAGTCTACTACAGCCCTTCGGTCACTCAGAATATAGAGGAAAATTGGAATTGTGTGATTTTGTTATTCAATTAAGCCCACTTATGCTCAAAACACTAATTATTCAAATTTGGAAGTAAACAGACAAATCACAGAAAATGCTCGCACATAGAGATATTAAATGACAATCAAATGCATACCAGATTTCAAAGTTTGGAGAATAGAAAAGTTGGGGACTAATGAGCAAGTGCTCTAGTCCAGTGCCACCATTTCTTTCAGGATCTAGGAATCTTGTCTACAACCTGTTCCTATTATTCTAGCAATTTTCTCGTTGTGGGATTTGGAGGACTAATGAGTAGGTGCCCGAGTCTAGGTCCCTATTTTCTCTTCTGATCTATAATTCTAATAGTCTGCATTGCTCTCCTGCAACTCCACTTTTTCTACTCCTATAATCTGCAATCACAGAAAAATGGATTGGGGGTTGTGGTGTTTAGAGGCTTGCCTCAGTCAAGTCTCAGAGAGACATTCAAGTCTTCTAAACACCGTTGTCAGATAAAGAGTGCATATCCCTATGGGATAGAGGCAAAATCCAAATGATAAATAATTGATATCACCTTGTACTGAAGATCTCATGGAAGGAAGATGTTCTTCATGCCATGAGGAGATGGATGCCAAATCTGCAAATACAAACACAATAACAACACAAAATTCTACTCTGCAACACAGTGGATGCCTTGAATCACTTTCACATAAGCTCATGAATCAAAATTGCCATCTATTTTATAAATGAATCACTAATCATGCTTATATATGCAACTACAAACATTCTAATTTCGTAATTGAAACTTACCATGTCAGCCTAGGACCTAAATAACGATCATAAATTGACACTTAAAATTTTAGCCTAACCTAAAATAGGGTAGGACTAGGGCATGGCCACCCAAGTCCTCCCCCTTATTTTAGGCAGGACTAATGTCAAGTGCACCCCCTAAGTCCCATTTTCCATGAAACTTTAGTGTTTTCTCATCGGGATGTCAGATTATCATGAAAAATGCTCTAAATGCATAAACAGGACCTAGGAGCTAAACCTTAAGAGGGAAAAGCCCCCAAGGGGACATTTTCTGACATAATAGGGAGGTACTCATGGAAAACAAAGCACTTCATCAAGACAAATTAGATTTGAACAAGCTTCATCCTCTGAGATATGAAAACCTATGGAAAAAATGAGACTACTTTTGAAGACAAGCAATAAGACAAAAAGGAATAGACAAGCAAGAGAAAGCAGGAAGAGAAGACAAGCTTTTGCACAATAAAATACACTCCAACAAGACAACATTCCATCACCCAACATTGAACCAAACAAAGAAAAGATTAAAGGAGAAGAGATTAAGGATAGTGAGAAAAGCTGGGTTGTTGTACCTTATGTACCTCTTTCCTCTAACATTTGAGATTGGGAAGACGATGCTTTTCTTGTCGACAACCGCTAGTTTGATTGTGCATTAGGTAAGTATTTCTAACCCTAGTGGTCACCTATTTCATAGCATTATTTTCTCATTTATATGACCTCCCCTCTTGTGTTGTGTTCCCCCATGATATATTATGTCTTGTTTAGGCCTCCTTGGATGACCCATGATACTCTTGTAATGTCGAGGATAGCGGGAGACCGCCTCTATTGTGACCATCCTTCTATTTGTATCATCATTCTTCTATTTCTCCTCTCCTCTATTTTACTATTGTACCATGCCTCAGGGGCATAGCATTGTGGTTGATGACCTGGGGGGCATCTTCCTACGTGATGCCCCTAAGGCACTTGTTCTCCTCTCTCATTTTATTATTTACCTTCTTCTAGTGATTCTACCTAGTCGGCGAATGATGAAAAACAAGCATATACTAATACAAACTATGTGTCCCTTCAGGAAAAATGGACCTAGCCCATATATGATGACAAGGTTGATTTATATATATCCAATGCTTGGCTAGTAGAATCACTCTGTGTGATGTTTTGATGTTGGCTTATCTTTTCTAACAAATCATAACAATACATTTGCTCAGTGCACTTTGATTGTTTTGGTGTCTCGCCTTGTTGTTACACTTGGTTTTGAGATGCCTACAGTATAAGCCCCATGACTATATTCAAACTTGAACCCATTTGTGTAGCCTTGGCTTCTTTGTTTTCATGCATTCATGTTTTGCTTAGAATAAGATGTGCCTTTGGGAACATTCAGCGATTATGAAGCACATGACACCTTTGGGGGCATGGGCTTTGTGAAAGCTCTTGTTCCCTTGTGTTTTTTCTCTCTACCTTAACGTGCTTGATATCAATACATGATATCAACCACCTTAAGATGGGGGCATATAAGGTAAGTTGTCTGATTATTTTGGTACTAATGAAGTGTGTTTGTAAGCCCTCTGCAGAGGTGGGATGTTGTATCTCTAGTGCAAGTGCACATCTTTATTCTATATTGCAATCAAAAATCCCTCTGCGGAGGTGGGATATCATGCATATCATTTTATTCAAAATCCCTCTGAGTAGGCAGGGTTGGATCTAAGACTATCCTCCCTTAAATGTGTCTTTGGCAGTTGTGGCATAAGCCCAACCATCAAGTGTGTCTGTAGCATGTTTGAAATGGTGGGAACTTAGTAATAAGCTCCTTCCATCACCTTGTTTGTTGTGTTTAAGATGTATGGTATGTCTTTGGCATACTATACGGTGCTCGTGTTTTCCATGTGTCTTCATGTGTTTTCCCCCTATGTAGTTTCAAGGGTGTGGCAAAATGCCCCTCCTACACTCAATATTTGTATGGCATGTTTTCTCCCAAGCATAGTCTTAAGGGTGTGGTGAAATTCCCCTCCTATGCTTTTGGTTTTGTATGGCATGATTTTTCTCAAGTGTAGTCTCAAGGGTGTGGCGAAATGCCCCTCCTACACTTTGGGAGCATTGTCATTATTATTGTAGTTCCTCTCATTATTATATCCTCTATCAGGATATCTAGATCTTTCATTGTTATTACCATATCCTTTGTTAGGATATCCCATATTTTGTTGGATCTACGAATTGGACTGAGAGTAGAAGTTCTAATTTCTCAAGTGCATGACTTCAATAGTCAATTTCCTCAGTTGAGCATATATTTCTTTAATATTTCATTCTTTTCTTCTGTACCATTTCTACTACAATATCTTGACCAATAGGAAATAATGAAGTGCCATTTCCATTTACTCTGCTCTCAGTAGGAGCAAATCTTGGATGCGGGACTATCTAGCCATTCCCCTAAGGTGGAATTGCATTAATTGGAGGGACTTGTAGGGGATTAGCCAAAGGGGCAAGGTGTGACCGTGCTCCATTAATATGCTACATCTGGTTAGGGGATGTAGTAGGTCCTATACTAGGTATAGGTCCATGACCTACCTGCTTCATCTATGTGTTAACTTTCATACCCTCTGTGTATGCACCAGATAAATCTATGGGAGGAGTAGCAACTCTTATCACAAACATAGAAGTCAATGGATCTAAAGCTAAATAATAAACCAATAATGCAACATCTTGAGCAATGATGTAAGGGGCTACAAGCTTAGCATAAGCCATTTGAAATCTATCATTAAATTTAGCAATGAGTTCACCCTCTCCCCTCCTAATCTCAACAAAGTGATGGTAAATTGTGGCTGCCTCTATATGAATCATGTATCTAGCCTTAAAGGTGTCTTCTAGCAATTGTCAAGAGTTGATTGAGTTCCTAGGTAAATTCACATACCATTGGTATGCCTCCTCCCCTAGAGAGTAGGGAAACAACCTATAGACTACATCTTCATGCTGAATTCTTGCTCTAAAACAAGCCTCCTTGAAGGTCCTAAGATGATCCTCTGCATCCTAATATGGATGATATCTAGGGTAGAGCTTGTCTATATTCTTTGGCAAGGCATTGTAATTTCCAAAGGCTAGGGGGGAATCATTGTTAAAGAAAGCCATCGAGACTTGCATAAGGACTATTACTAGTGGTGTAAATGGTGAATTAGAACCTACAGGTCTAGATTGGATGCAAGATGAACACGGTCTAGGTCTAATCATAGGTAATTCTTGTAAAGGTCCAATGGATCTTGACCTGGTGTGGTGCAGGGCACCTAGGAGCACATTGGTTCCTAAAGTCATTTTGATTGCATTTTTTTTTAAAGTTGTGGTTTTGTTTGTAATAAGGCTTTAGCCATGATTGTATGGTCCTTTTTGTGTGGTCAAGATGATTGAGGTGACCATATAAACCTTAATCATGCTTAGTCCACTTGAACCCTTGTTGTGCCAAATCAGGCCTAGAAGGTCTAAGGATTGGTTTTTGAGTTTTTTTGATTGTTTGTGTGTTTTTTCATGTTTTGGGAGTATGGAGGATGTTTAGGTTCCATTGGACAGGCAAAACAAATCACCATCCTTTGGAAAATGAAAAAACTCCATAATGGCAAATGTTGCCAATAGTGTCAATGACACATTGGCCAGTTCAAAAACCACTTTGGGTGGTTGAATGTGGTTGGAGAAGTTAGACACCAACTAGGATCAGTTGAAAACCATTGTAAGTCACTCCTGTATGGCAGAGGACATCTGGTATGGAGTTTTGGGGCATTCAAACAATAGAAAACAGTTAATTTTCCTGGTTTTCCTACTGTGTACAGCCTGTACAGACGATCCAGGTGTGCAAATGTTATTTTTTTGAAAGTGCTTGGAGTCAAGGTTCAAATGAAACTAGTTTGAGGTCTTGAAGTGGTCGGCATCAAAAGTTATTGATTTTTCTTTCAAAATTGGTCTAGAAACCCTGTTTTCTAAGGTTTGCAACATAAATCCGGCCTTAGAATGCATTCCCACCAGTGAAAATTCATAAAAACTAGTGAAATGTAGGCTAGGGATGTGTATTATAGGATTCCAAAAGCATTTCCTTGGGAGAGAGTGTTTTCAAATTTTAAGGTGATGCCCTAGGTCAAGTATTTCCTTGTATTTGACCAAATTCATGCTATTTGAGGTTGTAGATGATAGAATCCTGATAGTGTGAGTGAATGAATGGTGGTTTTGTATTGTTTAGGCATGGTAGAAGAATTCCAAATTCTTGCACCTAACCTATGCACCCAAAATGGACCACTTGCTTTGTAACCTAGACCTAAACTGATCAATTAGGCCTAGAGACCTAGTAGGTGTTCTGGATTGCTGGAGTAGAGTTGGAATAGGAAACTTGGAAGTTTGTTAGGGTCCCATAGAGGGTACTCAAATCCACCATTGGTTTGTCTAGTCATTTGGGATTTTGTCAAGTTTTGTAGTGAAACCCTGTTTTGGAGGGCTAGTAGCCTCACTAGGCCTAGTCAAGGTTAGAGAGTTGAATGAAGTTGGTGATCAAACCAAGTGTTGGTAAGGTGTTTTCAGACCTACATGAAGGTGTAGACATAGCCTTGAGAGTTGAGCAAGAGCCTAGGTAACAAATCCATAATATACCCTTGAATGTGCCCTTGATTGGTTGGTTAAAGGCTAGGTGAGTGGGTGAGTGGGCTAAGGAGGACAAACTTATCTTGTGTTGTTGCTTCCCTTGTGCCACTCTGCATTAGGTGGTATCAGAGCCATCAAAGAGATGAGAGATAGAGAAGAAGAGGAGGAAATTCCCTCAAAGGTAACCAATGCCGAATTAGCAAAGATAGTGAGAGAGCAAGCAGCCAAGAATAGAAGGATGGAGGCTGAGATAGAAAAGTTGAAGAAAGACAAAGACAAGAAGAAGAAGCCAGAAGTCATCTTAGATTCAGATGAAGAGGATCAAGATGAAGAAAAAGAAGTGTCAATGGAAGAGCCACAAGGAGGCATGTCAGAGAGACAATTCCTAGATCCACTTGGAAGTTGAGTAGGAAGGACACTAAGGCAGACTTACCTATGTTACCTGGTAAGATGAATCTAGAGGAGTGCCTTGATTGGATTGAGGCAATGGAGAACTATTTTGAATGTGAAGAAGTGGCAAAAAATTAGAAAGTTAGGATTGCCAAATCAAGGATGAAAGGGCCAGCCTTGAGTTGGTGGAATTTTATTCAAAATGAGAGGATAGAAGATGATAGGAATCCTATCTCTACATGGAGGAAGATGGTACTTGAAATCAAGAAGCAATTTGTCCCTGAGGATTATGAAGTCAACTTGAACAAGAAGTTGCACAACTTGAGACAGAAGGACATGGACGTGAGCACCTACACAGAGGAGTTTCACAAGGTGACATTGAAAGCCAAGATGCCTGAGAATGAAAAACATAAGCTTGCAAGGTATCTCAATGGCCATAAGTTCTCCATTCAAGATGAATTAACTCTCTTTAACTCAGAGACAGTCCATCAGTGCTTCCAAATGGCACTGAGGATTGAGGATAAGTAGAGAAGAAAAGGGGATTTTAATAGCAGCAGCAGAGGCAGAGGAAATCAAAACTTTAGGGGCAGAGGCAGATTTCAAAACAGAGATAATTCCTCTAGACTCCAAGGTGGTGGATCACAAGAAGGCAGCCAAGGGCAGGCTGATAAAAATAGTGCTAATAAGGGTCAGTTTAGAGGGAGAGGTAATGGCAGAGGAAGAAGTGGGGGCAGAGGTCCCAATGTGTTTACTGGAAGGTGTTTCTCTTGCAATCAGATTGGACATCAGTCCTTTAGATGCCCGAAGAAGATGGGAAACACTACTACAAATCAGAAAGAAAGAAGAGTACAACTCCTTCAAGAAGAGGACTGTCAAAACACCACAAGTTACCAAACAGCCTCTTCCAAGTCTGCAGCACCTAAGAGTGGAGAGTGCATCATGTTTAACAGCTCACTCATCATGCCAGCCACCAAGGAGCAGCCTAAAGGAACAACTTGTTCAGAACCACTTGCAAGGTGAAAGGAAAAGTTTGCAAGGTAATAGTTGATTTAGGTTCTTCTAAAAATTTGGCTTCTAATGAAATGGTGACTAAGTTAGGATTGGAAAGAATACCTCATCCTAACCCCTATAGAGTCTTTTGGCTAACCAAGGAACAACAAATTGTAGTGAAAGAGCAATGTTGGGTTGAATTCAAGATAGGTTAATATCATGATAGGATTCTTTGTGAGATAGTGGATATGGACACATGCCACCTTCTTCTTGGAAGGCCTTGGAAACATGACACAAGTGCCCAACATGATGGTAAGCAAAATGTGATTCATTTGTCCAAGAATGGTGAAAATTTCACAATGACTCCTTTGATTGATGATTGCAAAGAGAAGATCATTTCTAGTTTAGTTATGTTGGTAGGTGAAAAAGAGTTTTTGGCTAACCTCAAGGAAGAGAAAGTGCCATGTTTTGCAGTAGTCCTCAAGCCCAAGGATGTGAATCCCAAGAAGGCCAAAGTGCAGCAACCTCTTAGGAGGATTGGACCAAAGGAAGTGGAAGAACTGTTGGAAAGGTTTCATGATGTGATAGCCGATGAGAGTAAGGATGCCCTTCCACCAAAGAGGGAGATTAGTCATTGCATTGATCTCATCCCTAGATCCACCCTACCAAACCAAGCAGCCTAAAATTTGACTCCAAAATAAAATACTAAAGTGGCAAGACAAATCCAAGACTTGTTGGATAGAGGGCTTATCAGGAGGAGTATTAGTCCATGTGCAGTACCTGTAGTACTTGCACCCAAGAAGGAAGGAACACGGAGACTATGCACTGACTCCAGGGTGATCAACAAGATCACTATAAGGTATAGATTTCCAATGCCTAGAATAGAAGATTTAATGGATTGCTTGGGTAGGGATAAATATTTTACCAAGATAGATCTAAAAAGTGGTCACCACCAAATTAGGATAAGGGAGGGGGATGAGTGGAAAACCGCCTTCAAAACCAATGAAGGATTATTTGAATGGGTTGTCATGCCTTTTGGCTTGTCAAATGCACCAAGCACCTTCATGAGATTGATGAATGAAGTGCTAAAACCTTTCCTTAACAAGTTTATTGTTGTGTATTTGGATGATATAATGGTTTTTAGTGACAGCAAGGAAGACCACATAAGGCATATCCATCAAGTGCTCAGGAGGCTTCAAGAGGAGAAGTTGAGAATCAACCTTGACAAATGTGTCTTCCTACAAGAAGAATTGATATTCTTGGGGTTTGTCATCTCTAAGGGCAGCCTAAAGATGGATCCAAGCAAGGTGGAAGCCATTCTTAATTGGCCAACACCTACAACAGCCTCTGAGGTAAGGAGCTTCCATGGTTTGTGTAGCTTTTATAGAAAGTTCATTAGAGGGTTTAGTGGTATTTGTGCTCCAATTGTTGACACCATAAAAGGGGGCAAGAAATGTGTATTTGTGTGGACACATGAGGCCAATCAAGCCTTTGAACTATTAAAGAAAAAAATATCAAAAACACCAGTCCTAGTGCTATCTAATTTTGACAAGGTCTTTGTGGTAGAGTGTGATGCAAGTAAGAGGGTTGTTGGGGGAGTCCTCAGTCAAGATGGGAGGCCTGTAGCCTTCTTTAGTGAGAAGTTAAATGAGGCAAAACAGAACTACTCCACCTATGATCTAGAGTTATATGCAATGGTTTAGTCATTAAGAAAATGGAGACACTGCTTATTGCCAAAGGAATTTATAGTTTTTACTGATAACCATGCATTAAGCTTCTTGAATAGGCAGCAAAAGTTGAATCATAGACATGTCAAGTGGATGGAGTACATCCAAGCATACACCTTCTCCATAAAACACAAGAAAGGAGTGGCCAATAAGGTAGCTGATGCCTTAAGTAAGAGGAATCTTGTTGTGCAAACTATTCAGTTGGAAAGTACAGGTATTCATGCCATCAAAGATCAGTATGCAGTAGATGAAGACTTCAAAGAACCATATCTATCTTGCAAGGCCATGACAGGAAGGTATAACACTGATTTTTCTGATTTTTTGTTACAAGATGGATATCTTTTCAAGGGTAGCATGTTGTGTATCCCAAGAGGGTCTGTTAGAGAGAACATTATCAAGGAAAAGCACTATGGCAGCATGTCAGGCCACTTTGGTATTGATAAGACCCTAGAATTGGTTAGGAGATACTATTTTTGGCCCAAGTTGCCAACCAATGTAAGGAAGTTTGTTGAAACTTGTCAAATTTACCAAAGAGCAAAGGGGCATACATCAAATGCAGGTTTATACACTCCTCTACCTATTCCTTCAAAGCCTTGGGATTCCATTAGCATGGACTTTGTACTTGGTTTGCCTAGGACCAAGAATGGACATGATAGCATCTTTGTGGTTGTTGATAGGTTCTCAAAAATGGCTCACTTCATCCCTTGTAAAACCACACATGATGCCTCACACATAGCAGGTCTTTTCTTCAAGGAAATAGTCAGGTTACATGGTTTACCTTTGTCCATAATCTCTGACAGAGACCCCAAGTTCATAGGACACTTCTGGAGGACACTTTGGAAGAGACTAGGTACAAACTTGTCATTATCATCTTCCTATCACCCTCAGTCTGATGGAAAAATAGAGGTGATTAATAGGTCACTTGGCAACCTCCTAAGATGCCTAATAAAGGAGCAGGGTGCTAGTTGGGATTCCATTTTGGCTCAGGCAGAGTTCTCGTACAATGACACTGTCAACAGAAGCACCAGCCTATCTCCTTTCCAAATTGTTTATGGCACTCACCCAAGGGGTATTTTGGAACTTAGGGAGGTTAAAGGACTGGAAAATAGTAGTTCCTTGGCTAAAGACTTTGTCCAAGTGATGAAAGATGTCCATGAGCAAGTAAAATAGAAATTGCTGTCCACTTCTCAGAAATATAAACAATTTGTTGACAGAAGGAGAAGGGATTTACAGTTCAAAGAAGGGGATTTGGTAATGGTCCATCTATAGAAGGAGAGGCTCCCTATAGGTAAACACACTAAGCTACTCATGAAGAAGATTGGGCCTTGTGAAGTGCTCAAGAAATGTGGAGAAAATGCATATAAAATTAGACTTCCGGATGGCATTGCCTTGTCTCCAAATTTTAATGTTTCAGACCTTTATCCCTATAAAGGATCTAATCCTTAGACTGCTATTGAAGAAGACCAAACTGATCAGACACTCCAAGAACTGATTCCTTCATCTCCTGATCAGATTGAGTGCATTTTGGATAAGAGGATTGCAAAACAGACTAGGAGGCACACATACTATGAGTATTTGGTGAAGTGGCTCAATAAACCCCAGGAGGATGCTACTTGGATGAGCAAAGCAGACATTGAGAAGGCAGGTTTAACATTTGACAATATTCCAACTCAAGAGACTTGAGTTCTATTTGACAGTGGGTGTATGGTACAGGGCACCTAGGAGCACCTTGGTTCCTAAAGTCATTTTGATTGCATTTTTTTTTGAAAGTTGTGGTTTTGTTTGTAATAAGGATTTAGCCATGATTGTATGGTCCTTTTTGTGTGGTCAAGATGATTGAGGTGACCATATAAACCTCAATCATGCTTAGTCCACTTGGACCCTTGTTGTGCCAAATTAGGCCTAGAAGGTCTAAGGATTGGTTTTTGAGTTTTTTTATTGTTTGTGTGTTTTGTCATGTTTTGGGAGTATGGAGGATGTTTAGGTTCCATTGGATAGGCAAAACAAATTGCCATCCTTTGGAAAATGAAAAAACTCCATAATGGCAAATGTTGCCAATAGTGTCAATGACACATTGGCCAGTTCAAAAACCACTTTGGGTGGTTGAATGTGGTTGGAGAAGTTAGACACCAATTGGGATCAGTTGAAAACTATTGTAATTCACTCTTGTATGGCAGAGGACATCTGGTACGAAGTTTTGGGGCATTCAAACAACAAAAAATAGTCAATTTTCCTACTTTTCCTACTGTGTACAGCTTGTACAAATGATCCAGGTGTGCAAATGTTATTTTTTTGAAAGTGTTTGGAGTTAGGGTTCAAATGAAACTAGTTTGAGGTCTTGAAGTGGTCGGCATCAAAAGTTATTGATTTTTCTTTCAAAACTAGTCTAGAAACCCTATTTTCTAGGGTTTGCAACATAAACCCGGCCCTAGAATGCATTCCCACCGGTGAAAATTCATAAAAACTAGTGAAATGTAGGCTAGGGATGTGTATTATAGGATTCCAAAAGCATTTCCTTGGGAGAGACTGTTTTTGAATTTTAAGGTGATGCCCTAGGTAAAGTATTTCCTTGTATTTGACCAAATTCATGATATTTGAGGTTGTAGATGATAGAATCCTGATAGTGTGAGTGAATGAATGGTGGTTTTGTATTGTTTAGGCATGGTAGAAGTATTCCAAATTCTTGCCCCTGACCTATGCACCCAAAACAGACCACTTGCTTTGTAACCTAGCCCTAAACTGATCAATTAGGCCTAGAGACCTAGTAGGTGTTCTGGATTGTTGGAGTAGAGTTGGACCAGGAAACTTGGAAGTTTGTTAGGGTACTCAAATCCACCATTGGTTTGTCTGGTCATTTGGGATTTTGTCAAGTTTTGTAGTGAAACCCTATTTTGGAGGGCTAGTAGCCTCACTAGGCCTAGTCAAGGTTAGAGAGTTGAATGAAGTTGGTGATCAAACCAAGTGTTGGTAAGGTGTTTTTAGACCTGCATGAAGGTGTAGACATAGCCTTGAGAGTTGAGCAAGAGCCTAGGTAAAAAATCCATAATATACGCTTGAATGTGCCTTTGATTGGTTGGTTGAAGGCTAGGAGAGTGGGTGAGTGGGCTAAGGAGGACAAACTAAACCTTGTTGTGTTGCCTCCCTTGTGCCACTCTGCATCATGGTGGAAGGGTAGCAAGCTAGTTCAATAGTGCAGAGTGAACTTTGGATATCTTGACTTGATCTATGCAAAGATGTGGACAATTCCTTCACAGGAATGGATATTTATGGAAAGTTGCCTCAAATAATAAGGTATTTGCAAAGTATTTGCAGAGAATGCAAATTTTCAACTTGAACTTGAAAAATCCAAATGACTGTCTATAAATATCAAACTAAATATCCACAGAGATGTGATATTTGTGAACAAAGTCTTCAAATTGTTGAATATTGATGGAAACTTTGTGAGAGACTCAAAGCTCTAGAGTATACTGAGAAATTTGAAAATATTTCTTCACAGGAATGCGAGAAAACCATCTGGATGACAAATCCTTGTGAACTTCTAGTGATCAGGCCCTCCTTCTAGTGCCAAAAACTGTTGATACAAATGTTAGTCATATTAACAAAGATAAAAATCCATACAACAAACTTTTATCCTCTTGAAAGATATGACAAATTCAGGATGAAGTTGTCATCCCAAGTCTCTGATAGTTAGTACATAACCTTCTAACATTACTTAGTAGTTTGATATGATTATGTTGTTAATCATTCAGGGCCTTACATCTAGATTCCACAGAAATCTTGTCTAGATGTTTGTCCTATTACCTACTTTACATGAATCTCAACAAATTGCATCAAATCCTATAATCCTTAACTAGGATATGTGAATTTACCCTAAGTTTGATCAATTCTTCTAATCTTTACTTTAGTTGAGATTATTTATGATGATCTTTGTAACTTTGATTAGTTCTTCTGAATTTACCTAAATTTAAACTAAGCTTCACTTAATTATGCTTTTGTACTTCAAATTCTTCTAAATATTGTGCCTTTAAGCTGATATTTCCATGATCTTTATCATTATTTCCTAGTATTAGCATGAAATTTTCAATGTTACCTGCAATTTATCCAAATTTGCACAAGATGTTTAGTTATTTACGGATATCTACATATTTACTATGTTCTTCTTATCATTTATCATTATTTGTAGTTGATGATGATGATTAACGAAATTTAAAAGAAAATGAATTAAAATTCTATTATTATTTGAAATGAGTGATTTTCAACCACTGATCCATATGCACAATTCAATACTTCAAAAAAAGAGATAAAATCAAACCATGCTTCACTAGGATATTCCACAACTACACACAATAGATGCTAATCTTCAGAGGAATTGGATAACAACAACATTCACAAGTTGAAATGCACCTCAGAGAGCACAACACTCCACAGTGACATGTCCATATATCATCCACAAAGATTAGTTAGAATTTATGATTAATTAGTAATATGGATCTCTATTTCATTCAATATTCAAATGTATGCATATTTACAATTGGTCTTGAGAAAGAACCATGGGGAAATGCTAAGTAACAAAATGTATACTTAGTGCTCACAAAGCTCAACAATTTTCTCAATTAAGCTCCTTATAATTACAAATTGGCAAATCTATCCCCTTTTATAGATAAAGGATAGAATGTGGTTACAACAAATCCAATGATCTAACAGTCAGGATGAAATGTGGCACATGATTGCATTTTGTCAATCAATCTAGTGGAATACAGCTGGCATTCTAGAATATTCTCTAAATATTTGACTTGGTCAACATGACCTCTTTACTCTACATTGCCTTCAGATTCTTCTTCTATCGATGGCCCTTCAAATATCCTGCATCCAATGCCCTAGATGATCTCTTATGCCCTAAGGGCCTTATCTATTTTCGCTCTATCTGGCACCTTAGCTTTCTTAGTAGTGTCTTCCTGAGCTTTCAACTATTCTTTCAAAGATATCCATCTATTAGTTCTACTATCTAGTTCTTCATTATATGCCTCACTTTTGACTTTCATCCACATGGCTTTATCAATAGTGTCTTTAGAGAAATGCTAGAGAGGATCATCAATTTCTAAGAGGAAATTATCTCAAAATGCCTTTAGTGCAAAATCTTCATCTTGACTTTCTACCTTCTCCTCAACTTCACCTTCCAAAATTTCCAAAATAGTAAATTCATCAGACAAAAGTTCATGTGTCTTCACAGTAATATCAGCTTCCCTTGAATTACATCTCTTCAAAATGTTGATTTCAAATCTTATATTTTCAAACCATGTGTCCATCTGAGGCAACATTTGAGATGTTAGGACCTTCTTAGTCATGGGGGTGTTAATGTCAGCTTTCCTCATACCATTCAGTGTAGTCAGATCCTAACCACTCCTTATTAATCTTTGGCCCACCTCCTTCTTTAATTTGTCAACCTTGCTCTTCATATTACTTAACATGTCCCAATTAGATAGTGAAGTCATGACAATTTCCTCTCATTCCTTCAAAAATTTGGTAATCCACCTATCCATCATCTGCACCTGATGCTTTTGGACATCTAATCCTGCTATCTCTTGTTGAGATACCAACACTAAAGGTGTAGTGGTTGTGATCTGAACATTGGTTGGTGCTGCCAACCCCTTCACAAAAGCTTGTAATTGGACTACCTACTCCTTATACATTTTTTTCTTGGCTTTTTCTTTCTTTATTCAGGACTCCACCGCATTAGTATGATCTCTCAATCCTTGGATTTCTTGCTCCCTGGTGATGTGGCCTGAATCAATTGTGGTTATTTGAAATTCTTCAAGCCTTATTTCTCTTTTGGCCTTCTCTACTATGGGTACAACTATTTGAGTTGTTCTTTTCCTCGTTGTTGTATCCCTCCGTATTGTTGAGACTGTCTTGACCCTCCTTTTTGGCTTAGTTGGATCTAGTGTAAACAAAGACTTGAAGTCAAATAGCTCAGTCTCATTCTATGGATGTGCAACCTCTAAGGATATCCATGGTAATGTAGAGGGTCTTGACCCTACTTGGTCTTGTTGCTCAATTTGAGTATTTTGTGTTTCTTTATCCCTACCTATATCATCATCATCTACAAGAATCTATGCACTTTCTTGTTGGTCTTTACTCTAATCCTATTGTGAAGGAATGACCTCAAGATTTCCCATTTGTTGATCTTTATCTTGATCAGCCCCACTATCTTCATGAACCTTTTCTTGGTCTGGTGGTGGTTGATCAGGATGTGATGTGTTTATCGATTCATCTGGAACCATATCATCTTTGGGCACATCTTTAACTTGTTCTTTCTACATAGCTTCCACTTGGATGCTTTCATGCCCTTGTGTCTGACCATCTTGATGGGGTTCTTGCATCATTTGCGTTTGATCACCCTCATCAACTTTTCTTCCTATATCATAGAGTGGTCCTGACACAGACTCTTGTTCAGGTTTATCTATTAGGATATCTTGGTGTTCTTGTTTATCTTTATCCACGTGAATATCCTGTTGTGCCTCTTCAGTTTGGGCATCACCACTTCTATTGTCAACATCCATTGGGATGTTCTCTTCCTGTACTTAATTTTTCTTGACAACTTTCTCTTCTTAATCCCCACCTTTAGGCTAATATGTCAAATCAATCACTTTGGGGCTAGTTACTATTTCAATGAGAACATTCAAATGTCCCATTTGTACTTCAATATCAGGGGATTATGCCCTACCTATACTTTTATCAGATGCTCTTATATCCTCACCTCCAGTTATAAGTTCAGTATGTTGGAGTAGAGTCTCAATAGGATGATTGATAACATCTCTTACCACATCATCTTCAGTTAAGTCCACAGTTCCACTTAACAGAAAGGACTTACTCATCTCCCTTTCTAATGTCTTGCTTATGGCTTGTTGTACCATTTCAGTCTTTACCTTTATTATATTTTTAGTAGGAACATCATGCCGAAATTCCTTCACCACATTCAAGACTGGGCCTAGATGTCCATGTGTCTGAATAGGAGGTGACATGGGTATAGCCCCCCTCATGGTTGGGCCTTGGTATCTTGACTATCTAGGGATATTGATTCCCAATAGAACATCCTTTCCTTTCTCTAAGAAAATCCCTATCTGATTTGGATCTCCCTCTTATGTATCCATAAGCTCTTCCTCCTCTATAGTTGGTGCCTTGGGCATGGAGATTAGGATAGCCATTCGAGGCATATCCTTAGGAGGTGAGGGTGGTGTATATACCAGCGAAACTCCTTTAGATGTAGGATATTATGTAGCTCCTGATGAGCTGGGTTGTGCTAGTCTAGTCTCCAAGATTTGCCTTTTATGCATCAAGAAGTCATCAAAGCCCAGCTCTACTCTTTCTTCCATCTTTCTCTTTTTGTCATAGGTGATAGCAACACCTTTTGTCTTTAATTCATTAATCTTCTTGTTCACCCAATTCTTAGTCCTTGCCATCACCTTGGCAGTAAGGACATCAATGGAAGTTTCATCTCCCTGGGTCCAATTTGGAGGCACCGGTGGCTCATTATATATCTTATTGTCCTCATATTCAAGATCTATGATTTCATCATCATCCTTCTTGATCTGGCAAGGAACTTTTGGTTGCCCAATGGTCTGCATCTGATCAAGGGTTAACCTTTGCTATTCCCTTTTTTGCACTTCATCACAATTGGCCCAGTAATCCTCTAGATGAATGACATGTTTGTATTTCTTTTTTAAATGCTTCTCAATCCTGTGATAAGGATCATAATCCCTTGCCAATGGCAATAGTTGTAAATTCAAACTCTTCAAGTCTGACTCAACTTCTTTAGCATTATCCATTGATCCTACCATGAACCAATCAATTTCTACAAGGAATTTTATGTATGGTTTTCCATCTTTTCTCTTGGACATCTCCAAGGCAGGGATCCATTGTCTAACCATCTCCATTAAGACAACTTTGTCTGATGGATATCTACGTAACATGAAGGGATTCCCACTAAATCCTTCCATCCTGATATATGAATATGTTTTGGCCTATATAAACCAGGCACCGTATGGATGAATTTTCTTTGTGGCTCACAGGGACAACCTCTTGGCTCTGTTTCCTTCAAAAAGCCTAACCAAATGCATGATGAATTAGTCATTTACAGTTTTATAATATTGCACTGGCTATCTCCTCTCTAGCTGGGGATAATGCTCCCAGGGGGTCTTCTCATGGGGCAACCTGCCCATTCTTCCTACTGTTTGTAGCACATCAAAGGCTCCTTTGACTACACATGCATATACTAGATATGAAGTCATCTTAAAAACTCTATCTTTCATCCTCCCCCACTTTACCATTTGTGAATACAAGGAATCACTGATTATTTTTTCCCATTGTATTGTCTACTTGTTCTCTATCACCATCCTGATGAGACTAAACATCTAGTATTCAAAATTTCTAGCATTCTCCCTTCCTTTCATTCTACTAAGCAGGAAGATCGTGTATTGGACCTTTGGGATGAAGTCACATTTGTATAAATGTCATGGCTTTTTGGCCATTACTTTGGCTTTATTGGTTGGATCTCTCCATACCAAGAAAATAACCTTTATAAAATCCTTTTGATTTCCATCATACTCCTTAGCTAGTGCCTCCAGGTCTGGCACATATGTTCCTCTAGGTGTAGGTAAATTGAATACCTCAATTATGCCATCTACTGATAAATTTGCATACACTCATCCTTGGTGCTCGACTCTTCTTGTGACCACATTGTAATTATTAACACATTGGATCATGATCTCCAAAGCTTTTGTAGCATATGGAAAACTAGCTGCATAGTACATCCCCGTGGTCACTATGTTCCTTAGAATGGGGTGATCCTCTCTGGCATTGATTCTATTTCTGAAAGCTTCAATATTAGTGTCACCAAAGTGGGTATCCTCAGCAAAGCCATACTTGTTGTATATACTATGCACCTTTGGGAACATGCTCTATTTAAATTTGGTGTTAGGTTTGTCCATGCAGGGTTGAGCCATCTTATTCTGTAATTCCATGGACTCATCTTAACTAGGGAATTTGTAAGGTTAGGGTAAACATCCCTAAATCTATGAAATCAATAAACACATGATGGCAACTGCTAGGCATGTCAGGTGTTGTCATTGATGGTAATTGAATCTACCTTACACATCCACATTACATCATTTGATCATACCGAAAGTCAGAGTGCAGATTTATCTAAGTCCGGATAGATAGGAATAGGGCATTTGACAGGGTTTAGTATTTTGGTCTGAATTTCTCCACCGGTAATCATGTTGTGCTATGGATCTAAGGAAATGATAAGGGATGTTAGGGCTACCTAAATCTAAGTTTTTAGCCTCTGGTGATGAAGGGATTGAAAGTTACATGCATCTGAATATCAGGTTCTGGTAAATCAGCTCAGTCTAGTGAAGAACAGGCCAACTTAGTGTTTGATCATTGTGCAGATTAGGAAAAGTTGTTGGTTAAGTAATTTGTGAGATCCAATGATTTTGGCTGACATATGTGATGACTTGAATGTATAGGTTTTGGTCCACATTGGTATTTGGGCATGGATTCAGCTGACAGAATAGTATTCTTAAAAAGACTAAGTTTTTCTCAAAGCTGACTGCAGTTGATGTTATCTCATAAAGCATATATATGATCGATGGATTCAAGCATTTGAGGTTGTTGGGGTGTGAATATGAAGTATGAGGTGCGAAGGGTGGCAGTATGAAGTGCAAAGCAAAGATCTGATCCTCTAATTATGGTAGAACAGTGAAACAGAGTAGAAAAAGGTTTAAGTGTTCAAAATCAGTGTATTGAGCTCAATCGAAACTATAATCTTGCATTGTTAGATGCTATTCTTTAGTTCAATCATTCCAATGAACTCTTGTAATTATTTTTGTAAGTAGTGAGCCTCCTTGAGCAGTGAGATCTAGGTAGTGTGCCCCAAAGGCATGTGCCTTCCCCATTTGTAATACTTTTAATAGAGTATAAATTCTTGTGGGTTAACTCCCACTGTGGATTTTCCCTTAACTGGGTTTCCATGTAAAAATCTTGGTGTTCGTGTGTTGTGATCTTGCCATTTCTATTCTTATATTCATGCTTCTTTCTTTTGGATGTATGTGATAAATTAATAAAGGAATAAAGTAATAAGTTTTGCAGAACACTTATTCACCCCCCTCCCAGTGTTCCTTATTCTCAACAATTGGTATCAGAGCAAGGTTCCTTAGAAGAAGTTTAACAGCTTGAGGAAGATTTGGGAAGGTGTTTTCAATGGGTTCATTCAAGTATTCTGATGGCATCCATGAACAACTTAAAATTGATTTACAAGATCTTAATCAGTCTAGAGAAGAAGTTAAAGAACTACAAGAGAACCTTAAAGATGCTAAAGACTTCATTGAGACCTTAAAAGAAAAATTGAGCAAATATAATGAAAAGAGGAAGGAGCTACTTCTTCAACTAGCAAATTAGAATGAAGACAATGACATGGATGAGGGCCTAAAATAGAATACAAAGGAATGTGAGAAGTTAGCTAAAGAAGTTGTTGCCCTAAAACATGAGATGGAATTTGGGGTGATGAGGCTAACCAAGGAAATTGAAGGAAGAAGACTGAAGAAAAACTGAATCAATCTTTGAAAGAAAGAACAGAAGAATGCTACAGATTAGACAGAATAATTGACCATCTAGAGTCTAATTTACATGAAAGCAAGGACAATGTGGAAGAACTTGAGTGACAAATTATCATTCTCAAACATGACCTAGAAGTTGCAAATGAACATAAAGAGAAATTCAAGATAAGCTCATCTAAACTTGAGATGTTGCTTGATAGTTAGAAGAAGACAGATCATAAGCATGGTCTGGGATTTGAGAAAGGTGAAATCTCTCAATCTGGTCAAAGAAATACTAATGCAAGAAATCAAAGAAGGAATCCTAAAAGACCTCTGGTAAGACAACCTAATGCTCAAAGGTATCCATTGTTCAATGGCAATTGTTTCAATTGCAATAAATTTGGTTATGGAGCTACTCAATACAGAAGTAGAGTGAATCAAAGTGGTCCATCCTTCTCCGGTCAATGCTTCAATTGTAAAAGGCATGGTCATAGATCCAATGATTGCAAAAGTATGATGACAAACTACTCTAACAATAGAAGAAATGTCAATTCTTTCAATGGCTATTATTTTGCATGCAATGGATTTGGACACATGGCTAATCAGTGTAGATCAAGAGAAAATCAAGTAAATAAGCAAAGAAATGTTGTGTACTTTAATTGCAATAGATCTGGTCATATTGCAAGATTCCATAGAAGTAGGATTAATGATAGAAAAGGTCTGGTAAACAAAAAATAAAACATGCAGAGACAAGATAAAGGAAAGGGTAAAGTTGATGTGAATGAGGTCCAGAATGAAATGAACAAAACTTGGGTAAAGAAAGATGAAATGAATTATGGGAATGCGTCCTCACCAGAATCTAGTGCTGATAATTCCTCTAGGAATTGAATCAGGAGCTCTGGCTTAGGGGGAGCTGCATTGAAAATCTAATCCCCCCTGCCAGTAAGTGGGTGCCTGAATCTGGCACGATCAATGAAGATAAAGAAGCCTATTGCAAATCTATTAAAGCAAATTCTAGAATAAAAGAAGCTAATGTGATTGATTGCAGAGCAATTGAAGATTGACTGTATGCAAAAATAGTGTAACCAGATGTACTAGGGCAGAACATTTATTACAATGGTGAATTAGATTTTGCACAGCATAAAAAGGTCATTCGTTCAACATTTGAATCACTTTGCATTTGATGAAAACAAGAAGAAGAGTGCTTGAGTTGAGATTTCAAAGACTCAAAGTACAACAGGTGAATTCATCAGCTAACCCTAATCCTGCAGAGTAAAAGGTATTTTTTTGTGAAGCTTTGAACTTGTAAACTTTTGAAATGGCTACACCTCTAGTTGTCAATATCACTAAGTGACCTAGGCCAAAGTTTAAGAAGCATCCACACAAATTAGTAGAGGTCGATCCATTAGGTGCCTTTTCAAGTGTTCCGTATGGTGTGTTACATGTTGAAGACATTAGGGCCTATATTCATGCTGGCATAGATGAGTTTGGGGACTCGAAGTTAGTAGATTTGTTCAAGAATCATCTGAGGGATGAAATTCATAGTCTTAAACCTGAGTATAAGGCACTGCATGATAAAAATTTCATTCAGATTATAGGGTTTCCATCCTTCGATGAAGATGAGTGGGTACGGTATGTGCTGAGTCAAATACATGATGAGTTTATGTGGTTAATAAAACCCTTCAAGATCACCAAGGATGCCATCAAGGTCATGACAATGTTAAACTCATCCGGTGGACTGCCAATGTTGAAGTCAATAAAGAATCAAACTGTAACTAATGCTACCAATTCAAGGTTTAACAAAAGGGCAATGACAATAAATGACATCACTAATCTGGATATCAAATTTGCATCAATGGTGATGGGATACAAGATATATCATTCCAGCAGGGAGAATTTTCTATCTGGTACAACTATCTATGTAGCTTATCAGATGTTGAGAGAGAATGCTGATTATGACTTGTGTGAGTTACTGCAGAACCAGCTGATGGAAAATTTGAATAAGGTTAAGAAGGATAAGAAGAACACTTTCAAATATGGTACATTGGTCCTGTGTTTGTTCTTCTACTTCATGAATGAGTTACTCGGCAAGAAAAGCATGTGTTGGACCAGTGATAAGCCTGTTGCTATTCAAATAAGAGAGTACTTGAACAATATTGGTGACTCCAAAGCCCAAAGGATTGCTCTTTGGGGATTTTTCAAGAATTTTCAAAACATGATGCAATCAAGGGAAAGAATCCCTACATCTGTGGTTGAAAAATATAAGGATACAGTTTGTTTTATGGTGGATATAGATCAGTGTTTAATGGAAGCGGTTGAACCAAGAACCATCTGGATCATACCCATGGGGTATGAAGTTGATGAGAAAGTATTGGATATGTATGCTCAACACCTTCTGAGTAAACCAAAGGACACCACAGTTGAAATATTTGGGACATATAGTGAACTTAGTGTAAAACTGCATGTTGAGCTTTGGAAGCCTGAATCTAAGAGAAAGATTCAAAGGCAAGTTAAAATGTATGTAGAAAGCATTGGCATAACAAGAGAAGCTGTGAAATAGAACAAAGAAAGAATAGAGAAAGCTGAGAAGGAGAAGTAGGAAAGAGAACAGGGAAGTCTTCTGATGGAATCCTCTCCTAAGCCAAGAACTACAAGGAGTACAGGCATAACCTCTGGTGCATCACCTTCTCCTACTATAGAAAAATCCTCTGGTAAGAAAGGAAAAAGGACAAAGGTAAAAAGAAAAAGAACATTTGTCAGTGTGGACAAAGTGGATGAAGAAGAAACTGACTCAAATGATGAGGTCAAAGAGTTGAAGACCTCAGGCACTAAAGCAACCAAAGTGTCTAAGGAGAAGCCCTCTAGAAGCAAAAAGACAAGTAAAAGGCATAAATTAGAGGCTTATGTTGAGAAGACCACTCTCTCTGTGGATGACATCATTAAGTCAGTCACTATAGATGGAATCTTGAAGCCAATGACTAAATTTTATGATCATTATAGTGATGCTAATAAGAGAGTTTTGGAGGAAGCAAAAGTCAAATATTTGAACATCTATAGTAAGACTCTATTTGAACTAACTTCTAAAATTCTAGAAAGCCTTGCAAAAATTCTAGAATTAAGAAAAGAGAATGCAAAAGCTAAATATTTTGAGCTTCGAGAGCATGTGTTAATAAAATTGTGTCCTCAAATTACTCCGGATCAAAAGAACCTAATATTCAAAGAAGTGAAAGAGGACTTCAGGAGTAAGATCAGAATGAATATGCTCATGCTAGGAGAGATTGATAAGGTAGTTGGAGATACTCAGGAGATTTTTCTGAATGCATCGAAAAAGCATAATCTTCCCACTATTGAAGAAGAAACTATTGTTTAAGTTGATTCCTCCATTCCAGATATTGAGGAATTTGATAAATTTGATGATAAAATTGCTACTAAGGATACACAAAATCCTCCAGAATAGAATGTAGAAAATATTTCTGAGATAAATAAAAACAAGGATGCCTCTGATGATGATGTAGAGAAGGTAGAAGTAGAGAAAAGGAATGAAAGTGATGAGCTAAACATTATGGTTGACTCTGAAAAGGGAGAAGATGGAGGCCCTAAAGAGCACAAGTCTAAAACATCATTTTGGGCAAGAGACACTGCAGATGCAGTGAAAGAAATTTTGGAAAGAGATAAATAGATTGTAGAAGATTAGGAAATAATACAAGGACCAATCAATTTTGATACCTTATCACCAGTGCAGAAGATAAAGTTGGGCTCTATTGCACAAGCTAAGGCTAGAGAGGATATTTTGAAGTCCCATTTAGAAGATGGTGAGCTGCTTGGCCTTGCATTTGGGATTTTGGAGAAAATCATGCCCACATTTCAGAAGGATTCTTTAGCATCTCCCTCTGATCAGTTGAAAAGCTTGATAAACTCTATAAGTTCTCATTTTGAAACCTTAGAGAAGTCAGTAGAAGTTAAAGTCAAAAATGAATTTAATGAGAAGAGGTTTGCTAAAATAAAGAAAATAATTAGCTATGATAGATCTGGGCTTGATACTAGTGTAAAGAGTATTCAAAATGCCCTATCTGAAGGTGTAGAGATCTATAAGTTTTGTCTAAATAGATCTAAAGTTGTTGAAGATATTGAGAAAAAGATTAAGGACATAGAGCTCAAACTGTCTAATATTTCTCAGTCATATAGTCCTTTAACTTAGTCTGTAATTACCAAAGAATGCCAAATAGTGAGTGTGTAGAATGAATTGAGTGATTTGGAGAAGGGAAAAGCCAAAATTGTGGGTAGATTGGATGATCTCCGGGGACTGATATCCCCCAAGTTAGAAACTATATATGATATATTGGCAGAGTCCCAAGCAACAGCCGCTACTAATGATCCTACAGACCTTCAAAAGGTAGAATCACTAACATTTTTGTTCAGTGGGCACATATCTATCTTGGGTAGTATTAAAAAGAACTGGGACAATGAATTGACAAAATTGAAAAACATTTTTGGTGATATCTTTTTGTTGATGAACAAAGCCTAAGTACTGTATGGTCATATGTGGAAGTATGTAGAGTTTTGACCCTTGTACATAAAATTTTTTCTTTGAATTAATTTTGGTATACAGATCCTAGCCTTTGCCATTGATGTTAAAGGGGGAGAGGAAAAACAGTGAAAAATGAAGAAATAATCTAAGGGGGAGCATATTGGAAATCACAAGTGTATAAAGTAAGGGGGAGTTGTTCTAACACTTGGTCATTTTTCACTAAGTGTTGCCATCAATGCCAAAGGGGGAGATTGTTGGAAAGAGACACTGCTAGGCATGTTAGGTGTTGTCATTGATGGCAACTGAATCTACCTTACACATCCACATTACATCATTTGATCATACCAAAAGTTAGAGTGCAGATTTATCTAAGTTCGAATAGATAGGAATAGGGCATTTGACACGGTTTAGTATTTTTGTCTGCATTTCTCCACCGGTAATCATCTTGTACTATAGATCTAAGGAAATGATAAGGGATGTTAGGGCTACCTAAATCCAAGTTTTTAGCCTTTGGTGATGAAGGGATTGAAAGTTACATGCATCTGAGTATTGAGTTCTGGTAAATCAACTCAGTCCAGTGAAGAACAGGCTGACTTGGTGTTTGATCATTGTGTAGATTAGGAAAAGTTGTTGGCTAAGTAATTTGTGAGATCCAGTGATTTTGGCCAACATGAGTGATTACTTGAATGTATAGGTTTTGGTCTACATTGGTATTTGGGCATGGATTTAGTTGACAGAACAATATTCTTAAAAAGACTTTAAGTTTTTCTCAAAGCCGACTACAGTTGATGCTATCTCATAAAGTGGATATATATGATCGATCGATTTGAGCATTTGAGGTTGTTGGGGTGCGAATATGAAGTAAGAGGTGCGAAGGGTGGTAGTATCAAGTACAAAGCAGAGATCTGATCCTCTAATTATGGAAGAATAGTGAAACAGGGCAGAAAAGGATGAAGTGTTCAAAATCAATGTATTGAGCTCAACCGGAACTGTAATCTTGCATTGTTGGATGCTATTCTTTAGTTCAATCATTCTAGTGAACTCTTGTAATTATTTTTGTAGGCAATGAGCCTCCTTGAGTAGTGAGCTCTGAGAAGTGTGCCCCGAAGGCATGTGATTTCCCCATTTGTAATACTTTTAACAGATTATAAATTCTTGTGGGTTAACCCCCACTGTGGTTTTTCCCTTAACCGGGTTTCCATGTAAAAATCCTTGTGTTCATGTGTTGTGATCTTCCTATTTTTGTTCTTGTATTCATGCTTTTTTCTTTTGGATGTATGCAATAAATTAATAAAGGAATAAAGTAATAAGTTTTGTAGAACACTGATTCACCCCCCCTCTAAGTGTTCCTTATTCTATACAGTTCCCACATTTGTGAATATCAGGACATTAGCACTACTTAACAATTTCTTGGGTTTGGACATTAAAATAATATCCAGATGCTATGATTATGTGAATATCCCCATGATCTGTGGACCAAACTTTGACCAAGTACAACTTCTTTGTTTTAAAGAATTTCAATATGCTTCAAAAGGCAAACATGCTTAAAATTTCATTCTCTTTCATTTGGCAAGGTTTATAAGAAGAAATTCTGACTTTAGAAATTTGATCTAGATTTCAATCTGGATATGCCTAGAATAGGACCTAGACATATATCTGATAGAGCTTTTACCATACCGCCCAAAGAAAAGGGAAGAAAAACAAGCCAAGCAAAAGTAGAAAAAAGTTGGGTCCCTATTTTTCTAGGGCAAAATGGGGGTGTGTTGTGTAACCACACAACAAGCATGTTTAGGGTTTCATTTTTAAACTAGAAGATGATGATGATATTTTGGTGAACTTATGATTTTAGAGCATTCAAGGCATTCATTGTGTTACAGAGTAGAATATTGTTATTGTGTTTCTTATTGCAGATTTGGTTTCATCTTCTCATGTTGTGAAGGATCTTCAACTTTGTGAGAGCTACACCTCTAAGATGATATCTATTTGTGCTTCGATCAATCATTTATTAATTTATTTTTGCATTTCTCCTACAAGGATATGCACTCTTTACCTAAAAATAGTGTTGGAAGGCTTGAATGTCATTCTAGGGCTTGATCGAGGTAAGCTCCTAAAAATCACAACCCCCCAACCCTCTCTTGTGATTGTAGGTGATAGGTGTTGAATTCTATGGAGTGGAGTTACAGAGGAGTGTTGCAAAGTGTAAGGATCCTAGATCTAAAGGAAATAGTAGAAAAGAAGACTATCAAGACAAGGGAGCTAGTCCTTGTGTCCTCTAGGTTTATAGAGCTGGAAATTAATGGAACAGTGATAATCAGCATCAGAAAAGGTCCAGAGGACCCTGATTAAAATACTACCTTGGACTTTGGTGGGAGTCCCTCCATCCTCAACATTTTCAAATCTTGAACTTTGAAATCTGGTATGAATATAATCTTCATCTAGTATCTTTGTGTGCGAGCATTTGTCAGAATTCATCTATTTGTTTATGATTTTCCAATACTAGGATTTTGAGCATAATTGGTCTTAAACTAACACAATAACCATTAATTTCCTAATTTCCCTATCATTACAAGTGATAACCAACCTGTAGGTGAATCCTCTTGCAAAAGTTGAGATTCAACTCAGTTAAATGTCCTTGAATATGTGTAGTGAAAGGAGGATCTAATTAAACCATCCTAGCAAATCCATCTTCCCTCTTTTTGCTAGATTACAAAGATAAAACCAAAGTAGATGCTACTACTAATGCTTATGCAACCATGTATAGAGGGAAGTTAGATTCTCCTCCATTTTTACTAAGCATTAGAATATTTGGAAGAAACTTGCATAACTCTTTGGTAGACTTTGGAGCTTCGAGAAATGTTATGCCTTATTCAATGTGTAAGAACCTCAGGATGACTCCTACTCATACTCAAAACAAAGTGATTCAACTTGACAAAACTAAAGTAGATGTGGTTGGAGAACATATGTATGTCCATATTCAATTGGTCTCCAATCTGTACATACAAAAACAAATTTACATCTAGGTGGTTGATATTCTAGAAGTGTATGGAATGATTTTAAGAAGAGATTGGTCAAAGAGCCTAAAAGGATACTTCAATATTGAATTCTCTCATCATTGGCTTCCCTAGAAAGTAAACCAAAATCAGATTAGGATTGAAAGTGAACCTAGACTCAAACACATGATAACTAAGTATAATCACCCCAACGAGGTAGCTTATACTACAATTGAACCAAGAGTCTATACGATTGATGAAATATTAACTAGTTTTATGTTTTCTCATAATTCAATAGATTGCAAAGATCAGAGAGATCCAGTTTTGGACCTGAAGTGTGAAGAATTTCAAAAATCTTGGAAGTAGATCAGAATGCTCTAGCTGAGAACATAAGTATTATTGATATATTACTACCTAATTGGTGCAAATTTCATCATCAAGAGTATTTAGAGTTGTCATGTGAAACATGTCTAAGGGATTTTAAGAAACATGCTTATGTAATTTCAAACACAAAATTTTTGGAATTGGGTGATGGAAACTCCTATAGTTTAGATGATAATAGTGATAAAAAAAAATGGAGTGATTACATTTGATTCTCTATTTGAGGAGGAGGTGGAGAAAGAAGTTCATTATGAAGGGATACCATCTCAATGTCTTGTAATTGATATTTTAGAAGAGGACACTCCTTCACCTTCTAAACAAGAGGAGAAGGAGAAAATGATAAAGAGATAGGAGATGAGGATGCTCAAGAACAAGAAGATCCACAAAACATAGAGGTCTTCACTCAAGAATGTGAGAATATTAAAGATCAAGCCCTTCAAGAAGATACCTCCTATGAACAAGGAACTAACAAAGAACACCATGAGGAGGCAAAGAATGATCAAGTGGATATAAATCCACCACACCAACAAGATATTCTTTCAGGACCACAATTTCCTTAAGAAGAAGTCTTACATCAAGAGGATAGTCTTGATGAGAAGAATTAAGGAGATTCAGAAGTAGAACTAGAGCATGGATATCAAGATAACCTAGTGGGGAACATTTCTGAAGATTTGCCACAATGCCAAGATGAGCATCAAGAACAAGATGAATGAGAGATGGAAGAAGAGCATGTTTTAACATATGAAGAATAATAGAGGTTAATAAAAATAATTGAACAACAAATAAAGATTGTTGATTCTTCTACTTTAAATGTCCCTTTTAAAATAGAAAAGATGGATCAATAAGAAGGACCTTAAGAAGAGGTAAATCAAGAAGAAGTATTACATGAAAAAGAGGCAAATCAAAAAGAGGAAGTCTTACATCAGGAGGAGGTAAATGAAGAAAAAAAGAAAAGTCGGGAGGAAGTCTTAGACAAAGGAGCCTCTAGTGATGAGAAGAATAGAGGTACAATCAAGAATGAAAAAACTTTACAAACAACTTTAATAGCCTCCTACTTGGCTAAAGATAAATTTGGAGAAGATACATAGGTAGTGGTCAAACCACTAAGTTTGTAAGATATGGCTATAGAGGTTGAGAAGAGTAAACCAAAGAAAAGATCTAGAACTATTTCAGCCATTAGAGTAAATGAAAATGGGGAAAGAATTGTAGAAATCACAACCCCTATTTAGGATAAGGATGATAGAGATCTTTCCATCTCTAACTATCAAATCACAAGAGTAAATTTGGGAAAGCAAACCCCAGAAGAAGAAATGCATTTTTTTAGGTTCAGCAGTGGACACAGTAGTGTCTTTGATGCAAAAGGATAAATAGACCAAAGATGAATTGAAGGAACAACTAAATCAGACCAAGACTTTTTTTAAGGATATCTTAACCCCAATTTCTCAACAACAAGAAGCTACAATGGAAACCCCAATTTTGATGACCAAACAATAATTTGATGCTTTACAGGTGATGAAGGAGAAATCTGGTGTGGTGGATAGGTTGGTTTCCAAATTTTTGGTTGGTACACTTTAAGTCTTTGATAGCACTTATGGCAATTATGAAGAAGTTTATCAGTTGGAGAAGCAAATGGATGCTTATACTGAGAATCTCAAAATAGAGGATGCAAAGCTAAATCAAGATTGAAGACTTCTCAAGGAAATCCAAAGATGACTCTGGATGAGATAAACAAGGAAGATATCTTGGAAGATGAACAACTTGACTTCAATGTTAACACCATAAATATAATGAACTATAATATTGAGCAAATAGATGAATATATCCCTGAGCTATTAAAGATGAAGAAAGAAGTATATGAACATTTGTCTGATATCAAAGTTTTTGTAGGGACTATTGTTGGTTCAAATCTCTTTTTGTAGGATAAACATAGGTTAGACACTTTATATGCAATAAAGGATGCTTTCAAGAAGAAGATACAAGGTCTATTAAATAAGCCTAAAGGTTTGAGTGAAGATGTGTTAGATGAGTGCATGGACATCAAAGAAAATTTCAAGCTCATCAAAGGAGATCTTTGAAAGATTAAGAAAGTTAATGCTCATGTGTCTCAGAGGTTTGAAACCTTGAAATTTACAACATATTGGTTAGAAGGGCCTAAGAGGATAGAGTTGAACAATCGGTCATCAATTTTGCATAGTACAAATAGGGAAAAGGATCTAAGACTGCGTCTAGTTCAAGTTTCTAGTTTTGGATCTATGGAATATTATTTTATTCTTTATTCATTGTAGAAAGGGATCTGTTGTAATTATAAAGTAGATCCTACTTATTTTGCATGGATATTTTTTGCATGGAGTTGGAGATTTGCATGTTAACTTTTCCAAAGGAAAGCAACACTAAGAATTTGCATGCTTTTGAAATCCTAAAAATAGGATCTCTTTCATCAAATGTTGTATTGCATGTATTTTAAATTCATAGTGAGTGGTGTATATGTTTTAAAGAAGCTTTTGTCTTTCTTCTTCTCTATAAAATGAAATGACTTGGATCATTCAAAGGGTCCGTTGGTTGAAGAATTAGGCTATCAGTCCATACTTAGTGAATTTTACAGTATTTCAGCTATAGCATAGTATTAGTTTCTTTACAACATTTCTAGATTAGAGGAGAAATTTTTGAGAACCAAAACCTATAACTCCAATGTAGTATTCTTGTTAGATGTGTACCTAAATTGAATAAATTAATACAAGATGATCACTATTTCTCTGAATTTAGCTTCTTCCATATGGTGTAGTGCTTTATCCTAAGTCTTTGCTTATCTATTTATTTAAGAGATATTGAATATGAGTTAAATTGTAGATCCGCTTTTAATTTGCATGTGAAATACAGTAATTAGAAATAGAATTCATCTCATTTTACTAGAATCCTTTGAATCTTACACTATTGGTATGAATGATGGGGTGTAAAAAATGATCTCAATACTATTGAATATCAAATTGTTTTTGGAAAAAAAATGGAAAATATTGATCTCAATACTATTGTTAATCAATCTCTCAAGTGAATTTACCAAGTGAAATTTGAAGTAAAAGTTCTTGCACTATCTTCTTGCATACTTAATATCTTGATCTTTTTTATAATTAATAGAATAAGTTTAGATCAATAAAAAAATAGTTAGAGTAATATTGTGAAAACTAGGCCCCTTTAACAAATAGTCCACATTAAACCCTTTGTTTGTACAGTATGGTTGTGACCCAACTCCCAAGACCTTGGAGATAATTGATCTTAGGATTAGTTAACTACCTTTCCAAGAGGGGTAAGTTGAATCTCATCATACCTTTGTTGCATTGTGTCAATTTGGCCATAAAATGAATTGGCACTAGGAGGGATAGAATTAATAAATCACTCAAACTTGATCATATAAAGTCTTTCTCTCTAGAGATATTCAAGAGAATACTGAAGTCTACACCTAACAAAGGAGAGTTCCTAGAGTTGGGAAAATCTAGTAGACTTGGAGGACATAAAGGAAAGTCCATAGAAAACCAAAACATAGTACCAAATCCTCAACCTATGGACAATCCCACTATCTCTATTGTTTTACCTATCCCACCTCCACCAATGGCTTTTTTCATAGCAAAACATTCACCTTTAGGCAACATTCAAGGTGGAATTTATGAAATGCCCTAAAACCCAGATAATTTTTGCTCCAAATACATTATGGGGAAAGTAAGACTACAAAAGAACATATCTAAGCTTTTAAAGATGATGCCCTTAGATCCCAGATAACACATAAAGACATAATCTATAGATTATTCCCATACTCATTAGGGAATTTTTCCTACAGGTGGTATTTGAGTTTTCCAGTAAGCTCAATAGATGATTGGGATGGCCTAGAAAAATATTTCATAAACCAATTCATAATTTATGTTGATCTAGCAGTCTTATATCATCAATTTGTTACATGCAAAAAAGAACCCAATGAACCATTAACCATATTCAATACTAGGTTCCAGAGAATTTACAAAATGTTACAAGCACCGTATACTGTAATAGAAGATGTTTCCATATAGCTCCATTTGAAATCCATAGATCCTTTGATAGGTTTGTTCCTGAGAAGAACTAAAAATGATCTGGATACCTTGAGTAAAGCTTACAATGAAGAAACAAAGTTACAACAGGAGATAGATCCTACTCTTGGAGGAATAAGTGGAACTTTAACATCACTAGGGTACCCAAGAGTACCAAATTAGATACCACCAATAAATCATGCTCTCACCAATAATACACCCCTTTTGAATCCCATACCTTTAACTGTGTATCAACCAATCAATCAGACATATGCAACTACAATGATAACTTGGCCTACTCAAAACCAAAATAATCCCCAAGTACCTACTACAGATAGCAAGAATTTGTTCTTTGAAAAATAAGCTACAACACAAACATCCCAGGCTACTGTGCAGTTGAATAGCCAAGTTGGTCAGCTAAGTACAGAACATTGTATGCATTTGTCTGCAAAAATAGAAGTGTTGAATAAAACCTTATCTCAAGTAACCAATGAACTCACTCAATTTAGGATGAACCCTCCATCAGCCCGAAATTAGAATAACTTCCAAAATTAGGAAAATTTCCAGAACCAAAAAAAAAGGTTACAACTAAAGACCTTTCAATAGGCAATAGAACACAAGACCAAACAATGGAAGGGTTTAAAATATAAACAATGGGAAAAATGAAGGGAATCCGAGACCTTCAAATGCTTCTAACATAGTCAACATGACTAAATTAAACCACATGACAAACTTGTGTAGATTGCATGATATAGTTGCTCATTTAGAACTAAATTTCCCACAAATTAAAAAATGGCTAGGATTGCCCAGACTGACTCTTGAACATCTTAAAACCCACCACAAGATAATGGTGATATGTAATTACATCCATGGTGTTGGATACATACATATTCCCTTTTGAGGAAGATAACGAACCAGCAACTAAATCATATGATGTTCAAACCTTCCAACTAGGGAAAATTAACTACTTCCTAATAAATAAAGCCTAAGGCCCTTTTACAATGGGACACCACCTAGCAATGGACCAACTCCCCTAGATCCTAAGGCCAACAATAATCCCTTATCACCTAAAGGTTAGATAGAAGGACAACCTAGGTCAAAGCCAATCATACTCACTAAGGCCCATGCCTAGATAGATATGAGTTATAATGTAACAGAAGACCTTAAGAAGACCAAATCCAACATGTCTATTTTTGATGTCTTACAAAATTGTCCAAACCAAAGAGAAGCATTGATCAAATTTTAGACTAATAAAATACACCTAAAGACAAAACTAAAGTAGTAGCTACTGCTAGTGTTTATGCAACCATGTACAGAGGGAAGTTGGACTCTCCTCCATTTTTATTGAGCATCAGAATATTTGGAAATGGGGCCTCAAGAAATGTCATGCCTTATTTAATGTGTAAGAAACTTGGGATGACTCCTACTCATACTCAAAAGAAAGTAATTCAACTTGACAAAGCTAAACTAAAGGTGGTTGGAGAACTTAAATATGTCCATATTCAATTGGTCTCTAATATGCACATACAACAACACATTGCCATCCAGGTGGTTGATTTTCTAGAAGTGTATGGAATGATTTTAAGTAGAGATTGGTCAAAGTGCCTAAATGGATACTTCACTAGTAACTTCTCTCATATTTGGCTTGCCTAAAAAGGAAACCAAAACCATATTAGGATTGAAAGTGAACCTAGACTCAAACACATGATAATTGAGTATAATCACCCAACGAGGTATCATTTACTTAAACTAAACCAAGAGTCTATGGGGTTCATGAAGTCTTAACCAATTTTGTGTTTCTTAGAATTCCACATATTACAAAGATCAGAGTGATCTAGTTTTGGACCTAAAGTGCGAAGAATTTTCAAAAAGATTGGAAGCAGATCAAAATGCTCTTGGTGAGAATATAAGTATTATTTATCTATTACTTCCTAATTGGTGCAAATTTCATCATCAAGACTATTTAGAGTTGTCATGTGAAACATGTCTGAGGGCTATTAAGAAACATGCTTATGGAATTTCAAACTCAAAATTTTTAGAATTGGGTGATGGAAACTCATATAGCTCAGATGATAATAGTGATAATGAAAATAGAGTCATAACATCTGATTCGTTATCAAATCAACATGATTAGATACAACAGAGAGATCAAACAAGACCAGAAGCCATGAATATGCAATATAATGTTACCCTTGTCCAAGAAGAAGAGTTACCTGCTATTTTAAAAATGACCTAGGAACAATTGAAAGTAGACCTAAGTAAATCAAAAGAAGACTTAATTGTATTACTTAAATAAACACACTCATTTGAACATAGTGAAGAAGTAGTTGATACTACTCAAAATCTAGAGAAGACATATGTGGGACCTGTTTCTGATCAAGAAACCATTGATAAAAATAAAATTATGCAAGAAAACCAAGTTTGGAACCTCAGATTTGATGGATCAAGGTCTAAGAAAGGAAGTGGAGCAAGAGTAGAACTAGAAGCCCTAAAGGTAGAGCTTTCTTAGCTTCCTATAAGCTATAATTTGACTGTACTAATAATATGAGGCCCTAATAAGGGGACTGATGTTCACACTTAAGAAAGGGGTTTTGTGTTTGAAAGTGTAAGGAGATTTAGAATTAGTGGTAAAGAAAGTAAGAAGTCAATATACATTCCATGAAAAGAGGTTGGTGTCTTATAGGAATAGAGTATGGAGCTTAATAGAAGATTTTGAGGCATTTGATATAAAGGTCATTCCTCAAAGAATAAATCACATTTCAAGTGCATTAGTAGTTGCAACTAGCACCCTAGAACTGATGGCACATTCTTGACTAAGAATATTCTTAATAGAAATGGTTCTTGCACTAACCGTTCCTAACAATATATGTAACATTCAGGTATTCTAGGATGATCAGCATATTCTGGAATTTATTACTAACATAGGGGTCTTTGAAGGGCAAATTATCAATGAATCAGATCAAGATCCTTTTGAAGAAGATAATGAAGGAGTAATCAATTTGAAGACCATCAATATCGCTAAAGACATGGTGGCTTTGGAAAGGATATTTGATTCAAATCAAAGAAAAAATTAGAAAACACCTTTTGATTCTAAAGGGGGAAAGTATGAAACATATAACCTAGGAGAAGGTGGTGTAGAGAGAAACATTTCCATTGGTAAAACTTGCTCTATAAAAGAGAGAGAACATCTCTAAAGTTCTGAAAGATTATAGAGATGTCATTGCTTGGGGGTATGAATATCTTAGGACATTAGATACATCTATAATCACACATTAAATTCTCTTCAAACCAAACATAAATCCTTTTAGGCAGAAGCAAAGGCTAGTTAATACCCTAATAGAACTATTGATTTCCAAGGAGGTACAAAAACTATTGGTAGCTAAGATCATTTTCCTATGAGACATTCAACATGGGTGGCTAAATTTGTTCCAATTAGGAAAAAGAATGGTGAAATTAGACTCTATATGGATTTTTGGAACTTAAATAAAGTCTTTGAGAAGGATAATTATCCACTATTGTCCATGGATGAGGTGTTACAGATAATGAATGGGTCACAAATGATGTCATTCTTAGACAGATATTCTAGACATAACTAGGTGCTTGTGAAATATGAAGACAAGATGAATACTACCTTTACAACTAAATGGGGGACATTTGCATATAGGAGGATGCCTTTTGGATTGATAAACACCAGTGCAACTTTTCAACAAGCAATGTACACTACCTTCAAAGATCTGGTAGGTAAGTGCATTATCATATAAATGGATGATCTCGCTATGTTTTCTAAGGATAGGACTGACCACATATCTGATTTAAAGAAAATATTAGAATGGTGTAGACTATATGGAATATCTTTAAACCCTAAGAAGTGTATTTTTAAGGTAACTGAAGGGAAGTTGTTAGGACACTGTAATTTCAAAAAAGGGAATCTCAATTGATCCAAAAAGAGTAGAATCAATCCTAAAATTACCCATGCTTAGAGACAAGAAAGAAATGAAATATTTATTTAGAAAGATTAATTTTGTGACAAAATTCATCACAGGATTTGCTAAAATTATTAAACCACTCAATGATATTGTTGGTACTCATTTTGACCTGGAGGTTGATTTTTCATGTTTAGAGGGTTTCTTCATTTAAATCCTATATTTTCTTGCCCATCGACATGACCTCGCAGGTGTTTTGGCGATCAGGTTGATGGCAGGGATGGTGTCATCACTGAGACTTTGCCTATAGGGAGGGAAGCTTATTGTTATTCCGATAGTTTTGATCTCACCGATGGGGATTGTGGTGTGTTCTTTGTATGTCGTTGGGACTTTGTGCTATCGGCGGAGGTAATTTTTGTCCCACCGAAGGAGATGGTCAGGCCAATGAGGGTTTTATAGGTGTTCATCAGCAAGAGTTTGCTTATCGGCCAGGCAGATAGGTGATTCACCGATGCATTGGGTGTTCCTGATGGAGTTTGGATTGATGTGCCATCAGCATGACATAGACTATCAGGTGAGCAGGCAGGTGTTGGGCCGATGGCATTTGTTTGGCTGTTGATGTATCGGTGAGGGTATGGTCTATTGGCGAGGGATCTTTTTCTTGCTCCGATGACTTAGGTCTCGCCGATGTAGGATGCAGGGTTATTTGAAGGTATGTTTGTGATCATCGGGGTGGTCGGTTGTGTCGGTGAGCTTCGTTCTTGTTGTGCCGATGGTCTATGTCTTGGCGACGAGTGTGTTTTGCCTAGCCATCGGAGGAGACTTGTATGATCGGGTGGACTGTGGAGTGCTTGGCCGATGTGATTTTCTTGCCGATCAAGGGACATCGCTGTGACATGGTCTTTCTCTAGCCGATGATGGAGTTGATGGTGGTTTTCGGTGTGACATGGACTATCGGGCTAGCAGTTGGAGGGTCTGCCGATGGGTCTTCTCTGGCTGATGTGGAAGTCAGAGGCTTGCAGAGGTGTCATCGGTGAGATGATTGAGATCGGCGAGAGGTTTTTGTGGCTGGTCCAATGGTAGTAGTCTAGCCGACAGGGAATTGCGATAGGCATCAGAGAGACTATTGATGTCAGCAGGAGGATTTGGGAGTGTGCTGATGGCTCAGGTCTTGGCAATAGGCTTTGGACAAAGGCTTATGCATCGAGCACGGCAAAAGTGCTCGACATTTGTTATACATGCGGCCGTGTTTTTAAAATGATAAAGTTGTCACCACGGCACCAATGTGGGATTAATCTCCCTACATTTTTTGAACCTGTGGTAAACGTGTTTTGGCAGGAATTTCTTTTTTGAAGTGCTGCGACGGTTTTCAAGCGGCCGCGAGTGGTTGAGCCATCAATGGCGACTGTAGCAGGGGCATGGACGAGTTGTTGAATAGTCATGTACCCGATTTTTGGCATGAGGACTTCCAGATGGTGGCACAGGGCTCGAGGCCACCATTGTCTACTTTCTATCTCTGCAGTAATAAATTTTGAGTGCCATTCCTTTGAAGGATCTGTATCTGGCAGATTTTTGTAAAAGCCTTGTAATTAATTGTTGTGGTACATTTTCTAGCTGATATAAGTAGATTGTGTTACCATCATTTTAGGTTGTTGAAAGTTGAACATTTGGCTCTGTAATACAATACAGCTGATTTGGTTGCTCTATACAGCAAAACCTGTGAGTTTATGTATCTCTTGTTGTACATTTTTGCATGAATCCACTGATTTCATGGTTAATTTTATATGAGAAATGCTATGTTAGCATGTGTTTTGTTAATTCTATCTCCAGTATTGCATGTATCTTTCTTCTGAGTCTGGATATTTAAGCAATGTTTGAGACTCTAGAACATAGAATTCATGTGTTGAATGTCTGATCTCTTAACTTCTGCTCAAGGGGTAGATTAAACTATTTTTAGATTGAATGTTGGGAAGGGTATACTGCAATAGGGATGCCATAAGTATAGATAGCTTAACACTCTGTATTGGGAGATATTTGTAGGGCAGGTATCATATGTATCCCCCTGAAATCCAGTTTTAGTTGTTCATGCATATCATTCACAGGTGTATGTCTACTGACTCCAGGCCCTGGATAGGCACCAATCTTGCTTTGTGTTTGTGTTACAACCATGTCCAGCTTTGCATCCAAACTTAAAGTCAAAATCTAAATCTAAAACAATCTTTAGGACATTAGAATTAGTTTTAGGATCCTCAGTCTTCTGTCTACAACTGCAAATAGGCCCAAAGCTAGCCCCTTTGCTCTTATCTTTCAGTTTTGGTCTACTTACAGGAGGACTTATCTGCTTTCCGTCAGCATCCCAGCCTTTGTATGTATATCCTCATGGATGTTGAGTAGGGAATACCCCCTAGGTTTTGCAGAGCCTGAAGAAGAAGAGGAGATAAAATATAGAGTCTATCTCCTATACTGTTGGCCCCTGGTCCAGAGATCCTGTTGATCATTGATGGCTACCTTGTAGGGAAATCTGGGAATAAGCATCCAGTCTGGGAAAAAACCAACAGAAATTGGTGACTCTACTGGGGAAGGAAATTTGAGAAAGGGTTATATCTTGTGACCCATCCAAGTCACCAACAGAAATTGGCGACTCTGCTGGGGATGGTGATTTGAAAATTGTTATTTTTGTCCTCCCTGGTGAAATATCTATGTGCCCATCTGAGTCACCAACAGAAATTGGTGACTCTACTGGGGAGTTTGTGAAAGAACCCTGATTTTCAAAAGAAAACAGTTCCTAGTAATAGGTGGCGACTCCGAAGTAATCTCCCAACCGGTCAAAGTAAAACTTATATGCAGGGGAGAAGATCCCAACAAAATCCTTTATTTGAAGAGTTACCAGTAACAAGAAGAATGATGTATAGAAGAAAGGGAGCTGTCTCAGTCAGTCATGAGGGTTCCCCCAGAAAAAATGATGATATGCAAGATAACCCTAGGCCATCAGGACAGCATGTGCCTTACTTTTTAAATGCAGAAGCTGATATTCAGGGTGCATATGAGAGGCAATAGGGTGGTAGCGTGAGAATGAGGTCAGAGGTGTTCCAAGAATGCCCATTTCTAGACCCTAGTGAAAGGTTTGAAGAGGCAGAGTCTCTGAGGGATGATGAAGATGAAGATCAGAATATGGTAAAACCATCCTCCTCTAGGCCTAGCGAGGAAGAACTAGCTGATGAGATTAGGAGCTTAAGGGCCGAGTTTGAATATCAGCAGGCAATAACAATCAGAGATGACCTGAGGAAGAAAGTACAAGCTTTAAGGGCTGCCCAAAATAATTCAATTCCTACCCTTGAGAATGCAAATGTGCAGAGACATCAACAGAGAAATGAAGTGCAACATCAGCATAATGATGAGAGACAAAATGTGAATGATGCTAGGATACCACTGAACAATGTAAGAAACCAGAATGCAAATAGAAATATTAATATTAATCAGTTTGACAGATAGCCCATGCAGTTAGATAGATTCAGACAACTGGTATTTGATGGTATTCCTGGGTATCCTAACCCCATTGACAAGCATCTAAGGCTGCAGGTGCCTAAATTTTCAGGAAACAACACTATGTCAGGAGAAGATCATCTAAAAGCTTTTCAAAATGTCATGGATAACTTTGAGGTTGAACATGAGGATGTTTTCATGAAGTCATTCATGCAATCTTTAGTAGATGAGGTAAGGGAATGGTATAAGAATCTGCCTGACCAGAGTATTTCATCATGGGATGATTTAAAAGGATGTTCAAGGAATAGTATGGTGACAAAACTGACCCTAGCTTTTTGGTAAATGAGTTTACCAGTATCACTAAAGGGTCAAATGAGTAGGTTGCAGATTTTAATGCAAGATTTACTAAAGTGTTAAACAAATTGCCACATCACATGAGGCCAAATGAACCTATGTGCATAATATTGTATATTAATGCCTTTGATGCAAAAACTGCATATGGATTAAGAGATAAAGGTCCTACTACTCTCAGGGATGCTTTCAGAATTGCAATGAATATTGAGAACAATAGGAAAGCATCAGGCAAGACTAACAGAAGGGATGATGTGAAAATTTTGTAGAATCCAAACAAGCCTCAGAACACTCAAGGTAATACATCTGCCCCTGAAGATAAGATAGACAAATTGGCAAATGTTGTTAAGGACCTAAGTTACAGACTAGCTAGAAGTGAAAAAGGGATAGGTCCTGATAGGCAAGTCTATCAAAGGCGGGAAAAGAGGCCATCATTGCATGATATGCCTTATAATACCAATTGGCATAATGGTAAGCCTATATTCCCACATAACAACACAAATTAGAGGACTCAACATGTCAAAGAAACTCCTGATCCTCTGAAGAAAGTTGTAAATATTGTTGATGATACTCCATGGTGTATAATTTGTCAGATGCCACATTCACAGTCACAGTGTATGATTGCCCAGTCCTTGTGTGATAATGCTACATCTTGTAATGAATGCAATGAGCCACATTATGTGCAAGATGATGATGTTAATATGATGTCCACAAACAATGGATACCCCATTTATGATACTGATGAGAGTACAGATGATGGAATTCGGGCCTGTCAATAGGACTTTTATGATGAAGGTAATAAAGAGAGCTATGTGTATGCTAAGAGCTCGCATAATTTTCTGAGTAACTTACAATGACCTTCTGATGAGGAAATTAGGGCCTTCACAGCTGCAGCAGTTGCCCAAGTCAAGAGTAACTACAATCTTAGAGGTAAAGCTCAGATAAGCAGCTTGCGTTAACCAGAAGATGTTTCTGTAGGTCAGCCAGTGCATGGTCATAAAGGAATTGAACCACAAAAAAGGCAGTGGGGTAATAATAAACAGAATTTTAGACATAGAACAGGTCATGAATCCCAAGGACCAGAAAATAGAATCCCTCAGGCTGAAGATCAAAGTAAAGGTTCCCAAGACAAGAATGATGATTAGGGAACTATGAAAGTAAAAGCTAAATCAGTTCAAGATAAAAACAAGATTGTGGAGCAAGCTACAACTGTTATACAAAATTATGCTCCATTTGATATAGCTCAAGTCCTCTCCCGGGTAAAAGTCTATGTTCCACTTATGGAACTGATGAAGGTTGAAGAGATCAAGAATAGGACAATATCCCTAATTTCAGGGGTGCCTTTTCAAGCTAAACAAAATGTTCAGACCCAGGGTGAGAAACATGTCATGTATAATGAAGAAGATGAGGCTCCTAAAGTCTATTTAGGAGTGACTATGACAAAGTGTTCTTCACAAGTGGAACCATTTTATGTATCCCTGGTTATAAATGGAAAAATAATCAGAAATTGTATGCTTGACTCTGAAGCATCTACAAATGTCATGCCTTTAGCCGTCATGCAACAAGATGGATTGAAAATCGACAAGGCATATGGAAAATGTTACGCTATGGATGCTAGAGAGGTACCAATTATTGGAATCATGAAGGATGTAGATTTCAAACTGGCAACATTTCCTAAAAAGAGATATAAAATGAATATAACAGTGGTTGACATCAAGCCACAGTATGGTATGTTGCTGTCAAGAAGATGGGCTACACTAATTGGTGGAAGTATGCAGCTGGACCTGTCATATGCCATGATTCTGATGAATGGCAGGGATGTTAAGCTAATCAGAGAACAAAGATCATCAGAGACACTGGAAGACCAAGAAGCAGAGGAACATATATGCTTTGTAAACACTGACTGTGCTAATTTCAATGTTGTCTCAGATGATAGGGAAGATAAAGAGAAAAATGTCTGCATTAAAGAGCTGGACCAGCAGGGTCTGTGGACCATGTATTTTGATGGAGCTTGTGCAAAAGAAGGCTCTGGAGCTGGAGTTGTTTTCCTGTCTCCAACTGGTAAGCTCCTCAAATTTTCTTTCTTGCTGAGGTTTGTTTGCACAAACAACATTGCAGAATATGAGGCTTTAATCTTAGGCCCAAATATAGCTCTCAAACATGGAATCAAAATGCTAAGAGTATTTGGGGATTCTGGGCTGATTGTATCCCAAATTAGAGATAGGTATGCTTCAAAAAACAAAAGATTGAAACAATACAAGCATGTTGTTTGGGATATCATTGAACTATTTGATGCATTTTCAATAGGCTGGGTAGAAAGATCAAAGAATGTTATGGCTGATTTCATAGCTAATGTTGCAATAAGGCCAAATGACATCACTCTGTCAGATGTTACAAATGTAGAAGTTAAAATCAGGCCTGCAGTACCAGAAAATATATGCAGTTGGCAAGTGTTTAATGATGATAGGGATTTGTTAAAATTTTTGCACTGCATAGATGAATATGAGAATCAAGAAATTGATTTCCAAGCTTTTGTAGAGACTATAGATGGAAAAGAAACTCTTGTGGGAAAAGAGATAATTCAATTGAAGACTAATAAAATCCCTAGAGGGTTAGTAGCTTTGGAAAGAGCTTTTGACAGTAGAGACAAATTGGTCACAAGGACATCTCCCACAAATAAGGAAGATTTAGAAGAGATAAATTTGGGGACATCTCAAGCCCCCAAGAAGGTATACATTGGTAAACAACTCAAACCACACATCAGGAGTATGCTGATTGCATTACTGAAAAGGTATAAACATGTTTTTACTTGGTCATATGAGGACCTAAAAGCCTATAGGTAAGATCTATTCTAGCATGAGATCCCATTGAAGCCTGGAGCTAAGCCATTCAGATAGAGGCAAAGACCTATTAATCCTACCTTAGCTCCAAAGATGCAAGAAGAACTTAAAAAGCTTAGGGAAGCTGGAATAATTGTGCCGATCAGACATTCAACTTGGGTGTCTAACCTTGTCCTAGTCAGAAAAAAGAATGGTGATATTAGGCTTTGTGTTGATTTTAGGAACTTGAATGTATCCTCTTTAAAGGATAACTATCCACTGCCTAATATGGAAGCTATGTTGCAGAGAGTGACTGGTTGTGAACTCTTATCCATGATGGATGGATTTTCAGGTTATAATCAGGTGAAGGTAAAGGAATCAGAACAGTATAAGACTACCTTCACCACTCCATGGGGAACTTATATGTATGTTAGAATGCCCTTCAGACTAACAAATGCAGGTGCTACATTTCAAAGAGCAATGGATGTTGCTTTTGCAGGGTTGATTGATTCAATCCTGGCTGTATATCAGGATGACTTGACTGCATATTCAAAGAAGGAAGAGCAGCATTGTTTGCATCTAGAGAAGATTTTCATAAGAGCACTAGAGTATGGTATTTCTTTAAATCCAAAGAAGTGTGCCTTTGGGGTAGTTGAAGGAAAGCTCCTGGGACACATTGTTTCCAGGGATGGAGTTAGGATAGATCCAGAGAGAGTGGCTACTATTGACAGAATTCAAATGCCAAAAATTGTAAAAGGAGTTCAGTCCTTCTTTGGACGGATAAATTTTGTTAGGAGATTTGTTCCCAACTTTGCAGAAACCACAAGGAACATTTCCAAGATGATGAAGAAGGATGCAACTATCAACTGGGAAAGTGAAGCAATAGAATCATTTCAGAGTATCAAAGAGGCAATCAAGATGGCCCCTGTTTTTTAAACTCCTGATTTTTCTAGGCCATTCCAAGTATTTTCATTTGCTTCCTTTCACACTGTTGCTGCGTGTTTGCTACAGAAAAATGAAGATGGTTTTGAACAGCCCATAGCTTTCTTCAGTATGTCCTTGCAGGCTTCTGAGTTGAAGTATGATATTATGGAAAAACAGGCATATGCACTAGTCAGAGCCATCAAAAGTTTCAGACCATACTTGGGAGGATCACATGTAATTGCATATGTACCCCATGCAGCAGTCAAAGACATATTCACTCAACAGGAGGTGACTGGAAGGTGTAGATGGATAAACAAACTGCAAGAGTTCAACATAGACATACAAATTACCAAGTTGGTAAGAGGACAAGGATTAGCCAAGATGATGGCACAGTCAAACTTGGAAGCATGCCAAGTTAATGCAGTCCAAAATGAGAGTGCAAATGTATCAAGATCTGAATGGTACAAGGATATTATCTACTATTTGCAAAATCTGAATTGTCCTTCCCATTTCAGTGACAGTCAAAAGAGGACTTTAAAGTTACATGCAATTAGGTATGTTATTGTTCAAGGTGAGCTATACTAAAAAAACCCTGATGGTGTGCTGCTGAGATGTGTGGATGAGGATATGGCTAACAATGTTTTGATTGATATGCATAAAGGATTGTGTGGTGGACATTATACTACTCAAACAACAGCTCATAAGACTCTCAGAGCAGGATATTGGTGGCCCACTCTCTTTTCAGATGCACAAAGGTTAGTGAGGAAGTGTGACCCTTGCCAAAGATTCTCAGGAAAATTGAGATATGATGGTGCTTTACCCCTCAGAACTGTAACTGTGGATGCTCCATTTCAGCAATGGGGAATTGACTTCATAGGTGAAATTGTAGACAAGTCAAGTGGGGGACACAGTTGGATTTTGGTGGCGACTGACTACTTTACCAAATGGATTGAGGCCATTCCAACTAAGAGAGCTACAAGTAAGGTGGTGATGGATTTCATACTGGAAAATGTTATCATCAGGTTTGGAGTACCATTCAAGATAGTCACTGATAATGCTATGTGCTTCAGATCAGGTGAATTTGTTGATTTTTGCAATAGGTATGGGATAAATTTATCATATGCATCACCATACCACCCACAAGGAAATGGTCAAGCAGAATCAAGCAATAAAAGCATCATGAAAATTATCAAGAGGATACTGGACAAGAATAAGAGAGCTTGGGACTCAAAATTAAAGTTAGCAATATGGGCTGACAGAGTGACAGTAAAAAAGGCTATTGGAATGTCACCCTTTGAGCTAGTATATGGTGCATCAGCCAGGTTGCCCATAAACAATCTCCTACCAGTTTACAGATTCATCCAGGAGAATGATGAGGAGATTGAAGACTCTATGACAGAAAGAGTGAATCGGCTGGTTGCATTGGATGAGAATAGAAGGAAAGCACACCAGATTAACCTCAAGAGACAACAAGATATGAAATATCAGTTTGACAGGAGAGCTACAAAAAGGAAGTTTCAAGTCAATGATCTGGTGCTCATCTTGAATGCAAAAAATCAGGACAAGGGTAAACATGGTAAGTTTGAACCCTTATGGATGGGCCCATATCAGATTTGCAATATTCATGGGGAGGATTCTTATTTCCTCCAGGCCCTAGATGGTGAAGTTCTGGAATTGCCTGTGCATGGCCAATTCCTTAAGTTCTATTTTGCATAGATCACTTGTCACTATGCACATTTGTAAAAATATGTATATAGTGTAAATGTCTTGTACATGTTTGTGCCTTTTTGGTTTTTGCCTGGTCTGCCCCGAGATCTGGTTCTCGCTACAGGTTTTCACCTACACGTCCCCATTTGGAGCCAGTGTTGGTACTCATTTTGACCTGGAGGTTGATTTTTCATGTTTAGAGGGTTTCTTCATTTAAACCCTATATTTTCTTGCCCATCGGCATGACCTTGCAGGTGTTTTGGCGATTAGGTTGATGGCAGGGATGGTGTCATCGCTGAGACTTTGCCTATTGGGAGGGAAGCTTATTGTTATTCCGACAGTTTTGATCTCACCGATGGGGATTGTGGTGTGTTCTTTGTATGTCACTGGGACTTTGTGCTATCGGCAGAGGTAATTTTTGTCCCATCGAAGGAGATGGTCAGGCTGATGAGGGTTTTTTAGGTGTTCATCGGCAAGAGTTTGCTTATCGGCCAGGCAGATAGGTGATTCACCGATGCATTGGGTGTTCCCGATGGAGTTTGGATTGATGTGCCATCGGCACGACATAGACTATCGGGTGAGCAGGCAGGTGTTGGGCCGATAGCATTTGTTTGGTCGTTGATGTATCGGTGAGGGTATGGTCTATCGGTGAGGGATCTTTTTCTTTCTCCGATGACTTAGGTCTCGCCAATGCGGGATGCAGGGTTATTTGAAGGTATGTTTGTGATCATCGGGGTGATCGGTTGTGTCGGCGAGCTTCATTCTTGTTGTGCCGATGGTCTATGTCTTGGTGACGAGTGTGTTTTACCTAGCCATCAGAGGAGACTTGTATGATCGGGTGAACTATGGAGTGCTTGGCCGATGTGATTTTCTTGCCGATCAAGGGACATCGCTGTGACATGGTCTTTCTCTGGCCGATGATGGAGTTGATGGTGGTTTTCGGTGTGACATGGACTATCGAGCTAGCAGTTGGAGGGTCTGCCGATGGGTCTTCTCTGGCCGATGTGGAAGTCAGAGGCTTGCGGAGGTGTCGTCGGTGAGACGATTGAGATCGGCGAGAGGTTTTTGTGGCTAGTCTGATGGTAGTAGTCTGGCCGACAGGGAATTGCGATAGGCATCGGAGAGACTATTGATGTCGGCAGGAGGATTTGGGAGTGTGCCGATGGCTCAGGTCTTGGAGATAGGCTTTGGACAAAGGCTTATGCATTGAGCGCGGCAAAAGCGCTCGACATTTGTTATACATGTGGCTGTGTTTTTAAAATGATAAAGTTGTCTCCGCGGCACCAATGTGGGATTAATCTCCCTACATTTTTTGAACCTGTGGTAAACGCGTTTTGGCAGGAATTTCTTTTTTGAAGTGCTGCGATGGTTTTCAAGCGGCCGCGGGTGGTTGAGCCATCAATGGCGACTGTAGCAGGGGCATGGGCAAGTTGTTGAACAGTCATGTACCTGATTTTTGGCATGAGGACTTCCAGATGGTGGCACAGGGCTCGAGGCCACCATTGTCTACTTTCTATCTCTGCAGCAATAAATTCTGAGTGCCATTCCTTTGAAGGATCTATATCTGGCAGATTTTTGTAAAAGCCTTGTAATTAATTGTTTTGGTACATTTTCTGGCTGATATGAGTAGACTGTGTTACCATCATTTTAGGTTGTTGAAAGTTGAACATTTGGCTCTGTAATACAATACAGCTGATTTGGTTGCTCTGTACAGCAAAACCTATGAGTTTATGTATCTCTTGTTATACGTTTTTGCATGAATCCACTGATTTCATGGTTAATTTTATATGAGAAATGCTATGTTAGCATGTGTTTTGTTAATTCTGTCTCCAGTATTGCATGTATCTTTCTTCTGAGTCTGGATATTTAAGCAATGTTTGAGACTCTAGAACATAGAATTCCTGTGTTGAATGTCTAATCTCTTAACTTCTGCTCAAGGGGTAGATTAAACTATTTTCAGATTGAATGTTGGGAAGGGTATACTACAATAGGGATGCCATAAGTATAGATAGCTTAACACTCTGTATTGGGAGATATCTGTAGGGCAGGTATCATATGTATCCCCCTGAAATCCAGTTTTAGTTATTCATGCATATCATTCACAGGTGTATGTCTACTGACTCCAGGCCCTGGATAGGCACCAATCTTGCTTTGTGTTTGTGTTACAACCATGTCCAGCTTTGCATCCAAACTTAAAGTCAAAATCTAAATCTAAAACAATCTTTAGGACATTAGAATTAGTTTTAGGATCCTCAGTCCTCTGTCTACAACTACAAATAGGCCCAAAGCTAGCCCCTTTGCTCTTATCTTTCAGTTTTGGTCTACTTACAGGAGGACTTATCTACTTTTTGTCAGCATCCCAGCCTTTGTATGTATATCCTCATGGATGTTGAGTAGGGAATACCCCCCTAGGTTTTGCAGAGCCTGAAGAAGAAGAGGAGATAAAATATAGAGTCTATCTCCTATACTGTTGGCCCCTGGCCCAAAGATCCTGTTGATCATTGATGGCTACCTTGTAGGGAAATCTGGGAATAAGCATCCAGTCTGGGAAAAAACCAATAGATATGATGAAGAAAGATGCTAAAATTGAATGGAGTAATGAAGCCAAATCAGCATTTACACAAATCAAGAAATCTATTATTGAAGCTCCTATCCTAATTATCCAAAATTATATGCAACCATTTTATATTTACTCATGCTCATCTAAACATTCATGTGTTGTTCTCACACAAAGAAGGCAAATAGGAGATGAAATGCCAATAGCTTTATGATTTCTCCTTTTAAGAACGTTGAAGTTAGATATCCATATCTTGAAAAACAAGATTTTTCTTTAGTAAGGGTAATAAATAAGTTTTGACATTATATTTTACAAAGTAAAACCTTTGCTATTGTCCCTGATCATGTTGCTAAGTCTTTACTAATGCAGAGTGAACTGTGAGAAAGGAGAGGAAAATAGATGGATATTATGGAAGAATTCAATTTAGAAATCCAACCAATGAAGCCTGTCAAAGGATAACGATTATCTAAGACTATGATTGATTTTGACCCTCAAATCTATTGCTAGAATATATTGTAGACTCTATCACAAGATATGAATGGTATAAAGACATAGTCCATTTCCTGTTAAACAAAAAATGTCTAGAAGATTTGAACTCTACCCAGTGAAGGGCATTAAGACTAAAAAGTTCAAATTACATGATCAAGAACAGAGCTTTGTTTTAAAAAAACTTTGGAGTGTACCTGAGATGTTTAAGTCAGTGGGAAGCTAAACAAGTCCTTCAATAATTTCATGGTAAATATGGGACTAGACATGGTTCAAGTGATTGTACTATAGATCAAATACTTAGATATGAATATTATTGGCCTCACATTTTCTAAGATGCACACCAACACCTCTAGAGAAATAAATCATGCAATGCCTCTATAGCATGTGTATGAGGTAAGGTCATTCACCCAATGGTCTTTATATTTCATTCACGTAATTAAACCTAATTCCTCTATAGGTCATAAATATATCTTTGCACCAATGGATTATTGCACTGGATGAATAGAAGCGCAACCTTGTAGAAACTACACCGTAGAGGTGGTAATCAAATTTTTAGAAGATAACATCGTCACAAGGCTTGGAATACCTTTTACTTTGGTATGTGACAATTGCCCTACTTTTTCATCTACACAATTAATGCAATGGTCTTTTGAGCATAAGGTAGTTTTAAAATTTTCTTCTAATTATTACCCACAAGGTAATGGAGTAGCTAAGTCAACTAACAAAAACTTGCTTGATGTAATTAAGAAGCTACTTGAAAAGAATCATAAAGATTAGCATACCCAACTCAAGTTTTCCCTATGGCAGACCAAACAAGATTTAAAGCCTCTTTAGGAACTTCACCATATCAACTAGTTTATGGAGTAAACCCATTTTTACCTGTAAAATTACAAATCACATTCCTCAAGTTCATGAAGGAATTTCTTATAGATGAGGACAAGATAGAGGCTAGGCTTTTGAATTTGTTGGGTCTAGAAGAAAAGAGTGATGTATCCCTTCAACACTTTGTTAAACACTAGGTAGTAGTTAAATGATGATTAGATAAGAGAGATAAAATCAAAGCCTTCAAAATATCTAACTTAGTTCTTTTATGGGATAAGGCCAAGGAAAAGAAAGGAGATCACTAGAAATTTGAGAAACTTTGGCTAGGACCTTATTAGATCTTTGAAATTCTCAGAGAAAATAAATTTAGGATCGGTTCTCTAACTAGAGAACCTATCCCATTTCTAGTCAATGGATAGTTTCTCAAGCATTATTTTGGTCCATGAAAATAAGAAAGTATTGTGTATTATAGTAGAAGAGGTATTTTTTGTCTATTTCATTCTGTGTGTTTTCCATTTCTTCTTCTTGTTTCATTTTTGTTCCCTTTTTATTTTGTTCTTTCTTTTCTATTTTATTTTGTGTTACAAAGGGGTTCTTTTCCTAATAGCACAAGAAATTTTGTTTGTGTGTGGTGAATACCAAAATGTAGTTTAGCTGGGTCTTGTTGTTTAGTATTTTCTAATATATAATCAGCTATTTCTCCAAAATTCCTACTTTACTTTAATCCATTATGAACTTTGAAGCATAAAACTTTCATAAACAATGTGATTCTTGTGAATATTGCAAGACATTGTAAAGAACCTACTATCTTTCACTCACAACTTAATGTTTTTGGAAATTAATTTGAATCCAGATATGGAAATTTCTTCCTCAAGTGAAAAACTTAATAGTTGTATCCCTTTAGAGCATGATCATTTTCATATTCGACCAATACTCCTACTTCCCAATGCGAAAGACTTCTAAATTGAATATTGAAGATTTATTTTCATACTAGCAAGCATCATCCAAAGAAGATGAAATAGATAGACAAAGTGTCATATGTATCAGGTTTTAATATATGCTAAGGAGTGGCTAGACACGATAAATTTGGATGCTATGATAGTTATATCTCAATATTAAGGTCCTAGCCTAGACCCCAAAAAATTTATATATCAAGAGAGAAAGGAGTTCATAATTCCTTTCATACCTTCCAAGACAGTATTGTTTGATTTATCTTAGTTGAAATCAACAACAACATGGAATTTATTTTGCACATCGATTGAGGTAACCACATCTATTTGGAATTGTCAAAATAGGATTCTTCATGTGTCTTTACCGTCATTCCAATTAACCTTCCCTTCCATCCCAACTGTTCCATTTTGATATAAAAATTTTTTAAATTGTTCAACAATATGTACTTAAATTTGTGGATTTAAAAGTGTCATCGACCAATTTTCATGAAGAATTTTATAACGGGGATAGTGGTGAGTGTAGGTCTTCTCATTTCTTTTTCATTTTCTTCCTCTTGCATTTTCCAAGTAAGGTTTTTCCTCCTGCCTATTTTGTTTTTTTATTTTGTGTTTGGTTTGGTTGCTTGTTCATTGTTTTTTTGTATGATTATCGTTTTGTATGTTTGTTTGTCCCTACCCTATTTGGTGTTCTTGTCCTTCCCAGGTTTAGGATGGTCATTTGTTTTAGTTTTTACCTATTAGGTTGGGGTTTCATTTTAATTTGGCACTTTCTTAGATTAGGTTTTGTCTTTGTGTGAATAAATTAGATCGATTCAATCAACTCCATTTGAAATGTGAAAATCCTAATTTTCCTTAGGCAAATTTTGAGTTTGTGCTTTGCGAGATCATCAACCCTAGAAGACCCTGTGCACCTAAGATAGAAATCTGAATTCCTCTTAGAATTTTTATCTTGGTACCCTTAAGAAAGTCGTTTCACAAAGAGTTCCTTCAAGATATCGGGTCCTAAAAGGATATTTGTATTTTACCCGAAGGACCACATTCCTTTTGAAATCCTGAACCCCAACCATTACTCTTTAAAAATTAGGTGTTCAAAGAGGTTCCTTCAGAACTTTGGACCCCCAAGGAATATGTTACCAAATACCTAAATCCTAATTCCTTTTGGATTCTTGCTTCCCACAAATCATTATTCATGAAATCCTTCAAGTTGGTCCCCATGGAACTTGAGTCCCTGAAAGGATTTCTTGCAAAGTTTCAAAGGATCCAGTTTCTTTTCGAATTCTTGACTCTTGCTAAATTAGAACAAAGACATAATTGAAAAGGTCATACCCTCATGGAGTTTTAGACCCACAAAAATATTTTCTCTAGATCCCTAAAACCATAAATCACCCAAATTTCCAAGCCCTGCTATGAATGTGTGAGGTTCTTGTGGGACTTTAGGACACAACGGATCATTTGCGTCAAGTGCTCAAATCCAAAATCCTTCTAGATCATCAATTCCTGCCAAAGGAAAAATATCAAAAAGAACTCATTCCCGAGAATAATTTCTATCTTGGAACTTTTGGTTCCTGAGTCATCTGTCCACCCATGACCTGAAGTCCATCCATAGACAAAATCATGCAAAATTTACTTTATATAATGGATTTTCTTGGATCAAATGGAATTCTTATGGATTTTCTTGTACTTTTTAGGTTTGATCAATGTCTAACAAAGTGAACGAGTGGAAAGAAGAACAAATTACCTTAAAAGGAAAAGTTGAGAGCAAAAGAAAGAAGAAAAAGAGTTTTCTTTGACCATGAAATACAAGTTTCAAGGGTACCAAAGGTATCCAAATCCACATCAAATTTAATGAATATAACAAATACATATTTAAGTATGTGTGGACCTAGACCAATTTAGACAAAATATTTTCTATAATGATGCAACTCTTAGGGCCAAGAAAGTGGCAGCTTTAGGACTTGTACATATTGCTTCTTTCCCTATCTCAGTGCAATGTCCCGAGCTAATTTTGACTATTTCTCAACACTACAATTCGGGAGATAGGAGGTGTTATGATCCATATGGTACAATGATATTGTATTTGACTACCCCCATGATTAGGACCACTTTTGACTTGCCTCCTTATGGACAATTAACCCAACTAATAGATAATGATGTCAAACAAGCCTATGAGATAAATGTAACCGAACACCTCAAGTATCTCAATAGGTCTTGGATTAAAGTAGAAAGGAAATCTGCATCAAAGGTCCCATGCAAGATTACAAGGGTAGAATTCCAAGATGAAGTATGGGACATAATTACTGTTATTAACAAAGTATGCACCCAAATGCTAAGCTATCAACTTAGCTACCTGTTGACACATGGAAACACTCTCAGGTTGTGGGTGACCTATAGTGAGAGTGAATCTCTAGAGCGGGTAGGTTCCCCTAGTAGATCACCTAATCTAATTGACTTTTTGAGGAAAAGGTTAGGAGGAAAACTGAAAATAAAATTCTAAACTCTAACAAGTGATGCACCAAAACTCTAATCTATTTTGATAATTTCACTCACAAACAGCTTCACAAAAGTCTTTAATCCTCACAATTTCACTAAACTTAATGCAATACATAAGTGATTTGCATCAAATTTTGAATGCTAGAGGTTTGCATGAAGGACAAACAGATGTTTTATCACAACTTCAACTCAACTAACCAGTTTAAAGATAACATACAACCTGCATCACATGAGACTTTCACACTCAATCTTGCAACAATGAGGCATATGAAAAGGACTCAAAGGTTGAATCACAATTCAACATCAAATCATTGATTGCAAAACAAATTAGAAAGTATGAAAAGGAGAACTCTACTGCTTTATTAAAATTGAAAGGAGTAGAAACTGAGTACAAAATGTTTACAAAGCTCTCTGCAAGGGAACAAGAGAGGAAGAAACAATATTCTAAACTAAGAAAAAAATAAGTTTTTTCCTACTTATAACTCCAAAAAATCTCCCTAAGAAAAAGCTAGAAAAAAATCTCAAAATAGCCATCCTTTTTCCATTTTTGAGCTCCACTAAAAAGCTACCAAAAAAATACTAAAATGCCTCCAAACTGAAGAGAAAAGATGCCAAAATGCTATCCCAAGTGGTCCCACCAAAATCGCCTCAAAATCAGGCTTTACCTAATCAATAAAAGCCTCTTTTTTGCCCATATCTTCTCAATTTCGCCCAAAAGAAAGCAAATCCAAAAAAAAGAAGAATCTCCTTATATCTACTTGTATTCACTGCATTAAAATAGCAATTATTTAAAAGCAATTTATAAAACATTGCTTTAAATAATGCTTTACAATATTTGCAGTTTAATTTTATTGATTTGGCTTGATATGATACTTTACAAAGCATTTGATTTTCTATAAAAATCATAAAAAATGTGAAGGTGCAATTGAATTTTTTGATAAAAAATACAAGGCGTAGGGCCTGTCCTCCAATAGGTTTGTAAAGATCTTCTAAGGCAATGTTGTCATTGTTGTGGACTTACCTTCAAATATGGCAAAAGGGACCTCAAGATCTTAAGGCATAAAGCCTAGGCATCAATATGTGCAAAGGGGACATAATACCCCTAAGGGCATTAGCCAAGACTTTGAAAATTAATTCAATGTGATAAAATATCACCATCAAACTAGGGCATTATGAAACCCTAAGACAAAACACTAGAATGCCCTAACTTTTTGGGCCCATTTTCACTGTCTTTTTTTATGGAATGAGCTCTAGCTGTGGCCACCATGGAAGGCTAGGGTTTGGAGAAAAACCCTCAATTTCTCATTGTTTCAGAGGATTTCCATGCAGATTTCTATAGAAAAATGAAAGGTTAGTTGTTCTCAGTCACAAATATGATATTGTTTCTCCATTTTCAAAGCATTCTTGGCTTTCATGGTTGTATTCATGGCTTCTTTTGATGTATTTTGTCTTGCGTGTAACTTATGTTGATATACCTTGCTCTCAGTTGCCATTGGAAATAGTTCTAAAGCTTTTCCTCTATGATCTCAAATGCATCTTTCTGCACGGTAATGTGGGTAAGCTTTGAACTCTGTATTTATTCTTATTTCCTGCATGAACAAGCTCGATTCAAGTTTATTTAGACAAAATAATGAAAATACATGCCTTTCTATACTTCAAATGCAAGTTTATGTATGCTAGACCCATGATTTTTTTCACTTAAGAGGCTTTTCTCACTGTTGTGGCCATGGCTTCAACTATATTTCTAAGTTTTCTTCACTAGAACAAACTCAAACACCATTATGTTTCTCTATATCTGTGATTTTTAATGTAAATCTGTGTGAGTTTGATAATTTGTGAGTTAAGAAGACTCCCAGACTGTGGATTTTGAGAGCACAAACTGGGTTTTTTTCCATTTTGATGTAACTTGAGACTTCTCCATTCTCTAAAAATGCAAAGGAGACAAAATCTTTTAAATTTTTGAACGAAAGCAAAAGAAAATGCTTCACTATGCAGGGCCGCAACCTCTAGACATTTTTGGGTTCCCCATTTTTCTAAATGTGATACAAATGTTGCTCATTGGACTGTCCACTATTTAAGACTATTTCCTTTTGCTATCCACTACAGGGTTTGGCACATGATTTTAGATGCCATTGTTAGTCCTTGTTCTAACTAACACTCTATCACAATCATCTATGGTTTCTTTGTGTTTATAGGATGACTACCTTTTAAGAATCTTTTCATGACTATTTAACATCTTGTTGGAAACATTAAAATAGTCTTGATTGTCCCAAGTTTCACTACTTCACTAAAGAACCTCTGCCCTAGAAGACTTCAATACTAATCTACACCTTTCAATGAATGTCATCATAGGACTTTGTTGATAGAGATGCAAACATCTACTATGCTCTGTATGACCTCCTGTATGCATTGTCTTGTCCTTTTCTTGTAGGACTGTCACTACTGTCCCCTGACTGTCCAGTCTTTAAGACTATTCATCTACGACATCATTTGTATTGCCAAGGATTCATACTTCATCCTTCACTTATTGGTATCTATGTTCATTAGGACTGCTCCTTAAACTTATTTACCTTTCACTGCCTCTATTCATCTTTGTAAACTCATCACTAAATTTTTGTGTGCCATTTCATGCACCACTATCTTCTTATCACACTGTTCTAAGACCTCCGTTATCCCTTGACTTCTTGATCATGATTTCTATCACTCTGCTGATATATGGTTGTGATTATCTTCAATAGTCAATACAGTCTTTTATTACTATCTTTTGATATTTGCTTAGATCATTGATTAATTATCATAGTTTATATGACTGCCCCCTTATTATTTGTGCATGACTATTCTACAGTCAACCTATGACTGTTCTCTAAAGTCATGATGTTGCTCCATACTTACAATGACTGTTGATTCATGCTTCTTGGTTGATGGGACAATCACCTTAATGACTAAATTTTGTCCTTTCTAGTTGTTTAATGTATTGAACAATAACTTCATACTTCATTAACAACAAAATGATAGATACACATTTCATTTTTGTTCAACTGCTTCCTTGATAAAGAAATGAATGATTCATATATGTATTGTCCCTTGTGTACAAAAATCATCAGGAAAGTACCTTTTTTGTTGGCACTGAATATTCTTTGATCAATACAAGATTGTTGTCCTGAGCATGTAAGCACTTATACTAGTGAAGGTTGCCTTCTATCATGGCCTTCATTTGAATTATTTCCTCATCTAAAAGGTTGTGTAATGAGATTAGACTACTGCTCCTAAGTACCTTGTATGCATACAAATGATAATGTGACAGAAAACAGATGTAATAACATCATGATGTTGACAATGCCTTTACTAAGTTTCATACATTATTGAGCTGCCTTGGATGAGCTCAATGCTCATTTATGGTTCTCACTTCATTTTAGTTGAATTGATAATCATGAATGGAAAATGATCTTGAAGCTCATGCACTCACTTAATGTGACACTCCTTTAGTCGAATATGTTCCATTTGAGCACTATGAATATGAATTATTATTTCTTCCCCTCTTGAGATTCAGGGGTAGCATGCTGGGCTCAACCCTTGTGGGAGCCCACTTTGCACCACATGTTATGATGTCTTTAGATCAGAAACATGATTTCACCTATAACTGCATAGGAAACAAACATGTTAGTTTTACAAAATAGTGAAACTCAATGATGTTTCATTTTTTTAGGCTCTCTTGCATATGGATGATTTGATTATTTGACTCAATACATCATAAACAATGTATTATGTCTTTGTTTGATAGGCGTATAGGAAACCATATCCAAATCTCTAACAATCCTTCTTGTCATGATAAAAGTTCATTCAAAGATTAGGAGCGAGGAGGAAGATCAAACCAAGACCTTAAACAGATAATGATGGATATGCCTCTTTTCCTCTATACTCTTTTCCTTTCTTATCTTTATATGAATAATATATTCTTTCTAATGTATTGGTTCAGCTACTCCCATGGCTTGTGGGACACTTGGTCTCTCTTTTCATTCTAGTGAATGGTTAAAAAATATTCTTTGCAATCTTGTACAATTCTGTATATCTTTATTGAAAAATGTATGCAACATTGTGAAATGAAATAACTCCTTATCATCTATGAGATCTCTGCAAAGCATTAAATGGTAAACTGAAAGTCTTCTCTTCTATTAAACAACTGAACTGCAAACTGAATACTTTCCTTCACAAAACATATTGTACTAAAACAACTAAACTGTGTTCTCATAACAATTCAATATGTACAAAGGTTTAACCAAAGTAGAAATGAATGGGAATCATTGACCTTAAAATGAACAAATGTTTCAGCTCTGCCAATTTGAGCTGTAGCTAAAAAATTGTTGACATTTCTGGCAATTTCTATTGAATGCTTACCTGCTAAGCATATAGACTAGTTGCCTTAGTCATCCATTGGGCATGGAGTCAAACTCTCCTCTTGTCAAACTTAGAAAACCATGAAACTGCACTACAAACTACTCCAAACAGTAGCATAAAACCAAACAAAACCAAATTGAAAGCAAACTAAAAGGCCCTGGTGGCCAGAAAACATGGGCAACAACACTTTGGGAAAGAAAATAACTAAAAAAAATGTGCCCTGAGCACTTATTAACTAGAAACACTAACTCTAACCTACTCTAACCAACCAAAGAAGTAGGTCAAACAAACCCATTCACTAGTTGGGTGAAGTAGCTACCTTTTCTATAGAATATACGATGTTTTACATGATTTTAGACAGCTACATGAAAATGAACAATGTATGAAAGGCCATGAAACAACTACACCACATCTTGAAGAACATATACAAGCTCACTAACCTCTTCATATGGAATATAAACACTACTACCCTGAGGTGGAAAAGTGACTTGAATATGTTCTTCTTCAACTGTACTTTCATGCTTGGGCTCAATCATGATAAGAATATTCTTTTTGACCTCTATTTTAGCAATATATTTAATTGGACATCCTCTTGACAAGACAAAAATGGAACTACTTTTGTCGGTTTCACTCTTGTTGCCTATCTCCTCAACCACAACTATTTCTTGCTTTGGTTGAATCATGCCTTCAACCTCATGATCCTCCACAACCAAGTTGTCCTCATTTATTTTCTCATGGATCAGTATTCCAACAATGTCACTTTCATGCTCTGGTTGATCACAACTTATCAATTTTGTTAGCTCACATACATTTTCTTCATCTTTACTGATAAACAAAGGAAGTTCTTCAAATGAATCAATCAAATCTTGAGTATGGATGCCTCCTTTTGCCTCTACAAGCTATTATTCCACACTTTTTCCATCAAAAGATGATTGTTTGATGTCCAAGTTTGAAACAAAAATCTCAAAGTCATCCCAAAACATGTCTTCTTCATTCTCATTTCCATTTTCTTGTGAAGAGAGACTATTTATTGCCTTTCTACAACCCTCTTGAGGTATCAAAACATCAAAAGCTTGAACCTATTCTTGCAGTTCTGGGACTAGTATGGGTGTGATCTAAGATATGCTTTCTTGATCATCCACAAAAAATGGTAATCCATTAAATAGATCAGTCAAAACTTGAGAACTATCAGCCATTCCTTGACCTAGAATTTGTCATTCCTCAACTACAGCTTCCTCTATCTCTTGTAGTAGTTGCTCCTAATTTTTTAGATCTTCTTCGTCACTGTGCCAGCTGGATACTTCAAAATAGTCGTCGTTATTCCACTGTTCCAATGAACCAAACCTCTCTGCACATGCCACATTCTTGAGTTTAGTTGATAAAAGGATACAATCAACAGTAGCCTCTTGTCTTATACCCTATAGCACTATTCGTCTTCTAAAAAAATTTCATCATCTTCCACAAAACAAGGAAGTTCATTAGTGAAAGCAATGAAAGTTTCATCAGGAGAAGTCTTTTCTTGTTTGATCTTCTGATGCTGCAAATGGTAAACTTCCAAAGATGAATGTAATGGATTTACCTTTCTAAGCTCCTCAATGAAGAGTAAGGTATTCTGATCAAAAGGTTCACCCTTGGATTCCTTGGGTAGGGAAACTTGGGGAGCTTCTTGGATTTCTTGTGGGAAAAAATGTTGCTCAAGAGGCTGATCTACAACTATACTAGGCTGAATATAATTATTTTTCTCAACTTGCAAGGGATGAAGGCTTCTAAAACTTGGTATTTCAAGATTAAGATATTGGCTTGAGGAATTAAGGACTTTATTCTACCTAAAACTCAGAATCTCAACTTTACGAACACTAAGAGGCCCATTCTGTCTAAAACTTGGAAACTTATACTTACGAACCTCCTCTTGAGTAGGTTGTTCTGGAATGACGGGAGCTGCTTGAGCTTCGTGCCTTTGTGTTTATGCCCCTTGCTCATAGAGATAGGTATGATAAGCCATCTCTTCCTCTTGCTGATTATACTCATGCTACCTCTTGATCTCCTCTACCTGCTTTGCGAAGTCATGCATGAAGTCAAACAACATACCCTTTATGCTTGCAATCTCCTCCTTTTCATGCTCTTAGAGCTTATCTTGAGTATATGAAAGTTGATATGGAGGCTAAGCAGGCGTGGGTGGGAGGTAAGCATGTTGAGAATGATTCTCCTCAAATTGCCTCTTTTAAGCTACCAATTCTTTTGTAAATTGCCTACATTGCACCTTCGATTCTTGCCTATGAAGTTGGGCTTGATGAGCCAACTCTTCTTGCCCATGGGGATAAGCCTGATAAGAACATTCTTCCAACTGAAAATTGATCTCTATCCCCCTCTCAATGTCATCCATCTACTCATTGAAGTCTAACAGAATGTCTCTAAGCTCCATAATTTTAGGATTTTGAGGATGATTGAAAGATTGGGCAAGGGTGGATGGGTGGTAAGCATCTTGAGTAAGCTGGTAGCTTGCTGAAATAGGGTTATTGGGACTAAAACTAGCATTGTGGCTACTTGAGTATGGTTGATAAGAAGGTTTGTTGATAGTATTTTTATAGTATGGGGGTGGGTATACACATTGACTATGAAAATTTGACATTTCTACTCATGAAGAGCTAGAAATAAGAATAAAAGCTTAAATTTTGAAACATACCAGCACTTGATCTATTAAAACCAATGGATCTTGACTTCGAGTCACTAGATGTGTTTGAAGAACTTGCCTCCAAAGGTTGAGATTATTGGTGCACACACTAAGAACCAACAATGAAATGATGAGCTTTGAACTATGAGAGTTCAAATTGTCCCACTGGGCATGCCAAAAACTATTATCAACAAAGTATGCACCCAAATGCTAAGCTATCGACTTAGCTACCTCTCGACACATGGAAACACTCTAAGGTTTTGGATGACCTATTATGAGAGTGAATCTCTAGAGCGGGCTAGTTCCCCTAGCAGATCACCTAATCTAAATGAGTTTTTGAGGAAAGGGTTAGGAGAAAAACTAAAAATGAAATTCTAAACTCTAATAGGTGATACACCAGAACTCTAATCTATTTTGATAATTTCACTCACAAACAGCTTCACAAAAGTCTTTAATCCTCACAATTTCACTAAAATTAATGCAATACATAAGTGATTTGCATGAAAGTTTGAATGCTAGAGGTTTACATGAAGGACAAATGGATGTTTTATCACAACTTCAACTCAACTAACCAGTTTAAACATAACATACAACCTGCATCACATGAGACTTTTGCACTCAATCTTGCAACAATGAGACATATGAAAAGGACTCAAAGGTTGAATCACAATTCAACATCAGATCATTGATTGCAAAATGAATTAGAAAGTATGAAAAGGAGAACTCTACTGCTTTATTAAAACTGAAAGGAGTAGAAACTGAGTACAAAATGTTTACAAAGCTCTCTGCAAATGAACAAGAGAGGAAGAAACAATATTCGAAACTAAGAAAAAACTAAGTTTTTCTCCTACTTATAACTCCAAAAAATCTCCCTAAGAAAAAGATGGAAAAAACTCTCAAAATAGCCATCCTTTTTCCATTTTCGAGCTCCACTGAAAAGATACCCAAAAAAAACACTGAAATGCCTCCAAACTGAAGAGAAAAGATACCAAAATGCTATCCCAAGGGGTCTCACCAAAATCTCCTCAAAATCACACTTTACCTGATCAATAAAAGCCTCCTTTTTGCCCATATCTTCTCAATTTCACCCAGAAGAAAGCGAATCCAAAAAAAAAGAAGAATCTCCTTATATCTACTTGCTTTAACTGCATTAAAATAGTAATTATTCAAAAGCAATTTATAAAACATTGCTTTAAATAATGCTTTACAATATTTGCAGTTTAATTTTACCAATTTGGCTTGATATGATACTTTATAAAGCATTTGATTTTCTATAAAAATCATAAAAAATGTGAAGGCACCATTGAATTTTTTGATAAAAAATACAAGGCGTAGGGCCTGTCCTCCAATAGGTTTGCCAAGATCTTCTAATGCAATGTTGTCATTGTTGTGGACTTACCTTCAAATATGGAAGAAGGGACCTCAAGATCTTAACACATAAAGCCTAGGCATCAATATGTGCAAAGGGGACATAATACCCATGAGGGTATTAGCCAAGATTTTGATAATTAATTCAATGTGATAAAATATCACCATCGAACTAGGGCATTATGAAACCCTAAGACAAAACACTTAAATGCCCTAACTTTTTGGGCACGTTTTCACTTTGTCTTTTTTGATGGAATGAGCTCTGCCTGTGACTACCATGGAAGGCTAGGGTTTGCAGAAAAACCCTTGATTTCTCGTTGTTTCAGAGGATTTCCATTCAGTTTTCTACAGGAAAATGAAAGGTTAGTTGTTCTCAGTCACAAATATGATATTGTTTCTCCATTTTCAAAGCATTCTTGGCTTTCATGGCCATAGTTGTGGCTCCTTCTGATGTATTTTGTCTTTCTTGTAACTCTTATTGATATACCTTGCTCTTGGCCGCCATTGGAAATATTCCTGAAGCTTTTCCTCTATTATCCTTAATGCATCTTTCTGCACGGTAATGTGGGTAAGCTTCAAACTCTATATTTCTTCTTATATTTCCTGCATGAACAAGCTCAATTCGATCTTATTCAGACAAAATAATGAAAATACATGCCTTTCTGTACTTCAAATGCAAGTTTTTGTATGCTAGACCCATGATTTCTTTCACTTAAGAGGCTTTTCTCACTGTTGTGGCCATGACTTCAACTATATTTCTAAGTTTTCTTCACTGGAACAAACTCAAACACCATTGTATTTCTTTGTATCTATGATTTTCAATGTAAATCCATGTGAGTTTGATCATTTGTGAGTCAAGAAGACTCCCAAGAAGCGGATTTTGAGAGCACAAACTGGGTTTTTTTTCCATTTTTGATGTAACTTGAGACTTCTCCATTCTCTGAAAATGCAAAGGAGACAAAATCTTTTAACTTATTTGAATGAAAGAAAAAGAAAATGCTTCACTATGCAAGGCCACAGCCTCTAGACTTTTCTGGGTTCTCCATTTTTCTAAACGTGATGCAAATGTTGCTCATTGGACTGTCCACTATTTAAGACTATTTCCTTTTGCTATCCACTGTAGGGTTTGGTGCATGATTTTAGATGACATTGTTAGTCCTTGTTCTAACTAACACTATATAACAGTCCTATATGGTTTCTTTGTGTCTTCATAGTTTTAAGTTCATAAATGATTATTTATACAGTTTATAGGATGACTACCTTTTAAGAATCTTTTGATGATTATTTAACATCTTGTTGGAAACCTTAAAATAGTCTTGATTGTCCCAAGTTTCACTACTTCACTGGAGAACCTCTGTCCTAGAAGACTTCAATACTCATCTACACCTTTCAATGGCTGTCATCATAGAACTTTGTTGATAGAGATGCAAACATCTACTATGCTCTATATGACCTTCAGTATACATTGTCCTGTCCTTTTCTTGAAAGACTGCAACTGTTGTCCCCTGACTGTCCAGTCTTTAAGACTATTCCTCTATGACAACATTTGTATTGCCAAGGATTCATACTTCATCCTTCACTTATTGGTATCTATGTTCATTGGGACTGGCCCTTAAACTTATTTACCTTTCATTGCCCATATTCATCTTTGTAAACTCATCACTAGATGTTTGTGTGTCATTTCACACACCACTATCTTCTTATCACATTGTTCTAAGACCTTCGTTATCCACTAACTACCTAATCATGATTGATGTCACTCTGTTGATATATGGTTGTGATTGTCTTCAACAATCAATACAGTCTTTTATGACTATCTTTTGATATTTGCTTAGATCGTTGATTATTCTGGACTGTTATTACAGTTTATATGACTACCCCCTTTATTCTTTTGTGCATGACTATTCTGCAGTCAACCTATGATTGTTCTCTAAATTCATGATGCTACTCCATACTTACAATGACTACAGATTCATGGTTATTGGTTGATGGGATAGTCACCTTAATGATTGAATTTTGTCCTTTCTGGTTGTTTAATGTATTGAAAAATAGCTTCATACTTCATTAACAACCAAATGATAGATACATGTTTCATTGTTGTTCAACTGCTTCCTTGATAAAGAAATGAATGAGTTATCTGTGTATTGTCCCTTGTGTATAAATATCATCAGGAAATTACCTTTTATGTTGGCACTGAATATTCTTTGATCAGTACAAGATTGATGTCCTGAGTATGTGAGCACTTATACTAGTGAAGGTTGCCTACTGTCATGGCCTTCATTTGAATTATTTCCTCATCTGAAAGGCTACATGATGAGATTAGACAACTACTCCTAAGTACCTTGAATGCATAAAAATGATAGTGTGACAGCAAACAGATGTAATAACATCATGATGTTGACAATGCCTTTACTCAGTTTCATACATTATTGAGCTGCCTTGGATGAGCTCAATGCTCATTTATGGTTCTCACTTCATTTTACTTGAACTAATAATCATGAATGGGCAATGAGCTTGAAGCTCATGCACTCACTTAATGTGACACTCCTTCAGCTGAATATGATCCATTTGAACACTATGAATATGGATTATTATTTCATCCCCTCTTGAGATTCAGGGATAGCATGCTGGGCTCAACCCTTGTGGGAGCCCACTTTGCACCACATGCTATGATGTCTTTAGATCAGTAACATGATTCAACCTATAATTGCACAGGAAACAAACATGTTAGTTTTGCAAAACAATGAAGCTCAATGATGTTTCATTTTTTCAGGCTCTCTTGCATATGGATGATTTGATTGTCTGACTCAATACATCATAAACAATGTATTATGTCTCTATTTGATAGGCACATAGGAAACCATATCTAGAGCTCTAACAATCCTTCTTGTCATGATACAGGTTCATTCAAAGGTCAGGAGCGAGGAGGAGCCAGCTATAATGAAGATCAAACCAAGACCTTAAATAGGCAATGATGGATATGCCTCTTTTACTATATGCTCTTTTCCTTTCTTATCTTCAGATGCATAGTATATTCTTTCTGATGTATTGGTTTAGCTACTCCCATGGCTTGTGTGGGACACTTGGTCTCTCTTTTCTTTCTAGTGAATGGCAAACAACATTCTTTGCAATCTTCTACAATTTTGTATATCTTTCTTGCAAAATGTATGCAACATTGTGAAATGAAATAACTCCTTATCATCTATGAGATCTTTGTAAAGCATTCAATGGTAAACTAAATGTCTTCTCTTCTATTAAACAACTGAACTGCAAACCAAATACTTTCCTTCACGAAACACATTGTACTAAAACAACTAAACTTTGTTCTCATAACAATTCAATATGTACAAAGGTTTAACCAAAGCAAAAATGATTGGAATCTTTCACCTTAAAATGAACAAATGTTTCAGCTCTGCTAATTTGAGTTGTAGGCAAAAAATCGGTGACATTTCTGGTGATTTCTATTGAATGCTTGCCTGCTAAGCATATAGACCAGTTGCCTTAGTCATCCATTAGGCATGGAGTCAAACTCTACTCTTGTCAAACTTAGAAAACCATGAAACTACACTGCAAACTACTCCAAATAGCAGCGGAAAACCAAACATAACCAAACTGAAAGAAAACTAAAAGACCCTAGTGGCTAGAAAACATGTGCAACAACACTTAGGGAAAGAAAATAACTGAAACAAATGTGCCCTGAGCACTTATTAACTAAGAACACTAACTCTAACCTACTCTAACCAGCCAAAGAAGTAGGTCAAACAAACCCATTCACTGGTTGGGTGAAGTAGCTTCCTTTTCTACAAAATATACAATGTTTTACATGATTTTGGACAGCTACATGAAAATGAACAATGTACGAAAGGCCATGAAACAGCTGCACCACATCTTGAAGAACATATACAAGCTCACTAACCTCTTCGTATGTAATATAAACACTACTACCCTGACGTGGTAAAGTGACTTGAATCTATTTTTCTTCAACTGTACTTTCATGCTTGGGCTCAATCATGATAGGAATCTTCTTATTGGCCTCCATTTTAGCAATATATTTAATTGGACATCCTCTTAACAAGATAAAAATGGAACTACTCTTTCCAGTTTCACTCTTATCACCTGCCTCCTCAACCACAACTATTTCTTGCTTTGGTTGAATCATGCCTTCAACCTCGTGATCCTCTACAACCAAGTTGTCCTCATTTATTTGCTCATGGATCAGTATTCCAACATGTCACTTTCATGCTCTGGTTGATCACAACTTGTCAATTTTGTTAGCTCACATACATTTTCTTCATCTTTACTAATAAACAAAGGAATTTCTTCAAATGAATCAATCAAATCTTGAGTTTGGATACCTCCTTTTGCCTCTACAAGTTGTTCCACACTTTTTCCTTCAAAAGATGATGGTTTGACATCCAAGTTTGAAACAAAAATCTCAAGGTCATCCCAAAACGTGTCTTCTTCATTCTCGTTTCCATTATCTTGTTAAGAGAGACTATTTATTTCCTTGCTACAAGCCTCTTGAGGTATCAAGACATCAAATTTTTGAACCTCTTCTTGTGGTTTTGGGACTAGTATGGGTGTGATTTGAGATATGCTTTCTTCATCATCCATAAAAATGGTAATTCATTAAATAGATCAGTCAAAACTTGAGAACTATCAGTCATTCCTTGATTTAGAATTTGTCATTCCTCAACTACATCTTCCTCTATCTCTTACAGCAGTTGCTTCTAATTTTCCAGATCTTCTTCGTCACTGTGCCAGATGGATAATTTGAAATAGTCGTCAATATTATACTATTCCAATGAACCAAACCTCTCCACACATGCCACATTCATGAGTTTAGCTGATAAAATGATAGAATTACCAGCAGCCTCTTGCCTTATATCCTATTGCGTTGGTTGGTCTTCTAAAAAAATTTCATCATCTTCCACAAAACAAGAAAATTCATTAGTGAAAACATTAAAAGATTCATCAAGAGAAGTCTTTTCTTGTTCGATCTTCTCCTGTTGCAAATGGTAAACTTCCAAAGCTAAACGCAATGGATTTACCTTTCTAGGCTCCTTGATGAATAGTAAGGTATTCTAATCAAAAGATTCACCCTTGGATTCCTCAGGTAGGGAAACTTGGGGAGCTTCTTAGATTTCTTTCAGGGAAAAATGTTGCTCAAGGGGCTGATTTGCAACTATACTAGGCTGAATATGATTATTTTTCTCAACTTGCAAGGGATGAAGGCTTTTGAAACTTGGGATTTCAAGATTAAAATGTTGGCTTGAGGAATTAAGGACTTTATTCTGCCTAAAACTTGGAATCTCAACTTTAGGAACACTAAGAGGCTCATTCTGTCTAAAACTTGGAAACTTATACTTACGGACCTTGTCTTGAGTAGGCTATTCTGGAATGACGGGAGCCTCTTGGGCTTCGTGCCTTTGTGTTTCTGCCCCTTTCTCATAGAGATAGGCCTAATAAGCCATCTCTTCCTATTGTTGACTATACTCATGTTGCCTCTTGATCTCCTCTACCTGCTTTGCGAAGTCATGCATGAAGTCAAACAACATACCCTTTATGCTTGCAATCTCCTCCTTTTCGTGCTCTTGGAGCTTATCTTGAGTATATGAAAGTTGATATGGAGGCTAAGTAGGGGTGGGTGGGAGGTATGCATGTTGAGCATGATTCTCATTAAATTACCTCTTTTGAGCTACCAATTCTTTTGTAAATTACCTACCTTGCACCTTCGATTCTTGCCTATGAAGTTGGGCTTGATGAGCCAACTCTTCTTGCCCATGGGGATAATCCTGATAAGAACATTCTTCCAGCTGAAAATTGATCTCTTGCCCCTTCTCAATGTCATCCATCTGCTTGTTGAAGTTTAACAGAATGTCTCTAAGCTCCGTAATTGCAAGATTTTGATGTTGATTGGAAGATTGGGCAAGGGTGGATGGGTGGTAAGCATCTTGAGTAAGCTGGTAGCTTGCTAAAATAAGGTTATTGGAACTAAAACTAGCATTGTGGATACTTGGGTATGGTTGATAAGAAGGTTTGTTGACAGTATTTTCATAGTATGGGGGTGGGTATACATATTAACTATGAAAATTTAACATTTCTACTGATATGAAGAGCTAGAAATAAGAATAAAATCTTAAATTTTGAAACATACCAGCACTTGATCTATTAAAAGAAGTAGATCTTGATTCGGAGTCACCAGATGTGTTTGAAGAACTTGCCTCCAAAGGTTGCGATTGCTGGTGCACACACTAAGAACCAACAATGAAATGATGAGCTTTGAACTGTGAGAGTTTAAAATGTCCCACTAGGTGTGCCAAAAACTCTTGTCAACAAAGTATGCAGCCAAATGCTAAGCTATCAACTTAGCTACCTGTTGGCACATGGAAACACTCTCAGGTTGTGGGTGACCTATAGTGAGAGTGAATCTCCAAAGCAGGTTGGTTCCCCTCGTAGATGACCTAATCTAAATGACTTTCAAAGGAAAGGGTTAGGAGGAAAACTAAAAATGAAATTCTAAACTCTAACAGGTGATGCACCAAAACTCTAATCTATTTTGATAATTTCACTCACAAACATCTTCACAAAAGTCTTTAATCCTCATAATTTCACTGAAATTAATGCAATACATAAGTGATTTGCATGAAATTCTGAATACTAGAGGTTTGCATGAAGGACAAACAGATGTTTTATCACAACTTCAACTCAACTAACCAGTTTAAACATAACATACAACCTAAATCACATGAGACTTTTGCTCAACCTTGCAACAATGAGACATATGAAAAGAACTCAAAGGTTGAATCACAATTGAACATCAGATCATTGATTACAAAATGAATTAGAAAGTATGAAAAGGAGAACTCTACTGCTTTATTAAAACTGAAAGGAGTAGAAACTGAGTACAAAATGTTTACAAAGCTCTCTACAAATGAACAAGAGAGGAAGAAACAATATTCTGAACTAAGAAAAAACTAAATTTTTCTCCTACTTATAACTCCAAAAAATATCCCTAAGAAAAAGCTAGAAAAAAAATCTCAAAATAGCCATCCTTTTTCCATTTTCGAGCTCCACTGAAAAGCTACCAAAAAAAACACTGAAGTGCCTCCAAACTGAAGATAAAAGCTACCAAAATGTTATCCCAAGTGGTCCCACCAAAATCTCCTCAAAACTAGGCTTTACCTAATCAATAAAAGCCTCCTTTTTGCCCATATCTTCTCAATTTCGCCCAAAAGAAAGCAAATCCAAAAAAAAGAAGAATCTCCTTATATCTACTTGCTTTAATTGCATTAAAATAACAATTATTTAAAAGCAATTTATAAAACATTGCTTTAGATAATGCTTTAAAATATTTGTAGTTTAATTTTACTAATTTGTCTTGATATGATACTTTACAAAGCATTTGATTTTCTATAAAAATCATAAAAAATGTGAAGGCGCCATTCAATTTTTTGATAAAAAATACAAGGCGTATGGCCTATCCTCCAATAGGTTTGAAAAGATCTAATGCAGTGTTGTCATTGTTGTGGACTTACCTTCAAATATGGCAAAAGAGACCTCAAGATCTTAAGGTATAAAGCCTAGGCAATAATATGTGCAAAGGGGACATAATACCCCTGAGGGTATTAGCCAAGACTTTGAAAATTAATCCAATGTGATAAAATATCACCATCAAACTAGGGCATTATGAAACCCTAAGACAAAACATTTGAATGCCCTAACATTTTGGGCCCATTTTCACTTTGTCTTTTTTGATGGAATGAGCTCTGCCTGTAGCCACCATGGAAGGCTAGGGTTTGGAGAAAAACCCTTGATTTCTCACTGTTTCAAAGGATTTCCATGCAATTTTCTATAGGAAAATGAAAGGTTAGTTGTTCTCGGTCACAAATATGATATTATTTCTCCATTTTTGAATCTTTCTTGGCTTTCATGGCCGTAGTCATTGCTCCTTCTGATGCATTTTTCCTTGCTTGTAACTCATGTTCATATACCTTTCTCTTGGTAGCCATTGGAAATATTTCTGAAGCTTCTTCTTTGTGACCTCGAATGCATCTTTCTGCATGGTAATGCGGGTAAGCTTTGAACTATGTATTTCTTCTTATTTCCTACATGAACAAGCTCTATTCGAGATTATTTGGACAAAATAATGAAAATACATGCCTTTCTATACTTCAAATGCAAGTTTTTGTATGCTAGACCCATGATTTCATTCACTTAAGAGGCTTTTCTCACTATTGTGGCCACGGCTTCAACTATATTTATGAGTTTTCTTCACTTGAACAAACTCAAACACCATTGCATTTCTCTGTATCTGTGATTTTCAATGTAAATCTATGTGAGTTTGATCATTTGTGAGTCAAGAAGACTCCCAGGCCGCAGATTTTGAGAGCACAAACTAGGTTTTTTTTCCATTTTTGATGTAACTTGAGACTTCTCCATTCTCTGAAAATGCAAAGGAGACAAAATATTTTAACTTCTTTGAACGAAAGAAAAAGAAAATGCTTCACTATGCAGGGCTGCGGCCTCTAGACTTTTCTAGGTTCCCCATTTTTCTAAATGTGATGCAAATGTTGCTCATTGGACTATCCACTATTTAAGACTATTTCCTTTTGTTGTCCACTACAGGGTTTGGCACATGATTTTAGATGCCATTGTTAGTCCTTGTTCTAACTAACACTCTATCAAAATCATCTATGGTTTTTTTGTGTCTTCATAGTTTTCAGTTCATAAATAATTATTTATACAGTTTATAGGATGACTACCTTTTAAGAATCTTTTGATGACTGTTTAACATATTGTTGGAAACCTTAAAATAGTCTTGATTGTCCCAAGCTTCATTACTTCACTAGAGAACCTCTACCCTAGAAGACTTCAATACTCATCTACACCTTTCAATGGCTATTATGATAGGACTTTGTTGATAGAGATGCAAACATCTACTATGCTCTATATGACCTTCAGTATGCATTGTGTTGTCCTTTTCTTGTAGGACTGTCACTAATGTCCCCTAACTGTCCAGTATTTAAGGCTATTCCTCTGTGACAGCATTTGTATTGCCAAGGATTCATACTTCATCCTTCACTTATTGGTATCTCTATTCATTGTGACTACTCCTTAAACTTATTTACCTTTCACTACCCCTATTCATCTTTTTAAACTCATCACTAGATTTTTGTGTGCCATTTCACGCACCATTATCTTCTTATCACATTGTTCTAAGACCTCCGTTATCCCTTGACTGCCTGATCATGATTGATGTCACTCTGTTGATATAAGGTTGTGATTGTCTTCAATGGTCAATACAGTCTTTTACGACTGTCTTTTGATATTTTCTTAGATCATTGATTATTCTGGATTGTTATCACAATTTATATGACTGCCCCCTTATTCTTTTATGCGTGACTATTTTGCAGTCAACCTATCACGGTTCTCTAAATTCATGGTGTTTCTCCATACTTACAATGACTGATGATTCATGCTTCTTGGTTGATGGGATAGTCACCTTAATGACTAAATTTTATCCCTTCTGTTTGTTTAATGTATTGAGCAATAACTTCATACTTCATTAACAACAAAATGATAGATACATGTTTTATTGTTGTTCAATTGCTTCCTTGATAGAGAAATGAATGAGTCATCTATCTATTGTCCCTTTTGTACAAAAATCATCAGGAAAGTACCTTTTATGTTGGCACTGAATATTCTTTGATTAGTACAAGATTGTTGTCCTGAGCATGTGAGCACTTATACTAGTAAAGACTGCCTTCTGTCATGGCCTTCATTTGAATTATTTCCTCATCTAAAAGGCTGCATGATGAGATTAGACTACTGCTCCTAAGTACCTTGAATGCATACAAATGATAATGTGACAGCAAATAGATGTAATAACATCATGATGTTGACAATGCCTTTACTCAGTTTCATACATTATTGAGTTGTGTTGGATGAGCTCAATGCTCATTTATGGTTCTCACTTCATTTTACTTGAACTGATAATCATGAATTGGCAATGAGCTTGAATCTCTTGCACTCACTTAATGTGACACTCCTTTAGTTGAATATGTTCCATTTGAGCACTATGAATATGAATTATTATTTCATCCCCTCTTGAGATTCAGGGGCAGCATGCTGGGCTCAACCCTTGTGGCATCCCACTTTGCACCACATGCTATGATGTCTTTAGATCAACAACATGATTTCACCTATAACTACACAGGAAACAAACATGTTAGTTTTACAAAACAGTGAAGCCCAATGATGTTTCATTTTTTCAAGCTCTCTTGCATATGGATGATTTGATTATCTAACTCAATACATCATAAATAAAGTATTATGTCTCTATTTGATAGGCACATAGGAAACCATATCCAAAGCTCTAACAATCCTTCTTGTCATGATATAGGTTCATTCAAAGATCGGGAGCAAGGAGGAGCCATCTATAATGAAGATCAAACCAAGACCTTAAATAGGCAATGATGGATATGCCTCTTTTCCTATATGCTCTTTTCCTTTCTTATCTTCAGATGCATAGTATATTCTTTCTGATGTATTGGTTCATCCACTCCCACGGCTTGTGTGGGACACTTGGTCTCTCTTTTCTTTCCAATGAATGGAAAATAACATTCGTTTCAATCTTGTATAATTCTGTATATCTTTCTTCCAAGATGTATGCAACATTGTGAAATTAAATGACTCCTTATCATCTATGAGATCTCTACAAAGCATTAAATGGTAAACTGAATGTCTTCTCTTCTATTAAACAACTGAACTACAAACTAAATACTTTCCTTCACGAAACACATTGTACTAAAACAACTAAACTTTGTTCTCATAACAATTCAATATGTACAAAGGTTTAAGCAAAGTAGAAATAAATTAGAATCTTTCACCTTAAAATGAACAAATGTTTCAGCTCTACCAATTTGAGCTTTAGGAGAAAAATTGGTGACAATTACTCTCCTAAATAGAGCCTTTGGTAAAGAGGACAATAAGCTATATGAGACCTGGATGTTTCAGTTTATCCACATTATCTTGAAAGGTTAGGTTTACTTGGATTGGGGAAAGATTGTGTTAGATAAGCTTCATACATAGTTGACTAAAGTAATAAGTTCCAAAACATTCTACATGACATCATTTATTATTTATCTAGCTACCAGGATTGGTAATTTTCTAGGTTTGACAACACATGGGACAAGAGGTCAAGATCTAGGAGTTCTATCCCTAGTTGGTGCTAAAAGAAGCTAAGAATCATTTTAAGAGAGTGAATGATGCTTTCTTATATGTTATAATTAAACAATTAACAAGTGATTTGTAGGAAAGGATGTCAGAAAAGGCAATGGAGTCAGTAAATGGATGGGGACAGTGGTTTCTTCAGTTCCCAAGGTCTACTTATATTAGAATTTTACGGTTTGAGAAGGCCCATTTCTTATTGTGAAGGAGTTGTAGTGACAGACTAGTGTTAATAGACTTTTCAAGATTTTTGAAGTAGGTCTCAAACTATCTAGCAAACACAAGGCAGGAGTAAAATACCCATTCAATCTAGGATTTTATTCTTATCCATCAATTCAAGTATCCGAGACTATAGTAGAGAAATTAGAGACACTCAATTTGAAAAATTATGTGCCTAGAAAGGATTTTGACCCTTCATGGAGACTAAGACAAACATTTCCCACTATGTCTTTCAAGCATGAACATTCTTTGGAGGATTTTTGGGTCAATTGCAAGGATGCCTTTGAGCTAAGGAAAAGGAGTTACTACAAGTTGACCACATTCTAGTTGAGGGAGTTTAGAATTAGAGATGATGTCCCTGAAGAATTATTTGATGATGGACATGTACTAAATTTAGTTTATGACCTAGATTTTTGTGATAGGAGACCACTAGACCCTATTGATTGGTCATCAAAAGAATATGTTTCTTTTATGAGGTAAGTGAAAAGGTTTTATATTTTAGCAATTCATGGTTAGATGATAAAATTAAAGATCTTGGATTAGTACAAGGAAAAGGTAAGAAAAGACCAAGATTAACTACGAGTGAGTCTACTTCCTCTGAAACTAGAGTATATCAAAATAACTATAAGAATCCTCAAAAGAAGAAAATGAGGTGATCAATTGATCAAGCTTCACAGGAGGAGGTAGTCTCAATTGTTGGTGATTCTTTTAGGAAAGCCTCCGTCACTTATATGGATTTTGAGGTTGGGGTAGTTGCTAGTCTAGGTGTAATGCCAATGGCCCAAGTCCCAACAAGACAAGATTTAGGACAGGTTCTTGGAGAAGGTGATGAATTTATTCATCAAGAACACGAGTAAACAATAGATGAGCTTGCGAAGGAAGTGCAAACATCTATTCTAGTGCAGGAGCACCTTGCTCACTAGATGCCTTTAATTGGAAAATTTGAAAAAATTGAACTTTCAAATGTAAAACAATGTATCAAGGCATGCAAAGGTCATTTCCAATATAATTGCGTCATGGATAGGTCTCTAGGTGGTCAAAATAGTGAAAAGTGCAAAAGTTGCAAATATTGACAAAATGTTGTCAAGCAATATTGTTAAAATGCAACAAATTGCAAAATAGAGGAATGTGAAGAGTTAGGAAGTTAGAAAGTTAGTTGTAGGTCTTGGTTCTAGTTTATTTAAGCATATTGAAGCCTCACAAACTTTGAGGCAGGTTAGAGGATAATGTATGAATAAGTAATTCAATGAAATTCTCAGATTTTTAGTTATTTCTCTGCAAATTCATGGTTTCAGGCCACTGTATAGCCATGTTTGTGTAAAAATCCTCTCCTCCTCCTTTGGACATTAAATCCCTAAGAGTCTATTTTATTACGCAATTGATTTCATCCAAATCCATTTAGATTGGTGAAAGTTATGAGCAAATTTGTCTAGGCGGGTAAAAACCCTGTTCTAGGGTAACAGTGTGCACTAAAAATTGTGTTTCTCAATATTTGACCATTGAAAATTGCTATAAATTTGTGGGTAAGGAGATTTATGTGTGTTCTAAAGGATTCATAAGTTACAGGTTTTAAATTTTTGATTTTGGTCAATTTCTACAAAGCCCTAGGTCTGTAAACTGTGCAAAATTCTAGAAATTGACAGTGTTCAGTAAATATTTTATGTTTTTGATAATGTAAAGGGTATTCTCTTTTGGTGACAGTGATTTGAAAGGGTATATTGTTTATTTTGAGCCCTCTCTAAGTAGTTTTTAGTGAAATAAGAAGGTCTTTGTGTCCATTTGTAGACTGATCTGTGCATGGCAGTTTTATGACAGTCACTGTCAGAGTTTTGTGAGTAAAGATCAAGCCTAGAGTCTAGGGTTTGTTAAGAGACCTTTGAAATTAGATTTCTGATGATGGAATAAGCATGAATAGACCTAACCACACATGATCCAAGTGTTGGATTAAAGGATTTGAGGTTGAAAGTAGTAGAACCTATAAACCCCTATTGTATTCATGCCAAATTAGGTCTAATTGAATGTTGACAGTCATCTTTTGAACCCTATTTCTTGAAGCAACCTATGCTGATTCTAAGATATGTTTTAAAATACTAAAATGGGTACTCGAAATGCTGATTACAGTCATGTTTAAGGGTCTGAATGAAGAGATATCTTTGACAGTATGTGTTAGAAGGGCTACAAGGAATGGAGCAGCCTATATGGGAAAAGAGTATTGTTGGAGTCTCACGATTCTTGGAGTGATTTAGGTGTTCTTATTTAGTAGATTTAATCTTGTTAGATGCCTCTCTACACCCTTGTGAAGGCTTGAACCATTGTTACAAGTTGGAGACCTTAGAGGCTTAGTTCATTAAAGAATCCTTGTATTGGTTTGTGAAACCAATCTAGAAATCAAGTTGTGAAACTTTGTACAAGTTAAGTGTTTGCCATCCTCCTCTACATTAGATTGGTATCAGAGTAAGTTTTGAAGATCACTCAGGTGGTGTGGTCTTGGTGTATGTCAGACAATGAAAGTGAAGCAGAGGCTGACACGATGCCTCCTAAAAGCATGTCACAAGATACAGTGAAGAAATTGATTGAAGTGATGTTTGAGTTCAAGCTCGAGGAGTTGAAAAGAACCAAGGGTAAGGAGGGGAAGAATATGATAACCTCCTGGGAAAAGATGAAAACCAAAATCAAGGCATAATTCTTACCTCTGGATATAATGTGCAGATGTATAAGAAATTGCAGAACCTTAGACAAAGAGACCTTGATGTGAATGCATACACACAAGAGTTTCATAAACTCAATCTCAGATCAAAGAGGTAAGAAGAAGAGTCAGAGAAGGTGGCAAGGTATCTAAATGGCCTAAGCATGAACATCCAAGATGAGATCAATATCTTAGCACCAGAAACTATGAACAAGTGTTTCCAAATGGCCTTAAGGGCTAAAGAGAAGATAAAAAGAAAGTGTGAGGGAAGTAGGACCTAAGGAGGTCAGAGATCTGATTGAAAGTTACAAAGAGGTGATTGCAACAGACATACCTGATTCCCTGCCACCTGTCAGAGATATTAGCCACCAGATAGACCTCATACCAGGAGCAATACTTCCTAATAAGGCAGCATATAAAATGACCCCTCAGTAGAATGAAGAGATAGCAAATCAGATTCAAGAACTCCTAAACAAAGGGCTAATAAGGAAGAGCCTTAGCCCATGCATAGTACCTACTATTTTAGCCCCAAAGAAGGATGGAAATGGAGGCTTTGTATCAATTCTAGGGCCATAAATAGGATAACCATTAGGTATAGGTTTCCTATTCCTAGAATAGAAGATCTAATGGATTGTTTGGGAGGGGCTACTTATTTCTCCAAGATAGACCTAAAGAGTGGGTATCACCAAATAGGAATAAGAGAGGGAGCTGAGTGGAAGATAGCATTCAAAACCAATGAAGGGTTGTATGAGTGGCTTGTGATGCCTTTTGGTCTTTCAAACACCCCTAGCACCTTTATGAGACTAATGAATGAGGTGTTGCAGGAGTTCATAGGAAAATTTGTGGTAGTCTACGTTGATGATATCTTGGTGTTTAGTAGGAGCAAGGAAGAACACTTGAAACATTTCGAGATAGTCTTGAAGAGGCTGCAAGATCAGAAGTTAATGATAAACTTGGAAAAGTATGACTTCATGAAACAAGAATTGGTTTACCTAGGCTTTGTCATCTTAAAGGGTGATTTGAAAATGGATTCTTCCAAGGTAGAAGCTATTTTGAATTGGCCTACACCTAGGACAATAGGAGAGGTCAAAAGTTTTCATGGCTTGGCCACATTTTTAAAAAAATTCATTAGGAACTACAGTGATATTTGTGCACCTATGTTAGAGACCATCAAGGGTGGAGGTAAGGTGAAGTTTGTGTGGACAAAAGAGGTAGATCAGAGTTTTGTAAGTCTGTAACAGAAAGTTACCGAGTATCCTGTCTTAGTACTTCCTGATTTCAATAAAGTCTTCACCATTGAATGCAATGCAAGTGGACTGGCCATAGGGGCAGTGTTGAGCCAAGAAGACATACCAATAGCCTTTTTTAGTGAAAAATTGAATGAAGCTAAGAGGAAGTACTCCTCTTATGATTTAGAGTTGTATGCCATGGTACAAGCTCTGAAAAAGTGGAGGCACTACTTGCTTCCTAAAGAATTTATTGTATACACTGACAATCATGCTCTCAGTTTTTTGAATGGACAGGAAAAGCTCAGTCATAGACACATGAAATTGGTGGAAAGTCTTCAAGCATACACCTTCATCATCAAACATAAAAAAGGGATAACCAATAAGGTTGTTGATGCCTTAAGAAGAAGGGTGTTGATAGTGCAAGAAGTGCAGCTACAAAGCATGGGTGTTGAGGCACTCAAAGGATTGTATGAAGAGGACCAAGATTTCTAGAAGCATAGAGTCACCCATCAGGAAGAGTTGTGATGTCAGAGTGACAAGTTTGAAGATGACCGATGGTGATTTTCTTACTGATAGGCAAAGAGTGTTGAACCTCACATCAGATTGACTAAGACTTCGGAGAGATAAGTTGTAAAGTGGCCGACGGACAAAGTGTTGCCGAAAATGAAAGGAAGAGATTTGTTTGCTGAGACTAGAACTAGTTCCAAAAGGTTAAAGAGTTCAAAAGTTCAATTTTTGATCAATTGTCCATTCCCGCAATGCGTTCCTCATCATTTCCTCCCCCTTCTAAAAAAGAAACAAAATTACCCCAAACAAGAAAACTTGAGGACGTGGAGAAAGTTCATGATGAAGGGCTACCATCTCAAGGTCTTATAATTAATATTTCAAAAGAGGAGAATCCTTCACCTTCTAAACAAGAGGAGAAGGCATAAACTAATAAAGAGATAGGAGATGAGGATGCTCAAGAACAAGATGATCCCTAAAACATAAAGGTCTTCACTCAAGAAAGTGATCAACAAGGGTAGATGGGAAATAGGAAAGTGAGAAAATTAAAGATCAAGCCCTTCAAAAAGATACCTCCTATGAAAAAGGAACTAATGAAGAACACCATGAGAAGGCAAAGAATGATTAAGTGCATATAAATCCACAATACCAACAAGATATTCTTTCAGGACCACAATTTCCTCAAGAAGAAGTCTTGCATCAAGAGGATAGTCCTGATGCGAAGAATCAAGGAGATTCAAAAGCACAAGTAGAGCATGGATATTAAGATAACCTAGTACCCGAGAACATTTCTAAAGATCTGCTACAGGGCCAACATGAGCATCAAGAACAAGATGAGCATGAGATAGAAGAAGTGTTATTATATGGAGCCTAATCAGACTCAGAGGTTAAATTTTCCCCACTTTTATCGGTGTAGTTTACCCCCAAATTCCTACAGGGTCAAGGGGCAACACCCCCAAGATGGGGTCAAGGGGCAGTGCCCCTTGTGGGGTCCAGGGGAAGCGCATAAAAAACCCTATTTTGTAATGGACAAAAGTCATGATAAAAATGGCTAAGGGTTAGGGTTTTCGTTGATATTGTATTGTAGCATTTTGCAGTGGTATTGAGTTGCAGGGATTGCTGGTTGTAATCGGTTTGATTTACTGGATAATAATATTGGACTCTCAGCTGGAATAGCTTGGTAATGGTTGTAAGTAACTCTGTCTCTGGTTCAAACACTTTGAAATTTGATGATGTTGTTGGTGTTATCCTTAGTGAGGAAATGCGATGGAAAAGCTCAGGAGGGTCCACATCAGGTAGTGTTTTGAGTGCAGAAAGTAAGGGCAGATCAAAGGAGAGAGGAAAAGGTTCTGGAGGTCATGGGAAGTCACGAGGAAAATCAAAGGACAAAAGATCCCAATCCAGAGGACAGAAGGGTTGCTGGTACTGTGGGAAACCAGGTTCATCTAAAGAAAGATTGTTGGTCTCGAAAGAATAAAGAAGGAGACAAACAAGAAGGCAATAAGGAGGCAAATGTGGTAAGTAATAAATCTAAAGATGATGCTTTGATTCTTTCCCTAGATAATGCTGATGATTCATGGGTTTTAGATTCAAGGGCCTCATTTCATGCCACGCCCCATTGAAGTTATTTTCTTGATTATGTCCAAGGGGATTTTGGGCTGGTTTATTTGGGAGATAATGAACCCTGTCAAATTGTTGGAAAGGGAAGAATCAAGATTAAGTTGCAGAATGGGAATCATTGGCTACTACAAGAGGTAAGGCATGTTCCAAGGCTGAGTAGAAATTTAATTTTAGTAGGGTAGCTAGTTGATGAAAGTTGCATTGTTACATTTACTAATAAAAATTGGAAGGTTTCAAAAGGTGCCTTAATAGTAGTAAAAGGTGTGAAAGTAGGCACCTTATATCTTTGTACAGGTCATATTGTTCCTTCTACTTTAGTTGTTGTAGAGAAAAACCAAACAGGTTTAGGAACAGTTGCTACAAGTTTGCAGGAAGAGACTGAAATAGTTGCTACATGTTCTGAGACAACACTGTGGCATAACAGACTTGGGAATATGAGTGAAAAAGGTATGAAGATACTTCATTCTAAGAAAGTTTTACCAGGTCTGAAATGTATTAATATGGATTTATGTGAAAGTTGTGTGTATGGCAAACAAAAGAGAGTCAGTTTTCTCAAGGATGGGAAGCAAAAGAAAGATGAAAAGTTGGATCTTGTGCATATAGATGTATGGGGACCAGCTCACGTATCTTCTCTTGGTGGCTCTCGGTATTATATTATATTCATAGATGATGCAACTAGGAAGGTTTGGATTTATTTCCTCAGGTAGAAATCTGATGTATTTGAAACATTTAAGAAATGGAGAAGCTTGGTTGAGAATGAGATGGGTAAAAGATTAAAATGTCTCAGATTTGATAATGGCGGTGAGTATTGCAACAAAGAATTTGAGGATTATTGTTCCTTTAATGGAATCCATAGGTAGAAAATGGTTCCGGGGAGTCCACATGAGAATAGAGTGGTTGAGCGAATAAATAGGATAATAATGGAGCGTGCAAGGACCATGAGATTGCATGTTAGGCTGCCTTTAAACATGTGGACAGAAGCTATCAACACTGTTGTATATTTAATTAATAGAGGTCCTTTAGTTCCTTTGGGCTGTGGTATTCTAGAGGAAGCATGGACAGGTAAGAACGTGAGTTATTCTCAAAACCTTCGGATGTGAAGCATTTGCACATGTAAATTCTAAACATAGATCCAAGATGGATGCAAAATCAAAAAAAACTTCGTTGGATATGGCATTGATGAATTTGGTTATAGGCTTTGGGATTTTGAAAATCAGAAAATTGTGAGAAGCGGGGATGTTATATTCAATGAGAAGGTGTTGTAAAAAGATCAGTTGCAACAACATGAGAAGAAAGAAAAGGATTATGTGGTGCTAGATGATACTCCAAATAGTGATGTTTCGGTGGTTTCTCATGCTCTACAACAGCAACAAGAAATACCACAACCTCCAGTGAATGTTAGACAGTCAACAAGGCTAGGTAGACCTCTTGAAAGGTTCTCTCCCTCTTTGTATTCTATTTTGTTAATAGATGCTGGTGAACTAGAAGGGTATGATGAAGCTTTGCAAGTGGATACAAAGGCTCAGTGGGAGCATGCAATGAAAGAAGAAATGGACTCCTTGCTAAAAAATCAGACTCGGGAATTATGTAAGTTGCCTGTAGGTAAAAAGGCTTTACCAAACAAATGGGTTTATAGGCTAAAAGAGGAAGTTGGAGGTAAGAAAAGATTTAAAGCCAGGTTAGTTGTAAAAGGATTTGCATAGAAAAAGGGCATTGATTTTGATGAGATTTTTTCTTTGGTTGTTAAGATGACTTTTATTCGTACTATTTTAAGTATTGTGGCTACTGAAGATTTACATTTGGAACAACTAGATGTGAAATATGCCTTTCTCCATGGTGATTTAGAGGAGGAGATATATATGGAATAGCCCCAAGGATTTGAGGTCAAAGGTAAGGAGAAATTAGTGTGCAAATTGAAGAAGAGTTTGTATGGCTTGAAACAAGCACCTCGGTAATGGTATTTGAAATTTGATAGTTTTATGGCTGAGCAAGGCTACAACTGGTGTAATTCTGACTATTGTGTTTATTTTAAGAGGTTGGATAATGACAGCTACATTATTTTATGTTTATATGTTGATGACATGCTTATAGCAGGGTCTAACATGGATCACATAAGAGAGTTAAAATAGCAGTTAGCACAGTCATTTGCTATGAAGGATTTGGGGGCAGTAAAACAAATCCTTGGTATGAAAATTTGTAGAGATAGGAAGAACAGAAATTTGACCCTATATTAGGCTGATTATATTGAAAAGGTGTTGCAGAGATTCCATATGGAGAATGCAAAAGCTGTCAGCACACCTTTGCCTAGTCATTTGAAATTGACCAAGGAGATGTGTCCTAAGACAGAAGAAGAGGAAGAAAAAATGTCCAAGGTACCATATGCTTCATCTGTAGGAAGTTTAATGTATGCCATGGTATACACGATACCGGATATTGCACATGTTGTAGGAGTCATAAGCAAGTATATGAGTAATCCTGGATTGGAGCATTGGAATTCAATAAAATGGATTCTTAGATATTTGAGAGGTACATCCAATAAACATCTATGTTTTGGGAGCTTTAATACTGATTTAGAAGGTTATGTAGACTCAGATTTGACAGGAGATATTGATACCAGGTGGAGTACTATAGGTTATGTCTTTACTGTAGGTGGGACAGTGGTGAGTTGGATCTCTAGGTTGCAAAAGGTGATTGCTTTATCCACCACAGAGGTAGAGTATGTAGCTGCAATAGAGGATAGCAAGGAGATGATATGGCTGCAATCTTTCATGGAAGAATTGGACAAACAACATGATAACAATTATTTGTTTATGGACAGCCAGAGTGCCATACATCTTGCAAAGAATTACGCCTTGCATTCAAAGACCAAACACATATAGTTAAGGTATCACTTCATTCAGTCGGTGTTGGATGATGGACAGTTATGACTGAAAAAGATACATATAGATGAAAATCCATTAGATATGTTTACAAAGGCAGTGACAAGGGAGAAGCTGAGCTCCTCTTCAGCTTCGGTTGGTCTTCAAGACTGAAAACAACAAAAACAGAATAGCAGAGTCCAAGGTGCTTATTTCCAGTGGAAGCTACAGGGTCAGTGGTGTTATGATCAGTCTCCAAGTGGGAGATGATATGGTGTGCAGTCTGATCAGTCTCCAAATGGGAGATTATTATTATATGGAGCCTAATCAGACTCAGAGGTTAAATTTTCCCTAATTTTATCGATGCAGTTTCCCCCCAAATTCCTACAAGGTCAAGGCGCAGTGCCCCTTGCAGGGGTTTGGGGGCAGCGCCCCCAAGATGGGGTCATGGGAATTATTTTTTCATTGGATGACATAAAAACCCTATTTTGTAACTAAAAAAAGTCATGATAAAAATGGCTAAGGGTTAGGGTTTCTGTTGATATTGTATTGTAGCATTTTGCAGCGGTATTGAGTTGTAGGGATTGTTGGTTGTAATCAGTTTGATTTACTCGATAATAATATTATACTCTCTATTGGTGGATGTAGCGTAAGTTTGGGTGAACCACATTAAAACTTGTGTCTCACTATTGTTATTTCTGTGTATTTTTCATTCCTCTGTTTATTCTTTATTTGCATTTAATTGATATCTTCTGTCGGCAAACCCTATCAAGAAGAGCATGTTTTAACATATAAAGAATACTTTAACTTAATAAAAAACAATTGAATAGCTAACAAAGACTATTGATTCATCTATGTTAAACATCCCTTTTGAATTAAAAAAATGGGTTAGCAAGGACCTCAAGAAGAGGTAAATCAAGAAGAATAAGTCTTGCATCAGGAAGAGGTAAATCAAGAAGAAGAAGTCTTGAATCAGGAGGAGGTAATGAAGAAAAGGAGAAAATTCAAGAGGAAGTCTTGAACAAAGGATCCTCTAGTGATGAGAAGAATAGAGGTACAACCAAGAATGACAAATCTTTGCAAACAAATTCAATAGCTTCTACTTGGCTAAAGATAAATTTGGAGAAGAGACAAGTAGTGGTCAAACCACTAAGTTTGCAAGATATGTCTATAGAGGTTGAGAAGAGTAAACTAAAGAAAATATATAGAACTCTTTCAGCCATTAGAGTAAATGAACATGGGGAAAGAATTGCAAAAATTGTAACCCTTGTCCAGGATAAGGATGATAGAGATCTTTCCATCTCTAATTATCAAATCACTAGAGTAAATTTGGGTAAGTAGATGCAAGAAAAAGAAATACATTCTTTAGGTTTAGCCATGGACATAGTAGTGTCCAGGATGAAAAAGGATAAACAAACCAAAGATGAATTGAAAGAATAGTTGAATCAGATGAAGATTTTTGTTAAGGTTCTCTTAACCCCAATTTTTCAACAAGAAGCAGCTACAATGGAAACCCCAATTTTGATGACCAAACAACAAGTTGATGCCTTATAGGCTATGAAAGAGAAATTTGGCATGGTGGATAGGTTGGTTTCCAAATTTTATCTGGTGCTGGTGCACTTTAGGTTTTTGATAGTAGTTATAGCAATTATGAAGGTTATCGTATGGAGAAGCAAATAAATGCTTATAATGAGAATCTTAAAATAGAGGATGCAAAGCTAAAGATTAGGATTGGATACTTCTCAAGGAAATCAAAATGATGACTCTGAATGAGGTAAAGTAGGTAGATATCTTGGAAGATGAACAATTTGACTTCATTGATAAGACCATAAATATAATGAACTATAAGATTGAGTAGATAGCCAAATATATGCTTGAGCTATTAAGGATGAAGAAAGAAGTATATGAACATTCATCCAATATGGAAGTTTTTGTAGAGACCGTTGTTGGTTCAGACCTCTTTTTGAGGGATAAATACATGTTAGACACTTTAGATGCAATAAAGGATTCTTTCAAGAAGAGGATAGAAGGTCTATTAAATAAGCCTACAGGTTTGATTGAAGATGTGTTAGATGCGTGCATGGACATCAAAGCAAATTTCAAGCTCATCAAAGAAGATATTCAAAATATTAATAAATTTAATGTTCATGTGTCTCAGAGGTTTGAGACCTTGAAACTCAAAATGGATTGGTTAGATGGGCCTAATGAGGATAGAGTTGAACAATTGCTCACCAATCTTTCAGAGTACAAACAGACAAAAGGATCTAAGGTTGCATTCAGCTAAGGTTTTCATTTTTGGATCTATGGAATATTATTTTATTCTTCTATTCTATATTCATTGTAAAAAGGGATTTTTTATAATTATAAAGTGGACTCTGCTTCTTTTACATGAATCTTTTTTGCATGGCGTTGGAGATTTTCATGACAACTTTTCCAAAGGAAGGCAATGCTCAGAATTTGCATGCTTTTGAAATCTTAAAAATAGGAGCACTTTCCTCAGATGTTGTATTGCATGTATTTTAAACTCATAATGAGCATTGCATGTGTTTTAAATAATCTTTTGTCTTTCTTATGCTCTATAAAATGAAAGCACTTGGATTGTTCAAAGGGTCCGCCAATTGAATAATTAGGCTATCGGTCTATACTTAGTGAATTTTACCATATTTCAGTGACAACATAGTATTAATTTCTTTACAACATTTCTAGATTAGAGGAGAGAGTTTTGAGAATAGAACCTATAACTCCAATGTAGTATTCTTGTTGGTTTCGTACCTAATTAACACAAGATGGTTGTTGCCCCTCTGAATTTATCTTCTTGCATATGGTATAGTTCTTTATCCTAAGTTTGCTTGTCTATTTATTTAAGATATTGAATATGAGCTTAAATTGTGGATCTACTTTTAATTTGCATGTGAAATATAGTAATTAAAAATAGAATTAATCTTATTTTCCTAGAATCCTTTGAATCTTGCACTATTGGTATGAATGATGGGGTGTAAAAATTGATCTCAATACTGCAGTTAATAAATCTCTTAGGTGAATTTACCAAGTGAAATTTGAAGAAAATTTTTTTACGTTGTCTTCTTGCATACTTAATATCTTTTGATCTTTTTTTATAATCAATATAATAATTTTAGATCAAGGAAAATACAATTTAAGTAATATTATGAAAACCAAGCTGCTTAAATAAACAATCCACATTGGACCCTTTGTTTGCACAGCACAGTTGTGAACCAACTCTTAGGACCTTGGAGATAATTGATCTTAGGATTAGTTACCTTTTCAGGAGAGGTAAGTTGAATATCATCCTACCTATCTTGCATTGTGTCAATTTGGCCATCAACATGCCCCTAGTTAAAGATTGAACACCCTCTTTTCATCATCCATTCCAAAAATGGATGTCGACATCGAGCATGCATCTCTTACATTTTGTTGGAACTTGCCAAGTGTGATGGGAAACTTAGGCACATGTGTGTTCCCTTCATCCTTATTGAGCTCCTTATTGAGGAACCTAAGATGATTATTCCTTGTATCCCAAGTCTTCTTTAAATTATTGAAGCTTCAATGAAAATTTTTTGTTGCATTCAACAACTATAGCATGGCCCTTATATGGTTGACACTCACCACCACTTGGATGTTTATATTATTGGTATCATAGTAGTTAAAGCAAGTTTGTATAATCTTTGGGCAAGGATGTACTTGAGGAACCATGTATTGTGCTAGGGTAGAGCTCCAAACTCTGATTTTGAAAGTTTAATTTCTTCCTTCTTGGAGCCTTTCAAGAATCTATGCATGTGCTTCTTCCTACATATTCTTTGTAGGCTTTGACAAAATAGGGTTCAAGACATTCTCAATAATAGTAAACACTAGTGCGAAATCAGAAGATTTTTTTTAATTAACTTGATGTTTCCAATTAGAGATGCAACCTTTCGCTATGTCGAAGTCAAGGTATAAGACTTACTATTTTTTAACTTAGCTAGGAGTTCAACATGGGGGTGAGGCTAAGCACTTATTTTCCTCTAATGCATGTTTTCCTTCAACACCTTCACTTGGAAATTCCTCAAGCAATTATCCTCAGTGATTATCAGAGCATAGAAGAAAAACACTAATAGAAACAACAAACTCAAGAGATCTCAATTTCAAGATTTTAATAAGTTTCAAATAGATGGGTTGACTCCCTTTTATAGATTTTTGCATTGGAAAGGACCCTTGAACTTATGCTTCTATCTTTATTTCCCTTGCTTGCATGGTCATGTCACAATTTCAATCCTTCATTTTTAGCATTTTAAAGATGCACAATCTTGCTAATAGGACTTGTTATAACAGAAATGTGAATGATAATTTTCCAACTACCTCTATATGATGACTTTTTTGCATAACGATCCCTTTTGTAATGATGATTTACATTAAAATTCCTTAATTGGAGTAGTATCTTGTTTCTTGGGAGAATCTTGCTAGATTTAGAAATCCTTAATGTTTAAGGCATGATATAGCAAGCAATTGTGTAGTAGGTGGCATAACATTCAACACCTAAGGAACTGCACCCAAGAATTTGATACTCGATACATGGTATAGCCTTTTGAACACTCCTCCTTTATTCCCATTACAACAAATTCAAATTTCCACAATAAAATTTGAAATATAACAATTGCCACATAGCCAAAAGGCCATCGAAAATAATAACTAAAAGAGTTCCAAAGAAGGTGAAACACATAAATATAAAGGAAACTATAATACATATGTACATGAGAAGGTAGTGTGTACCTTACATTTGATGTTTAAGATATACCCCATTAATGGGGATATCAATAAGTTCACCAGATTCATTCACAAGATCAAAAGTATTATACTCTTTGCATGCCACAATGACATAGGGCCACTCTAGCAAGAGTCAAATTTTGAGAGATGACTTATCTTAGCTTCTCTTTCCTCACATTTGAAGACCAAATTTACCACCTTGAAATTAAGCTCTAAAGAGAACTTGTTGAACTAGTGCTTGATAATCTGTTGATGTCAAGTCATTCAATCCCTAGCATATTCCCTTTTCCCTTCCAATTCTAACAATTCTTCCATCTTGACTTCCAAGGCTCCATTTTCTTCTATTGCTAGTCACTTAACCAATTATAGGGTAAGGAGCTCAATTTATATTGGAAAAACTGCTTCCTTGCCATACACCAAATTGTATGGAGTTGTTCCTGTTATTTTTTTTAGGGTGATTTGATCAACCTATAAGGCTAATTTTAAATTCAAATGCCACTCTTTTGTCATTCCAAATCAATTCACTTGATTATTCTAATCAATTTCTTACTAGTCAATTATACTAAACCATTTCCTTGGGGATAATATTTTGAGGATTTATTTAGGTAAATCCCATATTTTAGAGCAAATTTTGAAGGTCTACCACCAAGAAATGATTTCACATTATCAGACACTATAGTTTGAGGAACCCCAAACTTAGTGACAAGGTCCTCCAAGAAACTGAGAATGACCCCTTCAGTGGCTTCCTTAAGTGTGACCACTTCAATCCACTTGGTGAAGTAATCTATTGTTGTAAGGATCCACTTATGACCCACACTTGAAATTGGGTTAATCATTCCAATGAAATCAAGACCCCATTGGGAAATTGGCTCTTCTACCAATATAGGCCTTAAAGGCAATACTGCATTTCTTCTTTTTCTAGTGTACAATTGACATCGTAGGCATCTTCTAACCTATTCATGATAATCTATGAACATAGAGGGCCAATAATAACCTACACATGCTATCTTAGCAGTATTTGTCAAAGATGAGAAATATCCTCTTGATGTCCCTTGATGAAATTCATGCAATAACCTCTTAGTCGCACTTCTTGGATACATCACAAGAAGACTCTATTAAAACTTCTTTTGAAAATAAAATCATCAATTAGAACGTAAGAAACCCCTTGCAACCTATAAGATCTCCTCTTGGAGTAAGACATGTTCCTTGGATATTCTCTAGTTTTCATAAATCAAATTCTCTCCTCAACCCATGTCTCTGGGTCTTGTTCTTCATTGATCATGGTTGCTTTTGCTTGTATGTTTTCTATTTCTTGTGGTTTCATATCTTCAACAATATGTTGACACAAGGTCACTCCTTTTATCAGTTTAGTGGAGCTTGATAGTAATGTTTGTTAGGATTAAGGTGCCATTAACCTTGTAAATCCTTGTAATTATTATTCCTAATATTGTTCATTAATCTCCCATAAGGGATGTACAACTTTCACTAGAAGTGGTAAAAATTATTTACCGGGGACGGTAATTATTGAGTTACTGCATCGATAAGTTCTAGAGTTATCGGCAGTAGTAATGGAGTAACATTTACTGATGGTAACTATAAAAATCAAGAGTTATTGAGGGTAGGTGCCACCTTGGAGGAATCTACTAATTTTGGTAGTTATGACACCTGTCATAAAGTTGGTAAGTGGTTGTAAGAGAATCTATGACAATTGTAAGTTGTCATAAGATTAATCTATGACAATATGACAACTTTTGATGGATACTTATTGCTTGTAAGTTTCTATATTTAGCACTAGGCACCCATATTGGAGAGATACTATTCAGGAGTTGTTATGATAGAATCTATGATGGTTATGACAGCATATATTACCTTGTAAGTGCCTATTCTTGTCTATGGGCACCCAAGATTACATAGTTGGCTTGTGACAAGTGGCAAAGGTCATTTAATATTGCATATTGGAGTTTCCATGGAGAGATAAAGTGGATGCTTAGATTGAGGGGTGTAATACCTCTATACATATAGGGCCTTGTATGTGTTATGCATTTGATAAGTTTTGTAAATAGGTTCTGCTAGATTGAAGGTTGAAGAGACACGGGAAGTGCATGTATTGTATTTCAAATTTTGAAGATAATACAACTTGAAGCCTCTTTTATTGGTGGAGTTTTTTACCTGAAAGAGTTTTCTACACGTTACATTCTGTGTTATGTGTTCATTTATTCTTTGGTTTTAATTCTTGTGTTGTGGGTTTATTTCTATTTGCTACCTTTATAGTTTCTACATTGTTAAAGATCATAAATCTCAATTAAATCAGATTTCCACTTGTGTAGTTGTCTTCATTTCTAATATTTGGTATTAGAGCTTGGCCAGTTTTGATTCTTGGGTTCTAGTGTGAATATTTTTTAGCTGCAATGGGAGATTTGGTTGTTTTGGGTTTTACAGATCTTGTGTAGGAAATCATGGTTGCAACAACAACCCGTGCGAGCATAGAGAAGTTCAATGGTTCTAGTTATGAGTTGTGGATTATGAAAATGGAGGATTTGTTGGAAGGCAAAAACCAATGGTTTGCTATATCGAAAGAGAAGAAACTTGATGATGCTCAAGATGAGTGGGATAGACTAGATAAAAAGGCATGAGGTACAATCCAGTTGTGTCTTGCAGATTCTATCCTACTGAAAATTTGTGAGGAGAAGACCGCATTTGCATTATGGAATAGTTTGGATGAAATCTACCAAGCCAAAAATCTTGTGAACAAACTCTACTTGAAGTAGAAATTATTTTCTCTGAAAATGAAGGAAGGTGAATCTCTTCCAAAGAATTTAAATTCTTTTAATTTGATTGTGAGTCAACTATCCTATGTAGGTGTTAAACTTGATGAAGAGGATAAATGCGTTATTATTTTTTGTTCTTTACCTAAGTCTTGGGAGAATGTTATTCTTTCTATCACTACTAACCTCGAAGATCCAAAGTTGGATGCTCTTGTTGTAACTTTGATATCACAAAAATTAAGGAAGAAAATTGTTGATAGTTTATGTGAAGGTCTCAGTCTCAGGGGAAGGTCTAAGGAAAGAGGACTGAAAGGATATCAGAAGAGGTCTAAAGACAAGTCTAAGGGTCATTCTAAGGCTCCTATAAAGAAGAAAAGAGTTAAGTGTTGGAATTGCAGAAAAAGAGGGCATGTGAAAAAGGAATGTAGAAACCAAAGAAACAGTGGGATTTCACTACCGATAAGTCCTCGAATGCAGGTGAAGATGTTTTACTTTATCCATGAAATGTTTTTATTAATGATCATTGATTGGTTGACTCAGGATGCTCATAGATCATATGATCCCACATATAAATATTTTTCCACATACAAAGAGTATGATGGAGGTAAAGTGTACCTTGGGGACAACTCTACATATTCGATAGTTGGGAAAGGCAAGGTAATGTTGTGTTCTAGTGATGGGAGAATAAAAATTCTCCCTGGTGTTTTGCATGTTGTTGGTGTTGAAAACACTAGGATACTGAGAGGGGAGGTGAACCAATATCTTATTAAACTTCAAGTCCTCTGGAGCAGATTAAAACTTAAGCATTACAACATCAACAAAAACATGAAAGATTAACACAATGCACATAAACACATAACACTAGATATATGTGAAAAACCAAGAAGGGAAAAACCATGGTGAGGATTAAGTCACAATATATGAAGCTCAAAATAACAACTTTGTTTTAGGGCTACAACCCAAGGAAGCTACTACTCCCTGAAAACTTTGATTTAAGGTCACTCCCAAGGAAGCTACTACTCCTTGAAGACTTTGTTTTAGGGTCACTCCCAAGGAATCTACTACTCCCTAAATTTAGAAGAAACTTACAAAATATTACAGTATGATAGTCCTTCTACTGTCTGAAAATTGACATTGAAACTCACTCCTTTGATGATTGCAATTCTGCCTCTTCACACTACCTTCTGATGATCAGATTAGTTAGGCACACTCTATACTTGATCACTGTCAAAGAGATGTCTTCAAGATGAATTAGGACATCATCTACAACTTATGCTCTTTCTCCTTTAGTCGCACATCATAATGCATTCATTCTACTCCTTATCTTGCTTGTGAGCCTTATCAATTACTTTGCATTCACACGTTGCCTAACTCAATTTGATTTATAATTTATACATGATATTACATTGATTACATTGCTTGTTATCTAGAGACATATGAAAAATACATTTATAAGTTGGCCAAACAACACATTAGATAAAACGTGTAGAGGAAAGTCCTAAACAAGACTACACGCTACACCAACAAAAGACCGATGCCTTACGAACATCAACACTTGCTTAATTAGGTCCAAAACATCCTTCACAACATAAAACACCAAGTAATTACATCTGCACACTCTGCTCATTTGAAAATAGAATAGCCTTAAGCACAAACATATGAAACTTGAAGCATAATGGCCATAGCAACTTGAAAACCTTGTGCGGTATAGGAAACAAGAAAGATATTCATGAAACTCTTCTAGATGAGTATACATGACTCATACAGCATCTCCAAAAACTCCTTTACCTCCGCACATCAAAGATTTATGCCATACATCTTCAACAATGAACTTTGGGAACAAGTCATTTGGAACACTCTGTAACATACTATCATTGAAAAACTGAGCTTCTGGACCACCAAGAAATTTGAAACTGCAAGGAAGCATGTAATGTACATCCATAAGGATGTCCACAAAACTACAAAGGAAAACATTCACTTCTAGAGGGATGCGGAGAATTCCAACAGGCCTTTAACACCACCTCACTTTGCCAAAACACATGCTGGTAGTCTATCAAGCATAACTTTCACAGTGGAAGGACAAATGATCTGAAACTTTGGAATTATCACCTTCACTACACCCTAATCATAGTTCTAGAACCACATAGCCATAACTTCTAATGCGGAGGAAATGAAGTAATCTACCAGACAATCTTCACAAGCAGTCATCCTATAGCAAAAACTGTCACCAACTTCTAGAGACCAAACCTTATTTGTATCAACACATGCATTCTTAGGAATATTAGGAGAGATCATACAATGTGCTTCAGGCCATAGTAGCATCTTCCCAAAATCAATAACACATCTTCATACTCAACTCTTCATGCTTAACTCTACACTGATCAAGGCATGACATCCCACCATGAACTTTAGTAACCACATTATATTCAACATGACATCCAACCATGAACTATATCTTCTCTACTGGATAGGACATGACATCCAACCATGAAATTATAATTCCCATGTATCTTCTTTAAGAACATGACATCCAACCATAAACACCATCACACATCCATGATAGTGTTGACATCAATGACAACCTTGTGATAGTATTGACATCAATGACAACCTTAGGAACCATATGTGTAACAATCTCCTCCTTTGGCATTAATGGCAACACATACCTGCACATTTCTCCCCCTTTGACATCAAGGACAAAGGGAAACTTCTTCATCCTTAGGGCATAATGTCTTCTTGCAGCAAAAAAACTCCCCCTATCATCAGCAACCACTACCTACTCCCCTTGTGAGGTAGCCACCATCAATCAAGGAATAAGATATAACATGAACTCCCCCTATATAGATGCACCACTATGCATCTAGAAAGAAGAAAGAGGGGCAATTACCCCTAACCTTTGTCGGAGATCCTCAAAAGTGTCCTTTGCAAGAGCCTTTGTGAAAATATGTGCAATATGATCCTTTGTTGGAAAATATTCCAACTTAACTTTCTTATCTACAACCTTCTCTCTCAAAAAATAATACCTGATTGCTATATGCTTGGTTCTAGAATGCATCGCTAGATTCTTAGAAATATTTATAGCACTTGTATTGTCACACAAAAGAGGAATGGGCTCATCATACAACACCTTGATATCTTTTAGGGTTTTCTTCATCCACAACACTTGTGTATAGAAGGATGTTTCTGCAATGTACTCTACTTCTGCAGTTGATAAGGACATTGAATCTTGCTTCTTGGTCTACCATGAAACCAATCTACTTCCTAAAAATAAAGCACCACCACTTGTACTTCTTCTATCATCAACACAACCAGCTAATCAGCATCAATGTAGGCACTCAAATCAAAGTCATTACCTCTTGGCTACCATAATCCATAATCTAGAGTTCCTTTCAAGTATATGAATATCCTTTTCACTACCTTCTCATGTGTTTGCTTGGGATTGGCTTGATATCTCGTGTAACATCATAAATTGTCCTCCTATATGAAATGGTACAATTTCCCTTGGTTTAGCTCCTCACTTTGGTGACCTCTCAAACCTCTTTCTTTCTGACCTACCTGAAACCTTGATTGACTAAGTCTAGTTGCAAAATATTCACTTTTTGAGGTAACCTTTTGATGGAACCCGAAAAGGGAATTTGGATTACAGGTCCCTGGGAGACCCAAAAAGTAGATCTGAGTGGAAATAGGGGGCTTGGACTTGGGCTCCCGCACCTTAGTCCTCCCCTATTTCCTAGGAATTATGAATTTTGGCAGGATGTTGGCTCCCATCGAGTGCCTCTGGATTCTATTTTCAAATTCTCAGTTTTCGTGCAATATCGAGACGTTATTTCAAAATTTGAATTCCATAAAGTTAGATATAAAAAGACATTTGGAAATCATTTTAACACACAATTCTTATGCAAGCTTGATGCCAAAAATCTGCCAAAATTGCTATTGAAGATCAGTGACTTGTTGAAGCTCTTGAAAGTATTCTATATTTTATATCATGGAGACAATGGATGGAGATTAGGAATCAAGATCTTGAGACTATCTTTCTCTTCCTAGGGTTTGTACACTCTTTGCATGATCGAGAGAAGGGTTGAAGCCTCCAACATCAAGTTTGGAGATCCTTCGTGGACATTTCTGATTTGCCTTCTTGTTCATGCAAGTCTTCATTTGTTTCATCTCCTTGAAGTGAAGTTGTATGTGTGTATTGATGCAAAGCAAGTTGTTGATATTCCCTTGATTGAGACATCTAGGGTTTGATATTTTTGCATACACATTGTTAGGTTTGCACACACTTCTGTAAATCTTTATCTCTAGCTATTGTTGAGGTAGAAATACCAAAGAAGGGGCTTGACCGAGGCAAGCCCCAATACAGCCGCAACATCTTTTTCCTTCTTTTTTAGGTGTAGATCGTGTTTTGTAGGTTCCAGTAGAAAGAAACTACAAGAAGGAGGATATTGTGGGTACATTCATCATGGACTTTTGAGTTTTTGGATTCTGACACTTGTAGGACTAAGGAGTGGGTGCCCTAGTCCAACAGGGGGCAATTTCCAAGATCTGGAAGTCATTTGGGAGTGCCAAACAGCCTGTGCAGAAGATTTCTAGTTTCGGGAACTTGCGGGACTAAGGAGCGGGTACCCTAGTCCAGTCAGTCCTCAAAATTTGGGTGCATAGTCTCTGATACTCTATTTCTACATTTTTGTGATCAATTTTTCCTATACTGTCATTAGTTTCTGTATATCTTTGATTTAAGGCATAATTAAGGTTTTTACTTGGTTTATGAGAAAAATACTTAATAAAGCCTTAGTTAGGATCTTCAAATCAGACACCGTGAGCATAAAGGGGTAGACGAGTAACTTATAGATTAACCTTACATTAATCCTTGTCTTCCCCAATGCTTAGTGGAGAAATGGTAGCACTTGACCTAGTTTAAACAAACCACCAATTTTTCCACTAAACATTTTGGTGAACTTGAGCTTTAAAGAATTTTCATCCTTTTATACTTCAGATCTTAAATAATTTGTTGTCTTAGAGCTTATTTGGATTGAAAAAGTGTCATTGGTGAAATTGCATGCATTTAATTGAGAATCATATTCTTTATCTTTTTCACTAAAAGAATTGGAAAAATCGTTAATCAATGTTTTACATGGTATTTCATTTTCATAGGCCATCATTGTACATTTGAATCTTGGGTTAAAAAGAGCATGTGAAAATGTCGGATTACTTTTTACAAGATTTTCATGCTTACGATGAGCCGTTTAGTCGTGATGACTTTGATATGCTAGATGAAGCCCTTGAGGACTTTATCTCGATTGAACATTCCACTATGGCCTCAAAACTGCCATTATTTCAAAGATTCGTAAATGCAATTTATGTTCCTAAATCTAAAGAAGAGCTTGAAAAACCAAAAATTGTGGTCACTTTATGTGCAAATGTGGTGAAACCATCTTCCAAACCTGTGCTTACTGTTAAAGGTTGTCAACCTGCTTCTCAAACTCATGATCACATTTATGACTATGCTAAACAAATAACGCAACAAAACTTACAACAAAATAATCATAATGTGGTTGCTCATGCATACAACAGTCAGAATAATAAACAAAGTACACAACAATCAAACATTCCAATATCTTTACCAGCATCTCAACCTATGCTTCCTCAAGCACCACGTTTAACATATAAAGGTGGTAAAGACTATGATCTTGTAGAGCAACTTCGCACTACTCCTGCAAAGATATCTCTTTGGGAACTTATACAAACTTCACCTACTTACCATGGAATGCTACAAGAGGCTTTACAAAAGGTGATTGTTCCTCAAGTTGTTAAACTAAATGACGTTGATGCTTTATTACATTGTATGCATGCAACGAAAATAGATATTCTATTTTAAAAACATGAATTGCCATCTCTCGAAGTTTAAAATCAGTATGATCCTTTGATCATCTTTACTACAATAAACAAAACATTGGTTAAGAGAGTTATGATCGATAATGGATCAGCCCTTAACATTTTTGGCATTGACTTATTACATAAGGTTAAGGTTGATACATCTGCAATCAAACCATAATCATTAATTATCCATGGTTTTGACAATGTTGCACGATAATCTGTGGGCACTGTAACTTTACCTATACAAGTTGGACCTGTGATGGTGCCTACCTTGATTCATGTCATGCCGTGCTCTCTATCTTATAACATGATTCTTGGTAGACCTTAGATATAGGCATTAGGAGCAATTCCTTCTACTCTACATCGTTCAATCAAGTTTATATTCAAAGATAAGTTACATACTATTCATGTTGATCCTGAACCAGATAGTTGTTTGCAAATGGAAGTTCATAAGCATGTTGTTTGTCCTAAGACTCTAAACAATTTGAAAATGGATTTATCAACTCCTCTTGCTACTGAAAATGTTGTGCAAGAGCCTAAACAATCGAATGCATTTGTTGGTGATGAATGGGGTTCATTGGATTTTACATCTTCTTCTACAATAGAATACAAACCTAAAAACCCTATCCCCGAAACATCAAATATTACATCAATCACATCACACGCTTCAATTGATAAACATAAAGCTTCTTTGGTGACAAACAAGGATAATACTCTTACTTACACTATTGATTACGACACTTATGAAGATCCACCTTCCTCTAAGGAAATGGTTTCTCTTTATGGTCGAGGATTCTGAATCCTTAATAAAGATTGTGATTATATAGGTAAAGGTTGTGGTATAAATCAACAAGGGATCAAAGTCCCTATAGAAGCTGCTTTCCGACATTGCTCCACTGGCATTGGATATAATCCTTTCAAGGAATCCAAAGCCTGTAGACACTCTACTCTTAATGTGAATATTATATCAACACTTAGTTTGATATTTCTTGAGATGATTGACATCAATTGTCCTCCAGGACCACTTTCATTGGATGTATTCTCAACAGATGAGGCAATAGTAGAATTCCTAGGTGCTTATGAAAATATTCCTCATTATCATCATAAATGTGGCCTACCTTATTATTTAAACAATAATGCATACTTTGGAAAAACTACTGACACAATAAATGCTACTGTAGAACCTAATGGAGAATTTGAAGAACAATTACAATCCTACAATCCCTTGGACCATAGTACTCTCCTTAATGGAATGGTTGTTGATGTTGTTATGGATAAGGATGATACTAAAAAAGTTCTCCCTATTGGTGATTGTTTAAATACAGAAGAAAAAGAAGAAATGACTAAGCTATTGCATGAATTCTCAAAATTATTTGCTTGGAAGTATTCTAACATGCCTGGCATTGATCCTCAGATTGTAACACATAATATCATATTGAAATTAGATGCTAAGCCATTTAAACAGAAGATTCATAAGATGAATCCTAAGATTGCATTGCTTGTTAAAACTGAGATAGAAAAGCTTCTACAAGCTAGTTTCATACGACCTATTGACTATTCGCCTTGGATTTTGAATATTGTTGTCATTGCTAAACCTAATGGTCATGTAAGAATGTGTACAGATTTTTGAGATTTGAATTCAGCATCCTTGAAAGACGATTTTCCACTTCCTAATATCGATATGATTGTCGATTCAATAGCTGGACATGAACTGCTATCTTTCATGGATGGTTTTTCAGGATATAATCAAATTCTAATAAACCCTCAAGACCAATATAAAACAACTTTTATAACACCTTGGGGTACATTTTGTTGGGTAGTCATGTCGTTTGGACTTAAGAATACTGGAGCTACTTATCAACATGCAATGACTTATATTTCATGACTATATGCACAATATTTTAGAAGACTACATCGATGACATCTTGGCGAAGTCTATACATCATAAGGATCACACCACAAATCTTCAACAAATATTTGAGTGCATAAAGAAATATAATATGCAATTGCATCCCTGTAAGTGTGTTTTCGGTGTAGACAGTGGAAAGTTACTGGGATTTATTGTCTCAAATCATGGTATTGAGGTGGATAGGAAAAATATAGATGCAATTGTTAATATGCCAATACCGAAGAACATATCTCAACTTCGTAGTTTGCAGGGAAAGATGCAGGCCATCCGCCGATTTGTTTCAAAGCTCGTGGATAAGACTCGCCCCTTTACGCAACTATTGAAGGATTCAAAATTTTAATGGAATTCTGAATGCCAAAAAGCTTTTGATGCCTATTTTACAATCCACTATCTCTGATAAACCATTTCTATTATATATCTCAACATCTAACAATGCCATAGTAGCTTTGTTGGCACAACATAATGCTGAAGGCAAAGAATGTGTTGTCTATTACATCAATCAAACTTTACTCGATTATGAAGTGTGATACACTGTTATAGAGAAGCATTGCTTAGCCTTAGTGTTTACAACTCAAAAGCTTCAACACTATCTTCTAAATGTTGAAGTACATGTGATGGTAAAATTTGACCCTCTAAAACATCTCTTTGGAAAATAAGATTTATCAAGTCATCTCTCTAAATGGGTTATGTTAGTAACAAAATTCAATCTCAAGTTCATTTCCCAAAAAACAATTAAAGGGAAAGTGTTAGCTGAAGCTCCTTCACCCTTCTCTACACAACATCAGGATGTATTTCCTGACGACCAAATCTTAACAATTTATGCAAATGAAAAATGGGAATTATACTTTGACGGATCAAAATGTCGAAACAACTCTGGGGCTGGTGTTATATCGATACCCCCCATTGGTAAACTGATTCCCCTATCTTACCGCTTAGATTTTTTATGCACAAACAATATAGTCGAATATGAAGCTCTCATCATAGGACTTCATGCAGCCCTGGCTCTTAATATCAAAAACATTGCAATATACGGTGATTCTCAGTTAATTGTAAAACAAATAACGGGATCATATCAAACTAAGCATGATAAGCTATCTCAATATCACGAGTTGGCCTTATCTTTCTTAAAACAATTCACATCATATTCAATTAGCACTATTCCCAGGAAAGATAATTGACATGTGGATGTAATGGCAAGCGCAGCTTCCGTTATCTCTTGAGGAATTTACTTTTGTTGTTCATAATCTTAAAACACTGACAATTAATTGTCATGTAGTTGTGAATATGAAACTCTGTGGTAGTACATACACAGATGAATGGTTCTCCCATATATATAATTATTTGTGTGATGGAACTATTCCTAATTCTACATCTAAGAATGCCCAAATCCGTTTGTGCAAACTAGCAACGCAATACATTATACTATCAAATGTTTTATATCGACGAAGTTACAATGGTGTTTTACTCCAATGTTTAAGCAATTTAGAGATTTTGATAGCTTTAGAAGAAGCTCACTCTGGTGCCTGTGGAGGGCATTTTGGAGGAAAATCATTGGTGCAAAAATTGTTACGTATGGGCTACTATTGGCAACATATGGAACAAGATTCCTTTGCTTACGTCAAGAGATGCCCGCAATGTCAACAACACAAACACCTAATCCATGCTCCCACTCAAGAACTTCATGCCCAGGTGTCACCGTGGCCATTCTCTATTTGGGGCTTGGATCTAATTGGTAAAATCTCACCACCTTCCTCTCAACGACATATGTTTATCATTACTGCCACTGATTATTTTACAAAGTGGGTCAAAGCAGTCCCTTTACGATCTACGACCGCCAATGTAATATGTTGATTTATACAAGACAACATTATTTCTCAATTTGGAATACATTCCTCGTTCGTTTCAGACAATGGTATACCATTTAAGAACAAGGATGTGAATAAGTTCCTCAAAAAATACCATATACAACATCGCTTCGCTACGCCTTATTATCCTCAATCAAATGGCCAAGCAGAAGCTTCAAACAAAATTATCAGATGGATTTTACGGAAAACTGTTAATAAACATCTAAAAGATTGGCATACTCAATTATCCTATGCATTATGGGCATATATAACAAGCATTAAAATGCCTACTAGTAATACACTGTATAATCTTGTCTATGGCACAAATGCAATAATGCCCTTGGAGTTAGAAATTCCTTCCTTGAGAATTTCCCTAAGAGACATCATGGATGATGACATGGAACGTGAGAAAAGATTACAAGAACTTGAGATGCTTGATGAAAGGCAAATGAACGCTCTTGAGCACCTCAAAGCTTATCAAAAAGGTGTACAGCGATCCTATAATGTGCAAGCCATACAACATTCATTCAACATTGGGGATTTGGTTCTCTATGAAAATCAACACAATGTAAACACATCCCCTGGTGAAAAAGGTAAGTTTAGCCCTAATTGGCTTGGACCGTACATAATTACTGAGACCTTTGGATCCAGAGCATATAAGTTAGTTGATCAGCAAGGTATGCTGCTTAAAGAACCTATTAATGCAGCGCACCTCAAAAGATTTTATGCTTAAAGATCTAATGTTAACTATTTCTAAGCTAATTTATTACATAGATTAGATTCAATTTTGACAAGATGTCATGGTTTTGTCTTAATTCATTTAACATTACATCTTTTGTTCAGTTGATCATTGTTGTATTCTGCTTAAGTATCCTTTACTTAGATCACTTTAGCATTAACTAAATAAAGCATTAAAATTTAGATTATGTGTAAAATGCTTAATCATTGTGTTTATTACTATATGTTCTTTTTTAGAATTGTTAGTATATCACAATAATATTAATAAAAGCATTTAGATATTATCACTAGTTGCATTTTTACGAAAATCACATGTGATAGATCAAAAGCCATTACACATAGATGAAAAGAAATAAACAAGATTATATATATATGTCCTCATTTTTAAATATACATCCAAGTCAACTATCCCTCAGGACAAAATGGGATGTCGTAATGCCTAAATACATATATCACATAGATGAGCCTCGATCACCGGTACCCTCAGGCCCTCGTGTTGTATGAGTGACAGAAGCCTGACCATGTGTGGCTATGGATTGTGAATGACTCCTAGAGACGCTTCACGATCGTAACCCCCTGATCTCACCTCTCATCTCTACCATCTACTCATGTGCCTCCTGGTACATCCTCTAGTACTAGTCTCTCTCAGACTAAACCCTGTCTCTCTCAGCCTGAGCCCTGTCTCTGTCAGCTCTCGCCTGACAAACCTCACGTAGTAAGAACTCATTGACAGCTGGCTCTCCCTTTGATGTAGGCACCGCTACCGTCTTCTCTTGATGTGCCCTAAGCTCAGCTTCAATGCACTCAGCTCTCTGTCGAAACTCCTCTCTCTCATGTAGAATGCTCTAGCATAGCCTCCATAGCAATCTTGTACTAGACGAAAGGTAAAAAAATCTCTACATGTCACCCAGCGAATGACCGTGGTGAATAACCTGCCTGCACTCACTGCTCTAAGACATCTGTAGGTACTATGTCTGCTATGACATGACCCAAAAAGTCTTGCCAAGTGTCTGTCCCAACTGTAAAATAGAGTATAAGATAGATATCAAAACCTCATATAAATATCACAAATAATAAACTATACAAAACATTAAAATAATAAATCAAACCTAACTTGGATCTCCATCTTGCCAGGATGGATCTCAGATCACCAAAGGTGTGATGAGCTCTGTAGTCTGATATGTAGTTGGGGGCATAGACCTACTACTCTCCCCCCACTCTACCCGACTAGGTCTTGCATCGCTTATAGGCATAGGACCATGAGCCTTTGACCGCGGTCTCGACTCAGTCTCCTCATCAATGTCTACCTCCTGGTGGCTCTGTCGCGGTCTCACTCTAAAGACGTACTATGGTGGGACCTCCTTTGACACATCCTCATCATCCTCCTCATCCTCATCGAGATCATAGTATCCTACAAAATCACTGACGTCATCCTCTACCCCTATGTCACTAGCATGACTGGCCCAGGGTCAAGCATCGCCTGTAGGGTGCCCAAGTGGAAAGATAGGAGCAGGTCACGCTGTGTGCCACTAGGTTTGATATGCTCAGGTACAACCAACATCATCTATGTCTAACACTAGCTCTACATCCTCAGGACTCTCCTCATCACTAAGTGGCATGTCTGCTGCTATCAGTCGTCAGATAGTATTTACCCTGACTACGCTGTGAGCTGCACGTGCGTAGCTTGGATGAACCTTAAGAACATCTTGTATTTGTCTGAACTATCGCGCCACCCTGTCAAAATAAAACCAATCCATGACATGATCAAGGCAACCAGCCATCATCTGATCCCTCTGCATCCTCGCTAACTGCCTCTGCTGGCCAAGCCATTCGATGTAGCCGTGATATGGTCTCTAGATAATGTCAACAGGCTGTAATCTATCAAAAACAACTCTCCAGTATAGCAGATTACTGTGGCTCCAACACCTGACTAGTGGATAGGCGTACACATGTGGATGGGTGAATGCTGCATCTATGGGATAACCCACCGATCATGTGCATCTGATGTGCTCAAAGCCCTAAACTTGTATTAATGTGTAGATCATCAGACTATGCATCTCATAATGGACATATCGCCCTAAGTCGCAATAAAGGTGTGCAAGCATACTTCGCCTCCATCCATAGAAAATCTGATGCTCCTCCATCTTTCTAATGGTGTGAACGAGACCCCCATAAAGGTGAGTGCCTCATCCATTTGGCGCAATGGCTAATGTGACTGTGACTATCATAATCCTTCGTAGTAAGGGAATGTCACCACATCCCTGCTCTAGAAGTTAGAGCTGAATGTGTCCTTGCTCTACCTGAGAAACAGTGTGACCCAAGCAGTATAGATGACTCTCACGGGTGTACCTCACTGAGTGATGTCCTACTATCCTCATTGTCTCTCCTCAGATGGGAAGTCGAAGGATTCTGAATACATCCCCCAGTGTAATGGTCATCTCGCATGTTGGTAAGTGGAATGTCGATGTATCTGCATCCCATCTCTCCATTAGTGCCATCAGCATAGCGCAGTGGAATTTGATTGTGGGCATGTCAAACACCCACCATAGGCCCACCGTCTAGAGGTGCTCTCTCTATAGTCAACAATGAACTGGCATGCTCTTGTAGAAGCACCATCATGTGACTGCTTGTGTACTCGCGTAACTCAGGAACGTCCTGCAGACCAAAAAGCAAACAAGAACATCTAAATATCCTCATAAACTGAAAGTAACTATCAAAGATAGAAAAATAGTGGCTGTGCCTAGGGCCCATGTCCTCTGTGGACCCGGGTGCCCCAGGAAGACTAGGGCACCCTAGAGGGACACTAGCACCCCTGTGGGACTAGGGTGCCCCAGAGAGACTTTGGCGCCCTAGGTGGACCCGGGCACCCCTCTCAAGGACCCCTGTCCATTCCTCTCTCTTGGTATAGAAAATAATAAAAGTCAAAACAAAAAGTAAACTGAAAGATGACAGAAGCATAGGATTAGGACCCTACCTCGGCCTCGAAATGTCTCTCTAATACTCAGGCTCGAAGTATCTCCAGCCGTGGTGGCTGATACGGGCGTCAGCTTGACATGGTCGTCCTCCTATTCTTCTCTCTCCTCTACTTTTCTACAATGATAAGAAACAACAATGAATAAGTGATAAGTGACAACTCCTCTTTACATAACATAAATGAGTGAGAATTTCTACTCCCTAACTAAGTGCAAGATTGATCTCTTTTCCTCTTGAGCCCTTATCTTGAGCTGTCAAACTCCAATTTTTGTGTCATTTGTCATGTTGTAATCTTGGTTCCACTCTCTTTCTTACCTAATGTGTTATGTTTGAGCGTTGTTTCTTCAAATGACCCTCATAACACATTTCTCATCAAGTTTCCTTGAAATTGACGTGTGTGGATATCTCCTTGTTTCTACTCTCGGACTAAGCAAGCAGAAACAAGGGGGCATATATCTCCTTCGATTTCCTCCCTCATCATGTCTCATCACTCAATCTCCTTAGTGTTTTCTGTACTGACTCATTGGTGGTGATTGCAAGTTGATTTGGTTTTGATTTTCTGACAAGTGTTCCTTTGCAGGTTGCGGTTCCTAACTTTGTGGTCTTATAAGATTATAGACTTGGGGGCTCCTTCCTTCTCGGTGACAACACTTTGGCTTCCTCTATAGTATCCTTTTGGGTATCCTTTTCATGATTGATGTATTTACTTTCCTTTAGTTGTATATGCACGTAGTGTCATATGGCCACTAAAGTGGGGGCTAAATGTAACATCAGAAATTGTCCTCTTGTATGGAATGGTACAATTTCTCTCAGTTTACCTCCTCACTTTGGTGACCTCTCAAACCTCTTTCTTTCTGACCTTTCCAAAACCCTAATTGACTAAGTCTAGTTGCAAAATATTTACTTTTTGAGGTAACCTTTTGATGGAACCTGAAAAAGAAATTTGGATTACAGGTCCCTAGGACCCCCAAAAAGTAGATCTAAGTGGAAATAGGGGGCTTAGACTTGGGCGCCCGCACCCTAGTCCTTCCCTATTTCCCAAGATTTTGAATTTTGGCAGGATGTCGGCTCCCATTGAGTGCCTCAGGATTCCGTTTTCAAATTCTTAGTTTTCACATGATATCGAGATGTTATTTTGAAATTTAAATTCTCTAAAGCTAGTTATAAAAAGACATTTGGAAATCATTTTAACACACACAATTCTTATGCAAGCTTGATGTAAAAACTCTACCAAAATCGCTATTGAAGATCAGTGACTTGTTGAAGGTCTTGAAATTATTCTATATTTGTTATCATGGAGACAATGGATGGAGATTAGGAATCAATATCTTGAGAGTATCTTGCTCTTCCTAGGGTTTGTACACTCTTTACATGATCGGGAGAAGGGTTGAAGCTTCCAACATCGAGCTTGGAGATCCTACACAGACATTGCTGATTCACCTTCTTATTTATGCAAGTCTTCATTTCTTTCATCTCCTTGAGGTGAAGTTGTATGTGTTTATTGATGCAAAGCAAGTTGTTGATCTTCCCTTGATTGAGACATCTAGGGTTTGATATTTCTGCATGCACATTGTTAGGTTTGCACACACTTCTGCAAATCTTTATCTCTGGCTATTGTTGAGGTAGAAATACCAAAGATGGGGCTTGACCGAAGCAAGCTCCTATATAGCTGCAACATCTTTTTTCTTCTTTTGTAGGTGCGGATCATGTTTTACAGGTTTCAATAGAAAGAAGCTACAGGAAGGAGGATATTGTGGGTACAATCATCATGAACTTTTGAGTTTTTAGAATCTAACACTTGTGGGACTAAGGAGTGGTCGCCCTAGTCCAACAGGGGGTAATTTCTAAGATTTAGAAGCCATTTGGGAGTGCCAGACAGCCTATGCAGAAGATTTCTAGTTTCAGGAACTTGAGGGACTAAGGAGTGGGCACCCTAGTCCAGTCAACCCTCAAAATCTAGGTGTGCAATCTCTGATACTTTGTTTCTAAATTTCTGTGATCAATTTTGCCTATACTATCATCAGTTTCTATATATCTCTAATTTAAGGCATAATTAGGGTTTTTACTTGGTTAAGCAAAATACTTAATAAAACCTTAGTTAGGCTCTTCAAATCAGATAGTATGAGCATAAAGGGGTAGACGAGGACTTATAGATTAACCTTACATTCAATCCTTGTCATTGATGGCAACATATGATGTGAAAAACCATCAAGACAAGAACTTCTCCTTTCTGTCACAGCTCCCCCTATCAACAACAACTTTTCACATGTCTTCTCTTCCTTTACTGCTCCCCCTTTGATCATCAACCACTTGTTTTTCACATGTCTTCTCTCCCCCTTTGACATCAATGGCAAAGGGCTCATACTTGCAATTCTCATACATCAGAATCATACCAGCTACTCCCCCTTAGTTGCAGCTCCCCATCATCAATCCGGATCACAAGATATGACTGTGATATCCACCGGACTGATGCACATCAGTGCATCCTAGTTCATCACCGGAGGGGCCATGACCCCTAACTTCTCCCGGAGATATTCAAAAGAGTCCTTGGGAAGAGGTTTAGTAAAGATATCTGCAATCTGATCCTTTGAGGGAACATACTCCAATCTGACTTCTTCCTTGTTCACTTGTTCTCTCAAAAAGTGAAACTTGATAGATATGTGCTTAGTCTTAGAATGCAATACCAGATTCTTAGAAATATTAATTGCACTTGAATTATCACAGAAAATTGTGATAGGCTTCTCATATTCAACTTTAATGTCTCTTAGCATCTGCTTCATCCATAAGATTTGAGTGCAACTACCTGCTGCTGCAATGTATTCTGCTTCAGTTGTAGACAGAGATATTGGATCTTGTTTCTTTCTTAGCCAAGAAACCAATCTCTTCCCCAAAAAGAATGCTCCACCACTAGTGCTCTTCCGGTCATCCACATCTCCTGCCCAATCTGCATCTGTGTAAGCATGAAGAGAGAAATCCGGATCTCTAGGGTACCATAGACCATAATCAACTGTTCCTTTCAAGTACCTAAAAATTCTTTTGATTGCCATAACATGAGATTCTCTAGGATCAGCCTGGAATCTTGCCACAAGACCAACAGCCTGCATTATATCTGGTCTAGTCTGAGTGAGATACAACAATCCACCAATCATTGATCTATACTTTGTCTGATCTGCCTTTGGGGAGTCATCATCTTTGCTCAACTTACATCCGGTTGCCATGGGAGTGTTCATTGGTTTTGAATCTTCCATACCATATTTCCTTAACAATTATTTCACATATTTGGTCTGAGAAATGAAGATTCCTTTCTTTGTTTGAGTAATTTGCAGACCCAAGAAGAAATTCATTTCACCAAGCATAGACATTTCAAACTCACTTTTCATCTGATTTGCAAAAGTTTTGCACATACTATCTCTTCCTCCAAAAATGATATCATCCACAAACACTTCAACAATCAAAATGTTTTCATGAACAATTTTGAAATATAAGTTACTGTCAGCAGTACCTTTGTTGAATCCAATCTGCACAAGATGCTTATCCAACCTTTCATACCATGCTCTTGGGGCTTGCTTTAGTCCATACAATGCTTTTTTTAACTTGCAGACCATATCATCATTATCAGACAATTGAAATCCATCCGGTTGTTCAATGTAAACTTCTTCTTCCAGATCACCATTTAGGAAAGTAGACTTGACATCCATCTGATATACCTTGAAGTCTTTGAAGGCAGCAAATGCAAGAAATAATCTGACTGCTTCAATTCTTGCCACCAGAGCAAAGGTCTCTTCAAAGTCAATTCCTTCTATTTGAGAGTAGCCTTTGTAGACCAATCTAGCTTTGTTTCTGATAACTTCACCAGTTTCATTCAGTTTGTTCCGGAAGACCCATTTGGTTCCAATCACATTCCTGTCTCTAGGTCTGGGAACAAGATCCCAAGTATGATTTTTCTCAATTTGCATTAATTCATCTTTCATTGCTTTAGTCTAGTTTTCATCATTGCAGGCTTCATTTACTGTTTTAGGTTCAATCTTTGAAATCAGACAACATTCATCTTGATTTTGAGCAACATTCCTTCTAGTTTGCACACCTTTGCTTCTATCACCTATGATCTGATCTTCAGAGTGGTTTAGTCTTACATACCTTGGAATTTTGGGAATATCCTGCACTGTTGCTCCTTGATCAGGTTCGTTCTGACCTATTTCTTCTTCCTGATTTACTGGATCAAGTTGATTCTGACTTACCGGAGGGGATTGAGTCCCTTGAACCTGAACACCATTTTGATCATCTTCATCAAACTCATAAAATCTTGAAGGCTTCTCAATTCCTTCATCAACTTTCACATTGGTGCTTTCTATCATCTTCCTCAATCTCTTATTGTAACACCAGTATGCTTTGCTTTGAGTGGAGTAGCCCAAGAAAATTCCTTCATCACTTCTGGCATCAAACTTTCCTAGATCTTCATCTCTTTTAATATAACACTTGCTACCAAATACTCTGAAATATTTCACAGTAGGAGTGATGCCAAACCAGAGTTCATAGGGGGTCTTACTGGTGTTGTTTCTGATTTGAACTCGATTGAGAGTGTAGACTGCAGTGCTGATAGCTTCTTTCCAAAACATCTGAGGAACATTTTCTTCCAACATCATTGTCCTGGCAGCTTCCTGGATGGTCTGGTTCTTTCTTTCAACTACTCCATTCTGCTGTGGAGTCCTAGGAGCAGACAATTGTCTCCTTATACCCTGCTTCTCACAAAAGTCAATGAACTCACCAGATGTAAATTCACCACCTCTATCAGACCTTAGAAACTTTAGTTTCAATCCGGTTTGATTCTCTACCATAGCTTTGAAGATTTTGAACTTCTCAGATGCTTCTGATTTTTCTTTTAGAAAGGTAACCCACATCATCCGGGAATGATCATCAATTAACAACATGAAATATCTATCACCTTACAGACTCTTGATTCTTGTCGGACCACAGAGATCAGTATGTACTAATTCCAACAATCTGGTAGAAGACTGATCTTTGCTTTTGAAAGAGACTCTGCTCTGTTTACCTAGCTGACATTCTTTGCACAAACTATTTGTAGGTTTCACCAATTTTGGAAGGTCTCTTACAGCCTGAATATTGCTTATCTTGATGATGTTATCAAAATTCACATGACACATTCTTCTATGCCCTAAGCAACTCTGATCAATTTGAGCAAACAGACAACTTTTGTTTGAACCAACCAGATGAAAGATATTACCTTTTGTTTGAGCACCGAATGCAATTTCAGTTCCAGAGCTTGTAAAGATTCTGCATTTTCCATTCTTGAACCGGAGATCATAGCCTTTGTCCACTAACTGACCAACACTGAGAAGATTATGCTTCAATCCTTCAACATATAGTACATTACCTGTTTTGCTCTTTCCATCAAAGGAAATAGTTCCCCTACCTCTGATTCTGCCAGCAGAATTGTCACCAAACTTTACCATTCCTCCTTCATACCTTTCCAAATCTAAGAACTTATTCTTGTCACCAGTCATATGGTGAGAACATCCACTATCAATAACCCAATCATCCTTTTCTTCCACTTGAGCAGCTAAAGCTCTTTCCACAACCTTGTGATTGACAGATTCAGAGGATATTGAATCTTCTTCCTTGATGGCAATAAACACCCATTCATTTCTGGATTTGCTTTCTAGTTCTGATTCATCATCTGTTACTCCTTCATTGTCATCTTCTTCATGAACATAATAGCAGTTCTTCTGAAACCTTTGTCTGTTAGTATTAGACCTTGCAGATCTTTCCGGACATCTTGAAACAAAATGACCAATCTTATTGCAGTTGAAACACTTAAAGGGTAGTTTTCCTTCATACTTACCAGATCCTCTTGGCAGTCTCTTTGCAATGAGGGCTTCAAGTTGAGCTGTTTCTGCTTCTTCTTCTTCCATGTCTCTTCTTGCTTGATCATACCATGACATCTTCCTTGATGAGTTTTCTCCCAGATCAAATCTCTGTTTGCCTTTCACATAGGCACTGGCTTTGAAAGCAGATTCAGTCTTGGGAGGATCATCTCCAAACTCGGTCATTTCAAATGCAGCTAGTTTGTCAGCCAGTTGTTCTCTTGTGACAGTTGTGTGGGCTCTGAATTCATCAATGGCAGCAACCTTGATTTTGTAGACAGCAGGAAGGGATCTTAGGATTTTGCAGACAATCTCATTTTCATCTAGAATTCCACCAGCATTTCTAATTCCACATACTAGCTCATTCACTCTTGGCATAAAGGTAGTGATGTTTTCATCATCTCTCATCTTCAATCTTTCAAATTTCCCTTTCAGACTTTGCAACCTTGCACTTTTGACAAACTCATCTCCTTCATACAGAAGTTCCAGTTTAGTCAGGATCTCATATGCAGTTGGTAGGTCAATAACATTTGAGAGATCTGAATCATTCAATGCACTTAGTAGGGCTTCCTTGGTCCGCAGATTGTTTTCAGCATCTGTGATTTCATTCAGAGTTGTCGGACCACCTTGTGGAGGTACATATGGTTTTGAGACCATAGCCAAGTATGCTTTTCCCATACATTCCAAGTGACACTGCATGCGACCTTTCCAGAGAGTGAAGTTGGTTCCATCGAACTTTGGACTATCCTTCTTGTATGACGACATCCTGGATCTCCTCAAGCGGTTAAGCTCCTTTCAGAGGAACTTGGCTCTGATACCAATTGTTGGATTTAAGGCATACAACTGAGAGGGGGGGGTGAATCAGTTGTATAAAACTTCTTGTTCTTTCAAACACTTGATTCTTCGTTGTTAGTTAACAGCATATCAATTAATCATCCATGAAAGCATAATACATAAACACAAGAGCAGTTAAACATCAACACATTGAACACCAAGATTTTGACGTGGAAAACCCGGTTAAGGGAAAAACCACGGGGTGATTAACCCAAGGATTATTCTCTGTTAGAAGAATAAGAAAAAGAATGGCACTTGCCAATTAGGGCTCACTGCCCGAGCACACTGCTCACAAAGAGGCCCACTGCCTACAAGGAGACACATTGTCTATAAAGTGATAAGAATCACAATCTTGAACTGGAGAATGACATCTCTACCATGTCCGGATCAGTTCCATTTAAGCCCAAAAACCTCTGCTCTACCTTTCGCACTTCTCTTCGCTATGCCACACTCATACACACAATCCACACTATGAAATGAACTCACAAACCGTTATTTATACAAGACATCGACTTAGGAACAAACATCTAAGTCGGCAAACAACCATAAGAGTATCCGCAAGATGAATAACACATCCGGTCGGCCACCACAAGAACATTCGCAGGATGAACAACTCATCCGGTCGGCTAAACAGAGCAAGAACTTCATCCGGAAGAATAACTTCAATTCCGGGCTCTACTATCAATGCAGACCAACAACACAACCTCAACATGATCCAAGAACCTTCACAAGCCTACCTGAATGACCAGGTACATCCGCACTTTCTTTACTTACTGGAATCTCTTCTCTTCCTTATCCGGAACTTCAAGAACACTGTCTGTCACCACTGTCATAATGCAAGAGGTAGTTCCGGACCTCCAAATCATACACAACTTGAGATGGCACATCACAAGGACATCCCAAAGACTCCTTCCAATCCGCAGATTAGGATTATACAGTTCTAGACCTCACCGGACCTTTTTGTGATCCTCTGTCACCTCTGAATACTTGCCAGAACTGGTTCTACACCGACAGCCACAACTCCTTCAGATCTTCATGCGGACCTCTGAAATCTTAACTGAAGCATCTCAAGACTCATATCTACAAACCCTTTAATCCACATCCTCCGGTTCTCAACCTATACAATACATTTGCCTTCTTCTCATCATGGTTCTTCACTGTTCCTGACTGAGGCTAATTTTCTCAATATCCTCAGTACACAGCTCATCCAATCCTTCTTGTCAATGCAATATGAGTATGTTGACATCAATGACAACACTGGCTCACCTCATACTTGCAACATTTATTCCTATAGCATTCTTATTGGTTGGTCTGGGAACTAGTTCTCATGTCTAATTCTTCTCAATCTGATCCAATTCTTCTTCCATGGTCTTTATCCATCCATCATATTTGCTAGCATCAGCCAAGGTTTTGGGTTCTACTTTTGATAACAAACACAAGTTTACTTGTTCATGTGTCTTAGCAATCCTTCTCATTGTCTACACACCTTCATCCTTATCTCCAATGATATGATCTATTGAGTGGTTCTTTTGAACATTCTTTGTTGGAGTCTTAGGCATCTGCTATGGTTCTTGTTCCTTTTCTTCTTTCACTTGTTCTTCTACATCTTCAATGCATTGAAAGATATTAGATTCAGAGTCCTCTAATTCTTGTGAGATCTGGTAGAGATCTTTATCTACCTTGACATTTGTGCTTTCAATCATCTTTCCCAACCTTCGTTGTACCATCTATAAGCCTTGCTTTTGGTTGAGTAACCAAGAAAGATTCCTTCATCACTTCTTGAATCAAACTTTTCTAGGTCTTCCTCATCTCTTCTAATATAGCATTTGCTACCAAAGATCCTAAAGTATCTGACAGTGGGAGGTCTTCCATACCATAGCTCATAAGGAGTCTTAGTGTTGCTGACCCTCAGATGCACTCTATTAATTAGATAGACAGCAGTGTGAACTGCTTCCTTCTAGTACATATCAGGTAGGTTTACATCTTTCAACATTACCCTAGCCATCTCTTGCATAGTTCTATTCTTCCTTTTGACTACCTCATTTTAGTAAGGGGTTCTAGGAGCTGACAGATGTCTCCTAATACCATGATCTTAAAAAAATCTTTCAAATTCATTTGAAGTAAACTCACCTCCTCTATTAGACCTTAGACATTTGATCTTAGCATCCACTTCATTTTGAGCCATAGCTTTGAGCACCTTAAATTTATCAAGAGCATCTAGTTTTTCTCTTAAGAAAGTAACCCAAGTCATTCTAGAATAATCATCAATAAGAAACATAAAATACCTCTCACCTTGTTGAGTCTTTACTCTTGTAGGGCCACATAGATCAGTATGAATCAGCTCCAATGGCTTTGAAGAAGAGTGCTCCTTTCTTTTGAAACTTGTCTTTGTCTACTTTCCCATTTGACATTCCTTGCATATTGTGTTTATAGGCTTCATTATCTTAGGCATGTCTCTCACTTAAAGAGTAGAGTTGATCCTTACCATATTATCAAAATTGTTGTGTCCCATTCTTTTATGCCACAGCCAACACTCACTAGATTGATCCAACAAACATGTTCTTCCATTTACCTCCTTCAGATGATAGATATCACCATATGTCTTGATACCTTCTGTAACTAGTTTTCCAGACCCTACCTTCCTGATTTCACAACCCTTGACATGAAAGGTGAAATTATAACCTTTGCTGCACATCTAACTGACACTAAAAATATTGTGCTTTAGCCCTTTGACATAGAGAACATCCTCAATCCTATTCTTCCCTTCAATAGTTATAGCACCTTTTCCATAGATTTCTGCTAACTTGTCAACACCAAACTTGATAGCACCATCCCACTTCTCGAGGCTGATAAACTTTTGGTTGTCACCAATCATGATTCGAGCAATCACTATCAATTACCCAAGCCTTAGCTTCTTCTCTTGCATGAAAAGTAATCCATACAACGATTGATATGTCATTGTTTTGATTTGTTTGCAAGGCATTAGTCTTCTCACATTTTCCAACATCATCTTTTTCGTCACCAACACTCAAGGCCATGAAAAGTGTTTCATCCTTTGAATCATCATGATCCTCATCTTATGAAGAACAACTGCTCTCTATGGAATACAAAATTCTTTTAAACTTGTCTCTTTTGTTACTACACCTTGATTCTTTAAAAGGACATTTAGAAGCAAAGTGACCAACCTTTCCACAATTGAAACATTTGAAGGATAACCTACCTTTGTATTTGACAGTGCCTTTCTTTAGTCTTCGCACACAATTTGTTTCAAATTCATCAGAACTCTCATCTTCATCAACAATTTTATCCTTTGTCTTCATACTGACTTTGAAAATAGCTTATTTCTTTGGAGCATCACTGCCAAACTCTCTCATTTCAAAGGCAGTAAGGGAACCAAACAATTTGTCTACAGTGTATGTATCCAAGTCCACATTCTCCTTAATGGAAGATGCCTTATGACTATAAGATTTGGGAAGAGATCTCATAACCTTATTAACAATCTCATCTTCTTTCACTTCCCCACCAAGACTTGTGATGCCATTGACCGCTTCATTCCCCTAGAGCACATATCTAGCAATGTCTTCATCCTCTATCATTTTTAGGGTTTCAAAAATGCTTTTGAAGATTTTCATCTTTGCTTTCTTTATTTTCTTATCTCTTTCATAAATGGTTTCAAGTTTAACCTAAACTTATTTAGCAGAACTACGACTCATTACATTTGAAAGTTCTAAATTAGCTAACCCACTCATGATAGCAAACTTCGCCTTGGCATTGTTATCATACAATTTAACTTCCTTTTCATCTGTAGGAATAGTAGCAGGAACTTTGTAACTAGTCTTGACAGATTCCAAAACACCACACCCTAGAGAATTGATATAGGCTTCTATCCTTAGCTTCCAGAAAACATAATTTGTTCCATCAAACCTAGGTATCTTGTTGGATCCATTATGTGCCATCTAGACCTTCGTCAAGTGATTAAGCTTCCTTCAGAGGAACTTGGCTCTAATACTAATTGTTGAACACACCAAGATACTGAGAGGGAGGTGAATCAGTATCTTATTAAACTTCAAGTCCTTCAAAGCAGATTAAAACTTAAGAATTATAGCATCAACAAAAACATGAAAGATTAACACAATGTACATAAATACATAACACTAGATATATGTGGAAAAAACAAGAAGGGAAAAACCACGATGAGGATTAACTCACAATATATATGAAGCTCAAACTAACAACTTTATTTTAGGGCTACAACCCAAGGAAGCTACTACTCCCTGAAAACTTTGATTTAGGGTCACTCCCAAGGAAGCTACTACTCCCTTATGACTTTGTTTTAGAGTCACTCCCAAGGAAGCTACTACTCCCTGAATTGAGAACAAACTTACAAAATATTACATTATGATAGTCCTACTGTCTGAAAACTGACATTGAAACTCACTCCTTTGATGATTGCAATTCTTCCTCTTCACACTTCCTTCTGATGATCAAATCAGTTAGGCACACTCTATACTTGATCATTGTCACAGAGATGTTGTTATAGGTAAAAGATAGGAAAGATAGAAGATAGTGTTAAAAGATGTCCAATCAAACCCTCCTTTCACAATAACATTCAAGGACAACAATCGAGCCAAGTCACTATAGATGGAGAGGACTCAGCTGTGGGTTGATGTCACCTAGGAATGATATGAAAAGATAGATTAGATTGATAGATTTGTCAAACCCTAGATTTAATAAGCTTTAAACCCTAATTGTAATGAAATCAGGTACAAACGAACAAAATACAAAAGATGATCACACAGGAAGGCACTAAATACAGATTAGAAATAATATACCATGATTCAAATTTTTAGAGGAAAAAACTTCAAGGACAATGAGGCAGGTGCCCAAGTCCAATAGGGCAATTTTTCTGTAGATATGGAATAGTGGAATTTGTAAGACTGCAACCTGCTTTAGAGTTTCTAAAAATGATAGTCAGGAGGACTATGGGGCAGGCACCCTAGTCCAGTAGGGTTGATTCTCTACAATCTCTTCTCAGATCCCAAATCCCTATCCTCTACTTTGCTTCTCTACAACTCCACTTCACCAAATCCCACACCTGTAACCTGCAATCACAAAGAGAGGGGTTTGGGGCTTTTAGTGTTTAGGAGCTTGACTCGGTCAAGCCCCAAAATGAAATTCAAGTCTTCCAATGCCATTGTTAGATAGAGCGTGTGTCCTTAGAGGACAAAGGTTAGATCAAATGTGATGCAGGGGCATCTGTTTAAAATTTGAAAATTGTCTTTGACAATGGATTTTTGGTTTGAATGAGTGGGTCAAGTGACAGAAGCTGAGAGAGGAAGCTCATGTCACCAAGGCGACAGGAACAATAATAATTTTTTATTATATTCCAGAAAGTGGGATAAGTGGCGAAGATGGTGAACATTGATAAGATCAGTTACTTTGAGGAAGTTGACAACAGGAAGAATTGTCGGCTATGATGAGGTGGTGCCAGCCATGTTGATGGTGTATTAAAGAAGATTCTAGTGAGGGTTAGTGGAAAGGTAGAAAAAGACTAAAATAGTCAAAGCAGGCCACATGCATATGAGAGGTGGGCGACCAAACAATTGCTGAGAAAAAGGCCAATTAATTACATGGCTAAGAATAGACAGTGTGGCAGTTTTGTGGCAAGACAGAAAATCAACAAGCATGGTGGAAGCGACCGTTATTAAGGTGGTGGTGGTGGCACATCTTGTAGGAGGTTGTCGTGAGAATAAAGGCCAAAATTCAGAATGAGAAAGGCAGCCAAAAATAGGCAAGTCTGGAGGCCAATTAATGAAGAGGCGATATAGAGATAAGAGAGGGCCGCGCATAGTAGAGAAGGGGTAGAAGAATATAGAAGACCAAGCAGGATGATAAGGGAAAAGAGGTGGCAGATTTAGGGAGAGATGCCATCGATGAGAACAGACCATTAACCCAGAAGGAAAGGCCGAAAAGATAGAACAAGATGATAACACAGAGGTAGGAGGGCATAAAGAGTGGAGCAGTAGAAAATAATGGGTAGGCCACATATAGAATAAAGAAGAGGCCATAAGATAAATAGAGAAAGGCTGTAGATATTGGAGAGAATAGGCCGTATAGAATGAGAGGCCAATAGGCCAAGGAGAAGAGGCCATGAAATATAAAGATAGGCCATAGAGTATACAGTAGAGGTCGATAGGTCAGTAGAGGAGACCGCATACATTCTGGAAGAGGCTGCTTAAATAGAGAGGCTGTGAAGAATGAAGGTGATTACTGATACGCAGAAGGAAGGGTTGAGTCCTAGAAGGAAAAGAGCATAAAATATGAAGAATGGAGATAGCAACAGAAGGTAGATCGTTACAGATGCAAGAGTTTTTTGAATAAGGTAGATAGTGCCAGGAGGAGAATGAATGATACATAAAAGACTAGACTAGTCAGTTGGGAAGAGGTCAAATGTGGCCATAGGTCAATTAGTCTAGAGCTGTAAGGGAAGAAGAGGAAGTATAGGGCCATGGGCCTAATCTATGAGTCAAGTTTTGTATAAATAAATAGAGAAGTCGATTTGGCTGCATGTATGGAAGTCTTAGTTTTCTATTCTTATTATTTTTGTAGCTTGATGGTGTGTTCCTGTAGCAAGTCGGGACTGAGTAGTATAAACATTGTTAATGAATATTTCTTTAAGCTCCTGTCACATTGAATATGAATGACGAGTGAATCTTTATGTTGATGCCTAGTTCCTGTTATTTAATTGACAGAAGTAATAGAAAGCCCTGCCAGATAGGCAGAGACTTGAATCTCAGTTGAAGATTGTAAGAGTATTTGTGCATATTTGTGTAACCGTGCTATCAGATTGGTATCAGAGCCCAAGGTTCATCTTGAGTGCTGAGTAGATCGCTAAAGTGAGGCAACTTAGCCAGGACAAGAAGGAAGACAATAAGTATTGCAGAGTGTAGCACCAAAAGACTAGGCAGAGTAAAAAAGAAAGAAGCTCTAGGTGAGATGTCAGAAAGATGAAAAAAGATAGAGGGATGTAGAAGCAGATGAAGACAGAGAGCCTCACAAAAAGAGACAAAAGAAAAGAAGGCAAAAGGATGCCAGATGAAGAATTCAAAAGAGAATTGGCAGTGTTGAGGAGAGATGTGATGCTAGTAAAACAATGGTATGAAAAATAAGACCAGGGATATTATTGGGTTTGGCCAATGGAGAAGAAAGTGAAATGGCCAGTAAACAAGATTGTTGAGAAGAGAAAAAGGCTAAGTATAAAAGCCTTAAGAGGAGAAGATAAGAAGATGAGAGGGTTGCCATTAGGCAACATGGACTGGAAGAGATCAAAGAGGTTCTCATTGAAGAGAACATGAGAAAAGAGAAAGAGGAAAAGGTGCAGCAGATAGCACTTGAGGAAAAGAGAATTGAAGAAGGGAGAATGTCCATGAGGAGGGCATTGAAAGAGACATTGTGGTCTCTCATTTTATTTTCTAATGTTATAATTACATATTTATGTGTAGGGATAAAGAAAGTGATGAAGAAGGTCGAGGAGGAGACCTTGAAGATGATGAAAGGTGGGGCAAGAATATCTCCTAAAAAAAGAGTGTACGAGGAAAGATCGATGGCAACAGAATGCCAAGAAGAGTTTGCAACAGAGGTGCATTGCAAAGTGCCTGAAAAAGAAGAGATCGATGCTAAAAATGTTCAGAATGATGATGAAGATGAAGAGGAAACCATAGAGTTTCATGATGCATACGAGGGTATTGCAGTAGCAGCACAAGATGCTTGTAAAGAAGAAAAGTTGAAGAGCCAAGAAGCGGAAGGTGGATGTAATTTGGTATAGCAAATCCTTGCATAGAAGAATGGAGGTAAAATTGTTATTTTCGATCATGTATGTAGAAATGAGAATATGGATAGGCAAGCTGATAAGGAAAAGAAATTAGAGAATGTAAATATGATTGAGGATCATGGATATGTAGTGCCCTGTTGGCAAAGGAAAAAGGTTGACAAAAGACAACAGTTGGGTTGTAAAGAAGTGAATACTTTTGATTATGTTTATGCTAACAAGTAAGTGCAGAAGAAGAGTGATGTGTAGATGAATAAGTGGCAGTATGATGCAAGGTTAAGTTGGCCAGCTAAGAGGCCTAGAAGAAATGATTGGAGGATAAAGACAGAGCAAGTGAACAGAAGCTCGAATGCAGCATGGAAAGGACAGCAGTCCAGTGACAGAGTTTGGGTAGTTAAGCAAGCTGCAGCAAACAAAGGTGTTGCAAAAAAGACAAAGAATTGGAGGCATGAAAAGGAGAGCAAACTCCAAGGAACTGGGAGCAAGATGAATCTAGTAGAGGATGGAAAGAAAGAGAAGGAGCATACAGTGAAGTTGCAGCAAGAGAAGCTAAGTGTATGGAAGGTAAGAGAAAATAAATCTAACTTTTATGTTGATGAGGTTTTGAATAAAATTCATAATAATGAGGAAAATATGAGAAGATTATTAGATGAAAAAAAGACAAGGAAGAATAAATATTTGAGGAAGCAAGAATGCAGGCAAAGGAAAAGGGAAAAATGTAGGTATGCCAGAAAAGAGGAAAAGTGGAATTGAAGAATCGTATGGAAAAAGAAGGCACCAGAGGTATGTGCTGAAAATACAAATTTAAATATGAGAGCACATGTAGATGCAGAGGATAATAGTGGAACATCCATAGTTCCAAAAGAAGAAGACAAACAAAAGAAGAATGTAAGCAAAGAAGAAGATGGAGCAGCAAAGGAAAGCATAGAAGAAGATTTATGGAAGCAATTGGTAGACATAGAGAAAGAGTGGAATGAGAAGAGTGAAGGTGTGAGCATGAGCAGGAAAACAGTGAAGATTGAAGACCATGATACAGAAATAGTTGCAGAAATAAAGAATGAAGATGTTGTAGATTTGGAGTGTGAGATGATAAAAGAGGAAGCTAAAAATGAGTTGGTGTTACAGCCGATGACCATAAAGGAAGAATGGCTTGAAGATATGACAGATGAACAAATTGAAAATAATATAGTGATGGTAAGTATGGATAATGCATTGGTTGTTGTTGTAATTTTTCCAATTGATTATGATTTGTTTAATGAAAGAAGAATTGGAGTGTGGAGGTGGATTGTAAGTGTTGCAGACAACCATGTGAGAGAAGCCCATAGTGTTGCACATGAAGGTTGGAAGATTGAAACACATGAGCAAGAAAAGTTATGGGAAAGGAGAAAGAAAAGGTTGTTTAAATTTGCAGAGGAACACATGTGCCGAAGCACATGATCTTTGTCCTTGGGGAGTTTGATGTAGGGGCATCCATTTAAAATTTAAACATTGTCTTTGATAATGGATTTTTGGTTGAATAAGTGTGTCAAGTGATAGAAGCTGGGAGAGGAAGCTCATGTCGCCAAGGCGACAAGAACAATAATAATTGTCTATTATATTCCAGAAAGTGGGATAAGTGGCGAAGATGGTGAACATTGATAAAATCACTTACTTTGAGGAAGTTGATAGTAGGAAGGATCGTTGGCTATGATGAGGTGGTGCCAGCCATGTTGATGGTGTATTAAAAAAGATTCTAGTGATGGTTAGTGGAAAGGCAAAGAAAGACTAAAATAGTCAAAGCAGGCCGCATGCATATGAGAGGTGTTTGACTGAACAATTGCTAAGAAAAAGGCTGATTAATTACACGGCTAAGAATGGACAGTGTGGTAGTTTTGTGGCAAGGCAGAAAATCAATGAGCATGGTGGAAGTGACCATTATTAAGTTGGTGGTGGAAGCACATCTTGTAGGAGGCCGTCGTGAGAATAAAGGCCGATGTTCAGAATGAGAAAGGCGGCCAGAAATAGGCAAGACTAGAGGCTGATTAATGAAGAGGTGATATAGAGATAAGAGAGGGCCGTGCATAGTAGAGAAGGGGTAGAAGAATATAGAAGGCCAAGTAGGCCGATAAGGGAAAATAAGGCGGCACATTTAGGGAGAGAGGCTGTCGATGAGAACAGGCCGATAACCCAGTAGGAAAGGCCAAAAAGATAGAACAGGCTAATAACACAGAGGTAGGAGGGCATAAAGAGTGGAGCGGCAGAAAAGAATGGGTAGGCTGCATATAAAATAAAGAAGAGACTGTAAGATAAATAGAGAAAGGCCACATATAGAATAAAGAAGAGACCATAAGATAAATAGAGAAAGGCCGTAGATAGTGGAGAGAATAGGTTGTATAGAATGAGAGGCCGATAAGCCAAGGAGAAGAGGCCGTGAAATATAAAGATAGGCCATAGATTATATAGTAGAGGAGACTGCATACATTCTAGAAGAGGCAGTGTAAATAGAGAGGTCATGAAGAATGAAGGTGATTACTAATATGCAGAAGGAAGGGTCGAGTCCCAGAAGGAAAAGAGCATAAAATGTGAAGAATGGAGATAGCGACAGAAGGCAGATCGTTACAGATGTAAGAGGTCATTGAATAAGGTAGATAGCGCCAGGAGGAGAATTAATGATACATAAAAGACTGGACTAGTCAGTTGAGAAGAGGTCGAATGTGCCGTAGGCCAATTAGTCTAGAACTGTAAGGGAAGAAGAGGAAGTATAGGGTCATGGGCTTGATCTATGAGTCAAGTTTTGTATAAATAAATAGAGAAGCTGATTTGGCTGCATGTATGGAAGTCTTAGTTTTCTGTTCTTATTATTTTTGTAGCTTGATGGTGTGTCCCTATAGCAAGTCAGGACTGAGTAGTATAAACATTGTTAATGAGTATTTCTTTAAGCTCCTGTCACATTGAATATGAATGACTAGTGAATCTTTATGTTGCTTCCTAGTTCCTATTATTTAATTGACAGAAGTAATAGAAAGCCCTGTCAAATGGGCAGAAACTTGAATCTCAGTTGAAGATTGTAAGAGTATTTGTGCATGTTTGTGTAAGCGTTCTATCAAAATGATGAAATAGATTTATTGAAATACAAATAAATGTCACCTTAGAGGTGAAGCACTCACGGAGATGAATATCTTTCACACCATGAGGAGATGGATTGATGAAGCCAAATCTGCAACAAACAAACACAATAACATTACAATTCTACTCTGCAACACAATGAATGTCTTGAAATCCCTTAGCTCAATATCACTAGTTCGCATTATCCATCTAGGTTTAAAACGAAGTCATAAACTCACTTATATATGTATTCCCACTAGCTTTCATAATTCAAATTGAAAACGTTGACAAACGGAAACCTTTTTAAAGGTCCTATTCTGACATCCTAAAATTTAGGTCCTGAAAAATCAGTCTAGACATGTGTGCGGGTGCCCAAGTCCTAAGGCACTTTTCTAGGCCCCATTTAACATGGGTTTCAGGGGAAATTGCTCTGGGATAAGAGTTAGGCTTGCAAAATAAAATTAAGGGGACCTAGGAGCTAAACTATGAGGTAAAGTCATAGGGAAACTTTTTACGACACAACATTTAGCCCCCACTTTAATGTATGTATGATCTTACAATCCATACATGCATTAAAGTATGGTCGAAAGCACATCAAACACACCAGGCACATAAGCTAAGGCATACCCTGTGGTTCCCAAATCAGCAAAGGGATTCCCACTTCCTATGCTTAAGCATGAACAGATTCGGCCAACAAAGACGGGAGGTTGTGTGAACTACCACCCCTTCACTTTAGGTTATGCCACACCAAGGGGGCATCCCTTCAACAAAAGATTTATCTTTGACTGACTCAGAATAAAAGATTTAACCTTTTAATACCAGGAAGAATACTCTCATGTTTGGACCAAGATTTGCTGGATAAATCCTAGAGTGGTAATGTTCTTGGACATATCACATTGGTTGAGGATGAGAGCATGCAAGATCCTAACCTACTCCTACAAGCTAACAAGTTTTCAAATGATATTATGATTCTTGACTTTATGTTTGGCTGCAAAACTTGGGCTTTGAATCACAAACTCAATAACAGGATAGACTGGTGCTTATCTCAGGGTATGGAGTGAAATAGATGTATGTATGTGAATGATCCTCACAAGCAACACTCAAGTTCCAAGGGGTTTGAATAGCATTTGCCTTACAAATACTACCCAAGAATTCAGTCAACTCTTCTTACACATATCCTTACTGTAATACATTCTTCTCCACACTTAACCCAAAACATTTAATCTATCCCTTGAACAGAAGTAAAAGACTAAGTGTGCAACATAGAAAATCTATATTCTAGAATCATAGATAATCCTTAGCTATTTTGATTTAGAAGAAGAATATACACAACATGGGACAGTTAACAGAACACATGCAAATAGCATTTCTCATTTATATTCAACATGAAACTAAATCACATTTGTGTAGAGATGCATTCAAAAAACAACACATAAACTTACAAGACAAGAGATGAAGCAGACCAATAGACCTTGTATTTTATTTACTCTTCAAGAGTTTTCCAAAATTTTCAACAACAAAAATGAGAGCCCAACTGCTCTTTTTTTAGCTCAAAGTGTTGCCCTAGAAATTAATTGCATTTCTGGAGGTAGGTGAAGCATTTTTTTAATACATTTTTCTCTCCAAAATGCTTTTGGAAATTAAAAAATACAAATAAAAAAGGAAGAGATTAAATAATAAAATATGCCACAATTTCCCCTTTTAAGAATTACACATTTTTTAATTTTCCTATTCCCAGATTTCGTGAGACAACCGCTGGAGACTTCTATTTTTTTGCAATTTGAGACCTCTGAGATCTCATATCCAACTTCACAATCGCATTCAACCTCTAAGAGGTCATTGCAATAGCATTCAACTTTGATCTTTTGCCCATTCAACTACTTCTGGGTCGTTTTTGCCAAAACAGAGGCATTCCGCATCATTCTGGCACCCAAAAATTGCTTGAAATGGCCAAAAACCTCCACCAATGGATGAGGAATGGTATAGGGAAGATTTTGCACCAAATAACAACACCTTCCAGTCAAAAATCGCTTTTAAAAATCAGCCAGAAGCCCAAAAACATGACTGCAATAGCAAAATCTGCTCGGGACAGCAAGAAAAATCATCGAAAACGCCCGAAGAATGGAGGAGATGCAACAATTTTTAATTGCAGAGGAAGGCAGAGGTTGAAAGTGCCCTGCGATGGGCTTATCGCACCATCGCAAAGGTTGGGAGAAGCAGCAAAGAGGGGGCTACAATGGTGCAATATTTGTACCATCGCACCCCATATTACTTCATAAACTTTACTTAAACTTTTAAAAAGTCTTCTCCTTTAATATATGACTTTTCAACCCACGTTGAAACCTCTCCTCCTTTTTCAAAATGCATACCTTTAATATTTGATTTTTTATATTTTGCACTTTAGAAACTTTTAAAAAATTCATGCAATCCTTAATTTCTCCTCCGGGTATTTTGGCGTGATCTCACTACAGGTAAACCGGGCGTCTGACGACTGTGAAAATTTGTGCATGAGCATAATCAATTATTTTGAGCAAACCCATTTTCTCAAAAATTGTTTCGCCACTCAATTTTTGGTACCTGCTTTGTAAACTGGCCCGCCGGGTGAATCTGCCGCAACTAGAATGCATTAAAATAATGCATCAACTGGTCTCCAATTTTGATGCAATTGAAACTTAAGATGTTTGAGGCCAAATCGGCAACTGGGTCGCCCTCAGAATTGTGAAATTTAAAAATTTTCGGGAAGCCAAAAATAGCCCGGCTGCAGTCAGAAAATAATTAAATACCCTGCCAAAACATGTCCCAGAAGCATGAAATCAAGCAGGCACGTTCTAATATATGCCAAGAAATGTTTTGCCAACGGGATTTGCAATATGATGCCTAAGTTGAAAATTTTTAATCGCCGAAGGTGGCCTCTAGGGTAGATTGTGCATCATGTCCAAGCCTTCGTCGACATCTCGAAACAATATTGGCACATCAAATTTGAAAAATTTGAGGGTGCCACCAGTGGCTCTTGCTTGGGGATGGATGCCTCTTGCAGGCATGGTGAGATTTCAATCATCTTCGGGACGTAGACCAGGTGCCTACTCCATTGGGTTGCAGAGTCAATACTCCATTTTGCATTAAAAATCATACATTCAATTTGATTTGGTGGCCTCAGGCCCCCAAAAATGAAAAATCTGAAGCCTCCTATGTTAAATACTTGATTTTCATCTAATTTCATTGGGTCAAGTCTGAAAATACTGTCATGATTTGCCCACAAACTAATCGTGTCACTGCCATGTCTAACCACATCACTAAACCTACCCCTGTCAAATTCACCTCTGTCAATCTGAAAACTGCACACTAGCTGAAGTATATAATCATTTTGACAATCTACCATATCTAGCTCACTGTCACATTCCACTAAATGCTCACCCAATTGAACTAAAAATTTAAAACATTCATAATCCCTTTGACAGTCAGCATCATTAATCTTGAAATCATATTCAATTTACACATCAAACATAAAATTTTCATAAGGAATTTGTTCACTTGTTTCATCAAGAAATATGTGTCCTGGTTCATTGAGGCCAAAATGCAATGCCAAGTCTAGAAGATCAGACTGAATGGATGGCTCAAATAAAACATCGGAGTCATTTTCCTCACTAACCATGAAACATTCATACACAGGCAACGTCTTTACTTGCTCCATTGAACATTAGTTTTCATATTTATACAAACCTTTTAACCCCGAAGTAAAATTTTGCCAGGCATGCTCACACAAATAATTACAATCAATTAAAAATTGATCATACTCACAATCATCATGGGCAACAGGCTAAAGCGGCTCATTGTTAAAAATATCCTCATATCCATCATCATTGTGCTCAATGTCTTCATCATTAAATTTTGCCTGAAATAGCTCAAGAGAAGGGATGAAGAAATCAGAATATGGCCCATTACCAGAGTCTTCACACTGATGGATATTGATGTTTTTTTCTGCTGCATTATCATGAACATCAGCAACTAGCCCATTTATATCTGAATAATGACCTTGATTTTCTTCTTCATCAAGCTTTACACTATTACACCCCTCAGTGAATGAAAACATGTCCACCTCTACAAAGAAACAAGTATATTACATTTCATCATTGATTTCATGAGCTAGAGGCTTCACACCTTGATCTAAATTAGCACAGTTTCCAGTGTCATGCATATCAACATCCTCATAGAAGCATTCATAATCCACAGAAATATAATCAATCTTGCTGTCATCTTCATCCTCATCATAAGGGAATTCTTCATTACATAAACTATACTCAGAATTTTCAATAGGAATGCTTAAAATTTTGCTTTCAAAATCATGATCACTAATTTGCAATGAAAATTTTGTAACACTTACACTGCTGTCACTGATTCAAGCATAATGAGGATAAACATCTTGCATCTCTTTTACCTCTTCATTATATGGGATGTCATAGGAAAAAATGCCTATTTTTTTATCATGCCATGAACCTTTGTCTTCATTGCTGATATATTGGTTTGCATACATGTTGATTATGTGCTGATTACATTCATTATTCCTTCTAACACAAGATGGATCTTCATTGGCTAATATACTCTTTCCAACCAAGTGCATAATATTTTAATTTTTCCTAACAAGGCAGTGACTATCTACATTTTGAGACGCCACATCTCTTGTGTAATCACACTGAACTGATGTATAAACTGGTACAACAAGGGTGTAAACGCTTTGGCATTCATTTCCAATACCCAAATTACACCTTTCATCAACATTTTGAGCCTCGAGACAGCAAACACTTGTAAGCAAAAAATATTTGTGCATTCCATACTTCCAGTTATTTTCAATATCCATTGCAAACTGATATGCCTGATGCAATGCGGCGGGCTCTATATCTCTCAACTTGTAGCTCATTTTCTTGTCAAAAGCACCCAAATAAATAAGCAAAGCCAAATTGTCATTAGGTCTGATTTTTTCTGGAATGCTTTTCAATGCCTTTGTAAACCTGAGGTTAAAGGCTAGAACTAACTCATCTTCTCCAATGTGGATATGTACAAAATCATTGATAAGTGAAAACTCGGAAATTTTTTTACCAAATTGTTCTATGAATGCTAATTGAAATTCTCAAGAGCTGATTAAATGCGGCAGCAAATTCAAGAACCATTCTCTTGCTTCGTCCCTCAAGGATTGGATGAATAGTCTCATTACTACATCTTCGTGATCAACTTCATGGTCATCCATCAAATTTCAAAACTATTGTAGGTGCTTTTCTGCTGATTCATTTTTCATACCACTGAATTTAGGCAAATACTTTCTGATTTTAGGCAGTATGACATTTGGGAGACCACAAATGCCATTGAAATTTGTGGCTCTATATCTACCAGTGCTGAAGTTTCTTACATTACACAGTTGGGACTGATTATTACTCATTGTTACATTTGATACCATACCAGAATGTAGGAGCAGATGATACATTTTTTACACCTTTTTACAAGCCTCTTCACAACTCAGGCTTCTTTTACAACAATGACCTCGACCTTTTAAAATACAAACTATTGTTTTAGCTTGCCTAAGTCCCTCTAAATGTGCCTTTTCAACAACATTGCATACTTCATTTGAAAATACAAACTACATTCTCAGTAAATGCAAAAGCATGCAAGTTTATCACCAATATTTTCCCTTTTAACCAATGCTAACTTCACCTAAAAGGGAATCTTTTAAAACTCACACACCATGGTTCCTTTGAAAACCAAAATATGAAAAGTACCTAGATATGTTGCAGCTGCTACCCTTTTTTTCTGACTGAAAGCATGCTGATCTAGAACTTTTTTCATCTTTTATCAAGTTTTTTATATGCAAAGTCGCAACCTCCTTCTAGAGGAATGAGCTTTAAACAGCCCAAAGCTTTTTAAAACATCTTTTCATTCTAGGTTCTCCAACAGCAGAGTCACATGAAACCTCTTCAAAATATGTTGCAACCAAACTTGTCCAGGTCTGATAACTTTTAATATCTGAAGCAGATATTCAAATCCATTAAATTATTTGACTCTTTGCTCATAGATTCATCACTGTCCCCAGCGGAGTTGCCAGTTTTGTTGATTCCCAAATCAGCAAAGGGTTTGCCACTTCTTATGCTCAAGCATGAACAGATTCGGCCAACAAAGACGAGAGGTTGTGTGAACTGCCTCTCCTTCACTTTAGGTTCTGTCGCACCAAGGGGGGTATCCCTTCAACAAAAGATTTGTATTTGACTAAATTAGAATAAAAGATTTAACCTTTTAATACCGGGCAGAATACTCTCATGTTTGGACCAAGATTTGTTGGATAGATCCTAGAGTGGTAATGTAATTGGACATATCACACTGGTTGAGGATGAGAGTATGCAAGATCCTAACCTACTCCTACAAGCTAACAAGTTTTCAAATGATATTATGATTCTTGATTTTATGTTTGACTACAAAACTTGGGCTTTGAATCACAAACTCAATAGCAGGATAGACTAGTGCTTATCTCAGGACATGGAGTCAAATAGACGTGTGTATGTGAATGATCCTCACAAACAACACTCAAGTTCCAAGGGGTTTGAACACCATTTGGCTTACAAATACTACCCAAGAATGAGTATTCAGTCAACTCTTCTTACACATATCCCTATTGCAATGCATTCTTCACAACACTTAACCCAAAACATTTAATCTATCCCTTGAATAAAAGTAAAAGATTAAGTGTGCAACATAGAAGATCTATATTCCAGAATCATAGATAACCCTCAGCTATTTTGATTCAGAAGAAGAATATACACAACATGGAGATAGTTAACAGAACACATGCAAATAGCATTTCTAATTTATATTCAACATGAAAATGAATCACATTTGTGCAGAGATGCACTCAACAAACAACTCATAATCTTACAAGACAAAAGATGAAGCAGACCCTATATTTTATTTGCTCTTCAAGGGTTTTCCAAAATTTTCAACAACAAAAATGAGAACCCAGCTGCTCTTTTTTTAGCTCAAAGTGTTGCCCTAGAAATTAATTGCATTTCTGGAGGTAGGTGAGGCATTTTTTTAATACATTTTTCCCTCCAAAATACTTTTGGGAATAAAAAATTACAAATAAAAGAGGAAGAGATTAAATAATAAAATATGCCATAATTTCCCCTTTTAAGAATTGCACATTTTTTAATTTTCCTATTCCCAGATTTTGTGAGACAATAGCTGGAGACTTCCATTTTTCTGCAATGAGACCTCTGAGATCTCATATCCAACTTCACAATCGCATTCAACCTCTGAGATGTCATTGCAATAGCATTCAACTTTGATCTTCTGCCCACTCAACTGCTTCTAGGTTATTTTTGCCAAAACAAAGGCATTTCGCATCATTCTGGCACCCAAAAATTGATCCAAATAGCCAAAAAACCTCCACCAGTGGATGAGGAATGGTATAGGGAAGATTTTACAGTAGATAACAACACGTTCCAGCCAAAAATTGCTTTCAAAAATCAGCCAGAAGCCCATAAACATGACTGCAGTAGCAAAATCCACTCCGGATGGCAAAAAAATCATTGAAAACGCCCGAGGAATGGAGGAGATGCACCGTGTTTTAATTGCAGAGGAAGGCAGAGCTTGAAAGTGCCATGTGATGGGCTTATCGCACCATCGCAGAGGTTGGGAGAAGCAGCAGAGAGGGGTTGCGATGGTGCGACATCTATACCATCGCACCCCATATTACTTCATAAACTTTACTTAAACTTTTAAAAACTCTTCTACTTTAATATATGACTTTTCAACCCACATTGAAACCTCTCACCCTTTTTTAAAATGCATACCTTTAATATTTGATTTTTTATATTTGCACTTTAGAAACTTTTAAAAAATTCATGCAATCCTTAATTTATCCTCCGGGTATTTTAGCATGATCTCATTGCGGGTAAACTGGGCATCCGACGACCGCGAAAATTTGTACGGGGGCATAATCAATTATTTTGAGCAAACCCATTTGCTCAAAAATTACTTCGCCACTCACTTTTTGGTACTTGCTTTGTAAAATGGCCTGTTGGGTGAATCCGCCACAGTTGGAATGCATTAAAATAATGTGTCAAATGGTCTTTGATTTTGATGAAATTAAAATTGGAGACATTTGAGGCCAAATCGACAACTGGGTCGCCCTCAGAATTGTGAAATTTGAAACTTTTTGGGAAGACAAAAATAGTTTGGCTGCTATCAAAAAATAATTAAATACCCTGCCAAAACTTGTCCCGGAAGCATGAAATCGAGCAAGCATGTTTTGATATATCCCAAGAAACTTTATGCCAAAGGGATTTGCAAGATGATGCTTGAGTTGAAAAATTTTAATCGTCGAAGGTGGACTCGGGTAGATTGTGCATCATGTCGCCCAAGCCCTCAATGACATCTCGAAATAATACTGGCAAATCAAATTTGAAATATTTGAGGGTGCCACTAGTGGCTCTCACTCGGGGACACATGCCTTTTGCAGGCATGGTAAGATTTCAGTCATCTCCGGGACGTAGACCAGGTGCCTACTCCATTGGGTTGCAGAGTCAATACTCCATTTTGCATTAAAAACCATACATTCAATTTGATTTGGTGGCCCCGGGCCCCCAAAAATGAAAAATCTAAAGCCTCATGTGTCAAATACTTAATTTTCATCTGATTTCATTGGGTCAACTCTGAAAATACTGTCACGATCTATCCAAAAACTAATCGTGTCACTGTCATGTCTAACCACATCACTGAACCTGCCCCTATCAAATTCACCTCTGTCAATCTAAAAAATGCACACTAGCTGAAGTATTTAATCATTTTGACAATCTACCATATCTAGCTCACTGTCACATTCCACTAAATGCTCACCCAACTGAACTAAAAATTGAAAACATTCATATTCCCTTTGATAGTCGGCACCATTAATCTTGAAATCATATTCAATTTGCACATCAAACATAAAATTTTCATAAAGAATTTGTTCACTTGTTTCATCAAGAAATATTTGCCCTGCTTCATTGAGGCCAAAATGTAGCGCCAAGTCTAGAAGATCAGACTGAATGGAAGGCTCAAAGAAAACCTCGAAGTCATTTTCCTCACTAACCATGAAACATTCATACACACGCAACGTCTTTACTTGCTCCATTTAACATTGGTTTTCATATTCATACAAACCTTTTAACCTTGAAGTAAAATTTTGCCAGGCATGCTCAGACAAATAATCACAATCAATTAAAAATTGATCATACTCACAGTTATCATGGGCAATAGGCTAAAGGGGCTAATTTTTAAATATATCCTCATACCCATCATCATTGTGCTCAACATCTTCATCATTAAATTCTGTCTGAAATACCTCAAGAGAAGGCATGAAGAAATTAGAATATGGCCCATTACCAGAGTCCTCACACTGACGGATATTGATGTTATCGTCTGCTGCATTATCATGAACATCAGCAACTAGCCCATTTATATATGAATAATGACCTTGATTTTCTTCTTCATCAAGCTTTACACTATTACACCCCTTAGTGAATGAAAACATGTCCACCTCTACAAAGAAACAAGTATATTCCATTTCATCATTGATTTCATGAGCTAGAGGCTTCACACCTTGATTTGAATCAGCACACTTTCTAGTGTCATGCATATCAACATCCTCATAGAAGCATTCATAATCCACAGAAATATAATCAGTCATGTTTTCATCTTGATCCTCATCATAAGAGAATCCTTCATTACATAAACTATACTCAAAATTTTCAATAGGAATGCTTAAAATTTTGCTTTCAAAATCATGATCACTAATTTGCAATGAAAAATTTGCAACACTTGCACTACTGCCACTGATTGAAGCATAATGAGGATAAACATCTTGCATCTCTTTTACCTCTTCATTATCTGGGATATCATAGGCAAAAATGTCTATTTTGTCATCATGCCACACACCTTTGTCTTCATTGCTGATATATTGATCGGCATACATGGTGATTATGTGTTGATTACATTCATTATTCTTTCTAACACAAGATGGATCTTCATTGGCTGATATACTCTTTCCAACCAAGCGCATAATATTCTAATTTTTCTTAACATGGCAATGACTATCTACGTTCTGAGACACCACATCTCTTGTGTAATCCCACTAGGTTGATGTATAAACTGGAACAGCAGGGGTGTAAGCGCTCTGGCATTCATTTCAAATACCCAAATTACACCTTTCATCAACATTTTGAGCCTCAGAACAGCAAACACTTGTAAACAAAAAATATTTGTGCATTCCATACTTCTAGTTATTTTTAATGTCCATTGCAAACTGATATGCCTTATGCAATGTGGTGGGCTCTTTATCTCTCAACCTGTAGCTCATCTTCTTGTCAAAAGCACCCAAATAAATAAGCAAAGCCAAATCATCATTAGGTCTGACTTTTTCTAGAATGCTTTCCAATGCCTTTGTGAACCTAAGGTTAAAGGCTGGAACTAACTCATCTTCTTAAATGTGGATATGCACGAAATCACTGATAAGTGAAAACTCAAAAAAAAATTTACCAAATTATTCTATGAATGCTGATTGAAATTCTTGCCAAGAGCTCATTGAATGTGGTAGCAGATTCAAGAACCATTCTCTTGCTTCGTCCCTCAAGGATTGGACGAATAGTCTTATGACTACATCTTTGTGATCAACTTCATGGACATCCATCAAATTTCTAAACTGTTGTAGGTGCTTTTCTGCTGATTCATTTTTCACACCTCTAAATTTAGGCAAATACTTTCTAATTTTAGGCAGTATGCCATTTGGGAGACCACAAATGCCATTGAAATTTATGGCTCTATATCTACCAGTGCTGAAGTTTCTTACATTACATAGTTGGGACTAATTATTACTCATTGTTACATTTGACACCATACCAAAATGCAGGGGCTAATGATACATTTTTTACACCTTTTTACAAGCCTCTTCACAACTTAGACTTCTTTCACAACAATGACCTCGATCTTTTAAAATACAAACTGTGGTTTTAGTTTGCCTAAGGTCCTCTAAATGAGCCTTTTCAACAACATTACATACTTCATTTGAAAATACAAACTACATTCTCAGTAAATGCAAAAGCATGCATGTTTATCACCAATATTTTCCCTTTTAACCAGTGCTAACTTCACCTAATAGGGAATCTTTTAAAACTCACACACCATGGTTTCTTTGAAAACCAAAATATGAAAAGTACCTGGATATGTTGCAGCTGCTACCCTTTTTTCCTTACTAAAAGCATGCTGATCTGGAACTTTTTTACATATTTTATCAGGTTCTTTATATGTACAGTCGCCACCTCCTTGTAGAGGAATGAGCTTTAAACAACCCAAAGCTTTTTGAAACATCTTTTCATTCTGGGTTCTCCAACAGAAGATTCACATGAAACCTCTTCAAAATATGTTGCAACCAAACTTGTTCAGGTCTAATAACTTTTAATATCTAAAGCAAATATTCAGATCCATTAAATTATTTGACTCTTTTCTCATAGATTCATCATTGTCCCCAGCGGAGTCACCAGTTTTGTTGGTTCCCAAATCAGCAAAGGGTTTGCCACTTCCTATGCTCAAGCACGAATAGATTCAGCCAACAAAGACAGGAGGTTGTGTGAACTACCTCCCCTTCACTTTAGGTTCTACCGCACCAAGGGGGGTATCCCTTCAACAAAATATTTGTCTTTGACTGACTCAAAATAAAATATTTAACATTTTAATACCAGGCAGAATACCCTCATGTTTGGACCAAGATTTGTTAGATAGATCCTAGAGTGGCAATGTTCTTGGACATATCACATTGGTTTAGGAAGAGAGCATGCAAGATCCTAACCTACTCCTACAAGCTAACAAGTTTTCAAATGATATTATGATTCTGGATTTTATGTTTGGCTGCAAAACTTGGGCTTTGAATCACAAACTCAATAGCAGGACAGACTAGTGTTTATCTCAGGGCATGGAGTCAAATAGACGTATGTATGTGAATGATCCTCACAAAGAACACTCAAATTCTAAGGGGTTTGAACAGCATTTGTCTTACAAATACTACCCAAGAATGAGTATTGAGTCAACTCTTCTTACATATATCTCTATTGCAATACATTCTTCTCCACACTTAACCCAAAACATTTAATCTATCCCTTGAACAGAAGTAAAACACTAAGTGTGCAACACATAAAATCTATATTCTAGGATCATAGATAACCCTTAGCTATTTTGATTTAGAAGAAGAATATACACAACATGGAGACAGTTAATAGAACACATGCAAATAGCATTTCATTTATATTCAACATGAAACTGAATCACATTTGTGCAAAGATGCATTCAACAAACAACTCATAAACTTACAAGACAAGAGATGAAGCAAACTAGAAGACCCTATATTTTATTTTCTCTTCAAGAGTTTTCCAAAATTTTCAACAAAAATGAGAACCTAGTTGCTCTTTTTTTAGCTCAAAGTGTTGCCCTAAAAATTAATTGCATTTCTAGAGGTATGTCAGGCATTTTTTTAATACATTTTCCCCTCCAAAATGCTTTTGGGAATAAAAAATTATAAATAAAAGAGGAAGAGATTAAATAATAAAATATGCCACAATTTCCCCTTTTAAGAATTACACATTTTTTAATTTTCCTATTCCCAGATTTTGTGAGACAACAGCGAGAGACTTCCATTTTTTTGCAATGAGACCTCTGAGATCTCATATCCAACTTCATAATCACATTCAACCTCTAAGATGTGATTACAATAGCATTCAACTTTGATCTTCTACCCATTCAATTGCTTCTGGGTCATTTTTGCCAAAATAGAGGCATTCCACATCATTCTGTCACCCAAAAATTGCTCCAAACGACAAAAAACCTCCACCAGTGGATGAGGAATTGTATAGGGAAGAATTTACAGTAGATAACAATACCTTCCTATAAAAAATCACTTTCAAAAATCAGAAAAGGAGCCCAAAAATGTGACTGCAGTAGTAAAATCCACTCCAAACAGCAAGAAAAATTATCGAAAATGCCCGAGGAACGGAAGAGATGCACCGTGTTTTAACTACAGAGGAAGGCAGAAGTTGAAAGTGCCCTACGATGGGCTTATCGTACTATCGTAGAGGCTGGGAGAAGCAACAGAGAGGAAGATGTGATGGTGTGATATATGTACCATCGCACCCCATATTACTTCATAAACTTTACTTAAACTTTTAAAAAGTCTTCTTCTTTAATATATGACTTTTCAACCCACGTTGAAACCTCTCCCCTTTTTTAAAATGCATACCTTTAATATTTGATTTTTTATATTTGCACTTTAGAAACTTTTAAAAAATTCATGCAATCCTTAATTTCTCCTTCGGGTATTTTGGCACGATCTCACTGCAGGTAAACCAGGCATCTGACGATCGTGAAAATTTGCACTAGGGCATAATCAATTATTTTGAGCAAACCCATTTGCTCTGAAATTGCTTTGTCACTCAATTTTTGGTACCTACTTTGTAAACTAGCTCGCTGGGTGAATCCACCGCAATTGGAATGCATTAAATAATGCATCAAATGGTCTCCAATTTTGATGAAATTGAAACTGGAGATGTTTAAGGCCAAATTGACAACTGGTTCGCCCTCAGAATTGCAAAATTTCAAACTTTTCAGGAAGCCAAAAATAGCCCGGCTGCAATCAAAAAACAATTAAAAACCATACATTCAATTTGATTTGGTGGCCCCAAGCCCCTAAAAATGAAAAATCTGAAACCCCCTGTGTCAAATACTTGATTTTCATCTGATTTAATTGGATCAAGTCTGAAAATACTGTCATGATATGCCCACAAACTAGCCGTGTCACTGCCATGTCTAACCAAATCACTGAACCTACCCCTATCAAATTCACCTCTGTCAATCTAAAAACTACACACTAGCTAAAGTATATAATCATTTTGACAATCTACCATATCTAGCTCACTATCACATTCCACTAAATCCTCACCCAATTAAACTGAAATTTGAAAACATTCATAATCCCTTTGACAATCGGCATCATTAATCTTGAAATCATATTCAATTTGCACATCAAACATAAAATTTTCATAAAGAATTTGTTCACTTGTTTCATCAAGAAATATTTGCCCTGGTTCATTGAGGCCAAAATGCGCTCCAAGTCTAGAAGATTAGACTGAATGGAAGGCTCAAATAAAACCTCAGAGTCATTTTCCTCACTAACCATGAAACATTCATACACAGGCAACATCTTTACTTGCTCCATTGAACATTGGTTTTCATATTCATACAAACCTTTTAACCCTGAAGTAAAATTTTGCCAGGCATGCTCACACAAATAATCATAATCAATTAAAATTGATCATACTCACAGTCATCATGGGCAATAGGCTAAGGAGCTCATTGTTAAATATATCCTCATACCCATCATCATTGTGTTCAACATCTTCATCATTAAATTATCCCTGAAATACCTCAAGAGAAGGCATGAAGAAATTAGAATATGGCCCATTACCAGAGTCCTCACACTGACAGATATTGATGTTATCTTCTGCTGCATTATCATGAACATCAGCAACTAGCCCATTTATATCTGAATAATGACCTTGATTTTCTTCTTCGTCAAGCTTTACACTATTACACCCCTTCAGTGAATAAAAACATGTCCACCTCTTCAAAGAAACAAGTATATTCCATTTCATCATTGATTTCATGAGTTGGAGGCTTCACACCTTGATCTGAATCAGCACACTTTCTAGTGTCATGCATATCAACATCCTCATAGAAGAATTCATAATCCACAGAAATATAATCAGTCCTGCTGTCATCTTGATCATCACGATAAGGGAATTCTTCATTACATAAACTATACTCAGAATTTTGAATAGGATTGCTTAAAATTTTGCTTTCAAAATCATGATCACTAATTTGCAATGAAAATTTTGTAACACTTACACTGTTGTCACTGATTGAAGCATAATGAGGATAAACATCTTGCATCTCTTTTACCTCTTCATTATCTAGGATATCAGAGGCAAAAATGCCTATTTTCTCATCATGCCATGCACCTTTGTCTTCATTGCTGATATATTTGTCTACATACATGTTGATTATGTGTTGATTACATTCATTGTTCTTTCTGACATAAGATGGATCTTCATTGGCTGATATACTCTTTCCAACCAAGTGTATAATATTCTAATTTTTCTTAACTGGGCAGTGACTATCTACATTCTGAGACACCGCATCTCTTGTGTAATCACACTAGGCTCATGTATAAACTAGAATAGCAGGGGTGTAAGCACTCTAGCATTCATTTCCAATACCCAAATTACATCTTTCATCAACATTTTGAGCCTCAGGACAGCAAACACTTGTAAACAAAAAATATTTGTGCATTCTATACTTCCAGTTATTTTTAATGTCCATTGCAAACTGATATGCCTGATGCAATGTGGTGGGCTCTTTATCTCTCAACCTGTAGCTCATCCTCTTGTCAAAAGCATCCAAATAAATAAGCAAAGCCAAATCCTCATTAGGTCTGATTTTTTCTTGAATGCTTTTCAATGCCTATGTGAACCTAAGGTTAAAGGCTGGAACTAACTCATCTTCTTCAATGTGGATATGCACGAAATCGTTGATAAGTGAAAACTCAAAAAAAAATTTACCAAATTGTTCTATGAATGCTGATTGAAATTCTTACCAAGAGCTGATTGAATGTGGCAGCAAATTCAAGAACCATTCTCTTGCTTCGTCCCTTAAGGATTGGATGAATAGTCTCATGACTACATCTTCGTGATCAACTTCATGGTCATCTATCAAATTTCTAAACTGTTGTAGGTGCTTTTCTACTGATTCATTTTTCACACCACTGAATTTAGGCAAATACTTTCTGATTTTAGATGGTATGACATTTGGGAGACCACAAATGCCATTGAAATTTATGGTTCTATATCTACCAGTGTTGAAGCTTCTTACATTACACAGCTAGGACTGATTATTACTCATTGTTACATTTGACACCATACCAGAATGCAGGGGCTACTGATACATTTTTTACACCTTTTTACAAGCCTCTTCACAACTCAGACTTCTTTTACAACAATCACTAGTAGAAATATGGAAAATAAATGACCAAGTTACTAAAACGTTTAGTCACATGACTAAAAATTTTTGCAACACAACTCTAAATGACTAATTTGGTCATCGGGTAAAAAACACAACTAAATAATTGGTCAGACAAATAAAAATGACTAAATAAATGACTATTACTCCATTATATTAATAAATAAATAATATAATATAATATTATAATATATTTAATATTATATTACTATATAATATATATTATATTATATATAATATTATATTATATTATAAAATAATATAATTATTATATTATACTATAAAATAATATTATATTATATAATAATATAATATTATATTATAATATTATAAAATATTATAATATTATATTATAGTATATTTAATATTATATTATAGTATATTTAATATTATATAATAATATAATATTATAATATATTTAATTACCCTAACCTATCATATGGGCGCCAAAATTTATAGTAATTTAAGCCCTGATTAAACTTGAAGTGGTGTCATTGATTTTTCTTTTGAAAATATGCTTGGCGCCAATGCACCATTAAGGAAATATCAAAGATCTCCTTTATTGTTGTTGCTCAGTAAAGGTTAGTGAAAATGGCTCTTGCTCCCAACTGAAGCTCCCACTGATAAAATGAAGTTTGGGTATATGGTTTGTGTTAAAGAATGTCTCTGTGTTGAGATTGGAGGAACTTCAATATGCAGTGGTGCATCAATAATCTGATTTCGAGGTGAGATTTTACAGAGCAATGACTTAGATGTCTGCATCTCCTATTCAAGAAGTTTCTTTTGAGAAGGCCACACTCGAAGGCTTCCATAGGTACCCATCTTCTCTTCTTTATGTGCACTATGCAACAAACCTGTAAAAGCTTAAATTAAGCACTTGGACGGTTTGTACTCAAATGTGTTTTTTATCCCATAGGATGATTTTTTATTTTCTTTTTGATCTACCTCTGGCACTTTTCAATTGGATTTTGTTTGTTGGGTATTTAATGATTTTGATTTTGGTTCGTAAAAATGGCTCCTGCTCCAGCCCAGACCGGCAATGGCAATGTGGAAGCACCTCTTCCTCCATCCAAGGACGCTAAGAAAATCAAAGATGAGAAGAAGGAAGAAGACCTGTTATTAATTTGCCTAGTTTTTATACTAATTAATCTACTCAGAGCTAGGGTTAGGGTTTTGATTCATTTTCCTTTTATGCTCTGTCTATGGAAATAATTAGAGGAAGATTTAGCTTTGAAACATCAGTTAGAAGTATATGTCGAAAGAGTTTAGGATTCAGATCTGGGACTGCAAAAGACGGCTCTCGAGAGCATGAGGTACGATACTCTATTGTTTTGCCATTTTTTTTTTTTTGACCATTCTGGAAACTTAATCACATTTTCAGACTGTCAATTTTTTTCTTTTACTTTCTTTCAGTATGGCAAAGGGTATGTTTCCCCTTGCAAAAAAAGCATGTACCATTTTATGCCCTTCAATCCAACTACATCCGAGAATTTTTTTAATTCCTCTGTCTTTCATCAATCTCCTTACCTCACCACACCTGCCCACTTCTGGATAGATGTTTGAGAGAAGAACATAAGTTGTGCAACATTTTTAGGATCGAAATAAAAAAGTAGTGTTGCTGTAAATACTCCTAAGCCTATATTCATATGTGATCTATAGCCATCAAGAAAACACATCCATACAACCAACACAGATTTAACAAGTATCTCAATGATAAAGTTTAGGGTGTCTTCAAGATATCTAGCATGTGGAAGGAGGTCAACCATGCACACATAATGATCAACTGTAGGTGTAATGCAATAAGGGTTACAATTATGATTGAAGTATGTATAGCTCTCATCCACTAAACCTGCATGGCTGCATGTACCTAGAATACAAGCAAAACTTACAATGTTAGGATATGTTCCAGAGTGCTTAATTAATTCAAAGATTTTGAGAGCGTCCTTGCAAAATTTATTTTGTGCATATCCTGCAATCATTGCATTCCATGAGATGACATCTCTTTGAGGAATTCTGCCAAACAATTCACATTTTTTGTCTATGATTCCATATTTTGCATACATGTCTATGAGAGCATTTCAAACTATAATATCTCATAAGAATCCCCCTACCATTATGCTTTGAAGGATGTGCTTACCTTGTTCCAAAGCTCCCATTTGGGCACAAGCAGGGAGGATGCTGGCAAAGGTTACAGAATTTGGATTTACAGCTGTCAATTACATTTGCTTGAAAGTTTCTAAAGCTTGTTCAACAAATCCATTTTGTGCAATCCTACAATCATTGCATTCCATGAGATGACATCTCTTTGAGGCATTCTGTCAAACAGTTTGTGTGCCTTGTCTGTGCTTCCACATTTTTCATATATGTCTATTAGAGCATTTCCAACTATAATATCTGACAAAAATCTACCTTCTATTATGCCTTGATGGATGTCCATACCCTGTTCCAAAGCTTACCATTTTGATACAGGCAAAGAAGATGCTGGCAAAGGTTGTGGAATCTAGCTTTACACCTACCAATTTCATTTGCATGAAAGTTTCTAAAGCCTTTTCAACAAATCCATTTTGTGCATATCATGCAATCATTATAGTCTATTAGACCACATTTCTTTCAGGGATATTGTCAAACAGTTCACATGCCTTGACATCTATGCTTCCACATACATCTCTCTCTCTCTCTGTATATGTATATTCAATTGTATTTGCTTGAAAGTTTTTAATGCCTTAACATGTCTAATAGGGCAGTTGCAACTACAACATCTGACAAAATTCCTCTATCCTTTATGTTTTTATGGATGTCCATACCCTATTCCAAAGCTCCCATTTTGACACAAGCAGGGAGGACGCTGGCCAAGGTTGTGGAGTTTGGCTTTACACCAGCCAATTGCATTTGCTTTAAAATTTCTAAAGCCTTTTCAATAAATCCATTTTAATAAAAGAGGGTGAGTCCTTGCTTTATATAAAAATGTGTCGAACTATGTGGATCTATCTCCCTTTGCAAAGAACATATGGTGTTGATTGGTAATCTTACAAGGATCTGTATGCTGGATAATTGGAACAATACATAATTAACAATTATACATTGCTAGAATAATTTTTTTCCTAAGCAGCATTTTTACTTACTATGTGTTTTGTGTAAGAAAACATTGTTAACCTTTGTGAAATGGAACACATCTTGTCTAATTTGTGACTTTTTTATTGTATTGGTCTAGGTTAATGAGGAAGCAAGTGATAAAGTGCTAGAGGTGGAACAAAAATATAATGAGATACGGTGGCCATATTATGCCAAACGCAATGAAGTCATTCAGACAATCCCTGATTTTTGGCTAACTGCAATATGTTTTTCTTTTTTCATTAGCTAAGTTTGTTCCTAAATTGTGCAATTCATTGTTACATATATCAAAAGGAATAGTTGATACAACCTTAATGGAACTTGTTTTGTTGCTAACTTCTTTTATTTACAGTTTCTGAGCCATCCTACTTTAGGTGACCTTCTGACTAAAGAAGACCAAAAGGTTGTGTTTTATTATCTTTTTGAAATCGTTTCACTATTTCATTTATATTATATTATGTGGGATTTCCTTATTTTTTTAGACTGAATCTCTGACAAATATATGACACTCTAAAAAGTCTTCAAGATCCTTACCTTGTTAGATAGATTTAGTCACTGCATGACGAGGCTTTTTGTGTTATCAGAAAACCTATAGGGGTACACATTGGTTTGGGTTATTTCCCTAACCTACATACCATTGTATAATGCTCTTCATGACTGTTTAGGCTATGCATACTTGAAATCTATTTCCCAATCTGTATATTGCATCATAGAGTATTCAATAGACTTATTCAATGCCTTTCTCAATTGTATAATGTAGTGAAACTACTCACTGTCCTTATTGACATGCTTGGACAAGAATGGAGTCTCCAACAAAGGCTCAAACTATCTTCAATCTATAAGAATATGAACTTATACATAGACTTTCTGCCCTCTATCCGAAATGCTTAGTATTCTAGGCCCTTTTAGACTATGCAAATTCTTTAATGCAGAATACAGACCTTGTAAAAGATTTGATAGGTTTTGACAAATGTTACTATACAAATTCCTTTCTTTTCTTTGAAAGCTACTCATAAATCTACTTCTATTTAAACTTCTATTTACACCTACCAATTGCATTTGCTTGAAAGTTTCTAAGGCCTTTTCAACAAATCCATTTTGTGTAGTCCTGCAATCATTGCATTCCATGAGATGACATCTCTTTGAGGCATTCTATCAAATAGTTTGTGTGCCTTGTCTATGCTTCCACATTTTTCATATATGTCTATCAAAGCATTTCCAACTATAATATCTGACAAAAAATTGTCTTCTATTATCACATTCTCCAAGTCCTCGAGCTTTAAAGGTGAGACATGCGTAAGTTTCTTGAAAACAGTTAAATGTCCTGACACCATCGTTGTATCATACAATAGGACTTTAACAAATAACCCATCGGTATATATAGGCAGTGATGCACATTGCTTACTATACATCTGATTTTATGAAGTCAATAGCATGGAGTAAATCTCCAAACATTTTGAAAAACAATTTCTAGGAACTAGAAATAAAACCTTGTCCCTATTTTTTTTCACTTCAGATCTGACATTGTACACCTTAAAAACATAAGGTTTTAAAAAACAATTTAGATCTAACATTGTACACCTTAAAAACATAAGGTTTTCATAGTCCAAACCACTGAGTAGAAAACTTTTGAAGGAAACTGTGTAGAAGATTTTGTATCAACATTTTAGATTACCCTCATAATTTTCTCTCCATACAAAATCATACAAAATCTTCTACATAGTTTTTTCCAAAAGCTCTCTGTTGACTGTACACTTCATTATAATGCAGGCCAATGTTTACAGATTACTTAGCTTTGCCAATGACCTCCTATCACTAATATTCTCTGCAAGAACACTATCCATTTTTTAAATGATGAAACCTGTTTGCATCTCTCACAACAATTTCTCTTGCAACAACCTTGGAGATAAACTTGGTTGCAGTATGGCAGTCATCACATATTTGAAGGTTCTTCACAACTCAAATAGTTGTTCCAGGGGTTGTGTTTAACAATCCAAATGCAATCACCAACTTCTCACTATGGTGGCAGAGAAGTAATTATTTTTCCTCCTCTTCCAAGTCATTTAGTACTTTTCTTGTATCTGGAGAATACCTTGCTACCTTCATCTCCATAGACAATTCCTCCAACTTTGCAAGGATCTCCTATGTCTGTGGGTGCAGTCTATCTCCTACACAAAAGCATGTACTATTTTATGACCTTGAATCCAACTACACCCAGGGATCTTTTTAATTCCTCTATCTTTCATCATCTCCTTACCATTTGAACATCACCCCAGCTGCCCACTTCTGCATATATGTTTCAGAGAAGAACATAAGTTGCAGCATTTTTAGGATCCAAATCAAAAAGTAGCATTGATGTAAATACTCCTAAGCCTATATTCATATGTGATTATAGGCACCAAGAAAACACATCCACACAACCATCACGGGTTTAACTGGCATCTTAATGATAAAGTTTAGGCTGTCCTCAAGATAGCTAGCATGGGAAAGAAGGTCAACCATGCACACATAATGATTGACTATAGGAGTAATGCAATAAGGGTTACTCATGTGATTGAAGTATGTGCAGCCCTCATCCTCTAAACTTGAATAGCTACATGCACATAGAACACAAGAAAAGCTTACAATTTTAGGATATGCTCCAGAGTGCTTCATTGATTCAAAGATTTTGAGAGCATCCTTGCAAAATCCATTTTGTGCATATCCTGCAATCATGGCATTCCATGAGACCACATTTCTTTGAGGCATTTTGTCAAATAGGTCACATGCCTTGTCTATACTTCCACATTTTGCATACGTGTCTACCAAAGCATTTCCAACTATAATTTTTGACAAAAATTCTCCTTCCATTATGCTTTGATGGATGTCCATACCTTGTTCCAAAGCTCCCATTTTGGCACAGGAAAGGAGGATGCTGGCAAAGGTTGTGGAATTTGGCTTTACACCTACCAATTGCATTTGCTTGAAAGTTTCTAAGCCTTTTCAAAAAATTCATTTTGTCCATATCCTGCAATCATGGCATTCCACGAGACCACATTTCTTTCAAGCATTTTTTCAAACAGTTCACGTGCCTTCTATGTGCTTCCACATTTTGCATACATGTCTACTAGGGCAGTTGCAACTACAACAAATGACAAAATTCATCTATCCTTCATGCTTTGATGGATGTCCATACCCTATTCCAAAGCTCTCATTTTGGCACAGGCAGGGAGAATGCTGGCAAAGGTTGTCAAATTTGGATTTACACCTGCTAATTACATTGCTTGAAAGTTTCTAAAGCCTTTTCAACAAATCCATGCCTATTGAAAAGTCTTCTCTGATGGAGAATGCTACTTTTGTAAGAGAATCTCCTACCACAAAACTCAATACGATGGTAGCTAAATGCCTAATTCCTTTCCTAGAAGAGACTTTTTTTGCCAATTTTACTTTGGGTTGCACATGTTCAAGTAATCTACTGAAGCTCTATATTTGGGACTCAAATTGAGAATTATGAAGTTTATGATAATATTTTCTTTTTGCATCTCAGATCAATCCTTCTAGATTAGTCATAAGCTCTTCTAGAGTTTGCACTTTCTTGGGTGCATCTTCAAGGTCACGAGAAGCTTGCTCCAATGCTCTCATAGTTCCCACAATGTTTGACACTAATCCAGTGGCTGCAGCTACTAATTGGAAAGCATTCATCTTTTCACAAAATATATACTACCTTGTAGTAATGTTTGTTGCCACCAGAAATTGATAACATTCCACAACCATTAACAATATGTAATGATATTGTTTCTCCTACATGTAGTAATGTGCATATCCTGCAACCATTGCATTCCATGAGATGACATCTCTTTGAGGCATTCTGCCAAACAGTTCACCTGCCTTGTCAATGCTTCCACATTTTGCATACATGTCTACTGCAAGGTGCTTGTTGGGCCTTCACGGTGATGCCCCCATCACCGCGAAGGCCCAACAAGCACCTTGCAGTAGACATGTATGCAAAATGTGGAAGCATTGACAAGGCAGGTGAACTGTTTGGCAGAATGCCTCAAAGAGATGTCATCTCATGGAATACAATGGTTGCGGGATATGCACATTACTAAGGCCCAACAAGCACCTTGCGGTAGACATGTATGCAGTGACCTTGGCATCCTTTATGCTTTGATGGATGCCCATACCCTGTTCCAAAGCTCCCATTTTTGTACAGGTGGGGAGGATGCTGGCAAAGGTTGTGGAAGGCCATGTTTTCCTCAAAACCAACTAATGATGCTCTAGATTAAATAAGGGTATTTTTGTTTGTGCTTGAAGTTTCATTGTGAGAGGTATAATGGACATGTAATTAGCTTGAATGTCCAAATCCTCAAATTGGCCGCCATTGCAGTCTATTAAAGTGAGCTTATGCAACTTCATGTCTTGGAATTCCACATCCTCCAACTCCTCTGCTAGGCTTGTGATCGTGGGGGTACTATTTGCTACCAGCACCTGCCCACCCAAATCATAAATTTTCCCTGTGACATGTCATACAATTTGAGTTTAGTTTTATTTAAATTATAGGTTACAGATGAACTCCAAAGCAGTGGTCATTTAAAACTTAGCAAGATAGAATTATGGCTAAATTGAATCGAGAATTGGCTTCTGAATAAAAGGTGACAGAAGTTCTTACATCAGGATGAAGATGTTAAAAAATTATTGTAGATTTTCAGAAGCATTATTCAATTCATTATGGGTTGTGGAAGCTTAAGGACCCAATTAAATTTAAATAGTTTATGGAATAAGATCCTATTCATGCACCCAAAATAAGATTTTGTCAATCAATTCAAATTAATCTTTCATTAACCAACAATCATACACACTCTACTTAAACATTATCTCTTCAATGGTTAAACGGTTAATAGCAAATTTACATCTAGTCATCCACACCAAAAAGTGGTAAATATTTGTGCTATTTTTATTGGTCAAAATTGACCTTTGACTGTTGAAGTGGATTATATTTAAGAATAGATTTGGATACAAAGAACTGGTTTTTTGTTTTGTTTTGATGATAAATTTTCATGTATTTCTCTGCTCAAATTTACCAAAGACTTGCACCTGGCTTAGTCAATCAGAGTTTAGTTCCTCAAAACCAACTAATGATGCTCTAGATTAAATAAGGGTATTTCTAGATTAAATGAGGATATGATTACATGATTGAAGTCTAAATAATGCCTAATCTATTTAGAAATGAGGAGGCAGTGTTTTTAAAATCTAATATACTTAGTGAAAAGGAAAATAAATAATCTAAACCTTTAGAATGATAAATATATAATTAATGTAATATAAGATTAAATTTTAAATTTATTAATGAGTTGAGATTGACAATCAAAGTAAAATAAATGTAGAAAATTAAATAATAGTATCTAGTTTAAAATTTGATGAAGACTATATTGTGTTAAGTATTAGAAATTAATTGGTTACTTTATAAAAGTTTTTTGTGATGTTAGATAAATATTTTTGAATTTGTCAACTCTATATTTGATATTCTAGTTCATAGCTTGTATCGTTGTGGAATCGATCTCCACAAGTGTAGATCTCAACCTTCACGTGGATTTGAATTTGTGTGAATGGATGTAATTTGCATTGATATATTAATCAAAAAAATTCTCACGTCAGTGTCTAATACTTTAATATGTGTTTTTTTTACAGTTTGAGGTTACACCATTCTTGCTTGCCTCCATGACAAGTGATTCTTTTCTACAAACTTGTGAGCCGAAAGACAATTGCATTGCATCTAAAACTATTTGGGTTCTTCCATAAGTTTTGTGAAAATCTTTCAACACTCAGTAATATATTAAGAATTCAATTCTTGAATTTGAAATTGCATTTGTTTTAAAATTTCTAAAGCCTTTCCAACAAATCAATTTTGTGCATATCCTGTAATCATTGCAGTCCATGAGACAACATTTCTTTGAGGCATTCTATCAAACAGTTCACATGCCTTGTATATGCTTCCACATTTTGCATACATGTCTAACAGGGCAGTTGCAACTACATCTGACAAAATTCCTCTATCCTTTATGTTTTGATGGATGTCCATACCCTATTCCAAAGCTCCAATTTTGGCATAGGCAAGGAGGATGCTGACAAATGTTGTGGAATGTCCATGGGATGACATCTCTTTGAGGCATTATGTCAAACAGTTCCCATGCCTTGACTATTATTCCAAATTTTGCATACATTTCTACCACAGCATTTACAACTATAATATTTGTCAAACATCCCCCTTCCAGTATGCTTTGATTTGCTAATAAAGTATGTTTCAGATTTGAATTTTCTATTCAAGTTTCATCTTAACTTTCACATGTGTGGAGTTGAGATTGCTAGCTTCCTAAACCTATAATAAATGAAAATTCATAGTTCATAAATTGATTACTAGGAATGGGGGTTGCAAGAATGTTTGTCTAAACCTGATTGTTTATAAATTTGACTTGCTCTGTTTAACAGATCTAAGAAGATTTGTGGAGTCAAGAAGGTAAATATTCTTTCAAAGAACATGTTAAAGTAAGTTACTTATTTGCTTTCTGTTACAAAAGGGCAATTTACTTATTGCATTGCTGGGTTCTGTTTGTGCAAACCAAGGCGAGAGATGCAACAAAGAAGAAGTAATGCAGGAATTATTAATATTATGCGAGTTTTGATACATTTATTCAAATTTTGAGATGTAAAAGCCTATGATGAAATATTTAGGCTTCCTTTTGCAAGTAGTACTTTCATGTTTTAGAGTTGTATAAGCAAACAATAGAGCATTGTAACTTAGTTTTCTCAGTCACAACACTGAGAAACACACTTTGTAACACATTTTTCAAAGCAAAGACATATTTAAGTCTTGTATTTGCTGTAAAAACACATTTTCTCAACAAAATTTCAGTATTTTGCCTTTTTAATAGTTGTTTCATTATGTGCAAATGAATGATTGATTATGTTTTTTTGTGTTTTATGTTTAAACCTCAAAAACAATTAAATAAACTACCAATTGACTAAATACACTACAAACTAACAGAAATTGATGACTAAATGACTAAATATACTACCAAATTACCAAATATACTACCAAATTGATGATAAAATATACTACCAAATTAATGACTAAAATTTGTCTAGTCATAAATTTGGTCGCGAGATAAATGATCGGCAATAAACTACCAATGGTCACATGACTAAATATACTACCAAATTTTTGGCTAAATATACTACCAAATTACCAAATATACTACCAAATTGATGACTAAATATGCTACCAAATTTATGACTAAATATACTACCAAATTAATGACTAAATATACTACCAAATTAATGACTAAAATTTGTTTGGTCATAAATTTGGTCGCGAGATAAATGATCGGCAATAAACTACCAATGGTCACGTGACCAAACTACTGATCACACGACCAATTTTTGGTAGTTTTTTTAGTCATTTATTTCTATTTTTCTACTAGTGAATGACCTCGAGCTTTTAAAATACAAACTACTATTTTAGCTTACGTAAGGTCCTCTAAATGATCCTTTTCAACAACATTGCATACTTCATTTGAAAATACAAACTGCATTCTCATTAAATGCAAAAGCATCCAAGTTTATCACCAATATTTTCCCTTTTAACCAATGCTAACTTCACCTAACAGGGAATCTTTTAAAACTCACAAACCATGGTTTCTTTCAAAACCAAAATATGAAAAGTACCTGGATATGTTGCAGCTGCTACCCTTTTTTCCTGACTGAAAGCATTTTGATCTAAAACTTTTTTACATCTTTTATCAGGTTCTTTATTTGTAGAGTCGCCACCTCCTTGTAGAGGAATGAGCTTTAAATAGCCCAAAGCTTTTTAAAACATCTTTTCATTCTGGGTTCTCCAATAGCAGAGTCACATTAAACATCTTCAAAATATGCTGCAACCAAACTTGTCTAGTTCTAATAACTTTTCATATCTGAAGCAAATATTCGGATCCATTAAATTATTTGACTCTTTGCTCATATATTCATCACTGTCCCCAACAGAGTCACCAATTTTGTTGGTTCTAAAATCAGCAAAGGGTTTGCCACTTCCTATGCTCAAGAACGAACAGATTTGGCCAACAAAGATGGGAGGTTGTGTGAACTACCTCCCCTTCACTTTAGGTTCTGCCGCACCAAGGGGGGTATCCCTTCAACAAAAGATTTGTCTTTGACTAAATCAAAATAAAATATTTAACCTTTTAATACCAAGCAGAATACTTTCATGTTTGGACCAAGATTTGCTAGACAGATCCTAGAGTAGCAATGTTCTTAGACATATCACACTAGTTGAGGATGAGAGCATGCAAGATCCTAACCTACACCTACAAGCTAACAAGTTTTCAAATGATATTATGATTCTTGATTTTATGTTTGGCTACAAAACTTGGGCTTTGAATCACAAACTCAATAGTACGATACACTGGTGCTTATCTCAGGGCATGGAGTCAAATAGACGTATGTATGTGAATGATCCTCACAAACAACACTCAAGTTCCAAGGGGTTTGAACACCATTTGGCTTACAAATACTACCCAGGAATGAGTATTCAGTCAACTCTTCTTACACATATCCCTATTGCAATACATTCTTCACAACACTTAACCCAAAACATTTAATATATCCCTTGAACAAAAGTAAAAGATTAAGTGTGCAACATAGAAGATCTATATTCCAAAATCATAGATAACCCTCAGCTATTTTGATTCAGAAGAAGAATATACACAACATGGAGACAGTTAACAGAACACATGCAAATAACATTTCTCATTTATATTCAACATGAAACTGAATCACATTTGTGCAGAGATACATTCAACAAACAACTCATAAAATTACAAGACAAGAGATGAAGCAGACTCGCAGACCTTGTATTTTATTTGCTCTTCAAGAGTTTTGTAAAATTTTCAACAACAAAAATGAGAGCCCAGCTGCTCTTTTTTTAGCTCAAAGTGTTGCCCTAGAAATTAATTGCATTTCTGGAGGTAGGTGAGGCATTTTTTTAATATTTTTTTCCCTCCAAAATGTTTTTGGGAATAAAAAATTACAAATAAAAGAGGAAGAGATTAAATAATAAAATATGCCACAATTTCCCCTTTTAAGAATTACACATTTTTTAATTTTCCTATTCCTAGATTTTGTGAGACAACAGCTGGAGACTTCCATTTTTCTACAATGAGACATTTGAGATCTCATATCCAACTTCACAATCACATTCAACCTCTAAGATGTCACTGCAATAGCATTCAACTTTGATCTGCTACCCATTCAACTGCTTCTGGGTCGTTTTTGCCAAAACAGAGGCATTCTGCATCATTCTGGCACCTAAAAATTGCTCCAAACGGCCAAAAAACCTCCACCACTGGATGAGGAATGGTATAGGGAAGATTTTTCAGCAGATAACAACACCTTCCAGTCAAAAATCAGCCAGAAGTCCAAAAACGTGACTGTAGTAGCAAAATCCGCTCCGGACAGCAAGAAAAATCATCAAAAATGCCCAAGGAATGGAGGAGATGCACCGTGTTTTAATTGCAGAGGAAGGCGGAGGTCAAAAGTACCCTACGATGGGCTTATCGCACCATCGCAGAGGCTGGGAGAAGCAACAAAGAGGGGGTTGCGATGGTGCGATATCCATCGCACCCCATATTACTTCATAAACTTTACTTAAACTTTTAAAAAGTCTTCTCCTTTAATATATGACTTTTCAACCCAGGTTGAAACCTCTCCCCCTTTTTTTAAAATGCATACCTTTAATATTTGATTTTTTATATTTGCACTTTAGAAACTTTTAAAAAATTCATGCAATCCTTAATTTCTCCTCCGAGTATTTTGGCGCAATCTAACCGCATGTAAACCGGGCGTCTGACGACTGTCAAAATTTGTGCAGGAGCATAATCAATTATTTTGAGCAAACCCATTTGCTCAGAAATTGTTTCACCACTCAATTTTTGGTACCTGCTTTGTAAACTGGCCTGCCGGGTGAATCTGTCACAATTGGAATGCATTAAAATAATGATCAAATGGCCTCCACTTTTGATAAAATTGAAACTAGAGACATTTGAGGCCAAATCGGCAACTGGGTCGTCCTCAGAATTGTGAAATTTGAAATGTTTTGGGAAGCCAAAAATAGCTCGGCTGCAGTCAGAAAATAATTAAATACCCTGCGAAAACTTGTCCTGGAAGCATGAAATCGACTAGGTGTGTTCTCATATATGCCAAGAAACTTTATGCCAAAGGTATTTGCAAGATGATGCCTGAGTTGAAAATTTTTAATCATCGAAGGTGGCCTCCGAGGTAGATTGTGCATCCTGTCGCCCAAGCCTTCGTCGACATCTCAAAACAATACTGGCACATCAAATTTGAAAAATTTGAGGGTGCCACCATACCCAAAGGTTGGAGGACTATTTCTAGCCCCCAATCTTAGGTAAGTACTAGAAAACACATGGAAGACATGCAAGGCACAATGAGGACAGTAAGAAGCATGCAAAACACGAAGAATACAGTGAAAGCACATAATACATGAAGAAGACATAAGAGCAGTCACGCAATACACAAAGAATACATTGATATAAGATTTAAAATAAATCCTACACTAGGGGGTGGATGGGGCTCATCGCCACGTGCCTTTAGACCACCAAAAATATGCAAAACAAAGGCCCGAATGTGGAGGGGGCTCATCACCATGCGCCTTTACACCACACTTAGAGGAAGACATGCCAAACAAAGATCCAAATGTGGAGGGGGCTCATCACCATGTACCTTTAGACCACACTCGGAAGAAGACATGCCAAACAAAGACCCGAATGTGGAGGGGGATCATTGCCACACACCTTTAGACTACACTTGGGGGAAGACACACGAAATACATGAGCACCATATAGTATGCCATAGACACACTATACATCTTATACACGGAAAACATGAGTGATGGAAGGAGCTTATTGGTAAGTCCTACCACTTAAAACATGCCAAACACACATGACGGTTGAGCTAAGCTACCACAACCACCAAAGACATGCTTAAGGGAGGATGACTCAAGATCCAACCCCATCTTGTGTGAGGACTTTGTATAAAAGGATGTACACTAGCTCAAGAGATACACCATCCCACCTTCCACATAGGAGCTTTGTATAAAAGGATATGCACTAGCTCAAGAGATATATCATCCCTCCTCATAGAGGGCAATTTTTTTATAAAAGGATGTGTGCTTACACTGGAGATACAACATCCCTCCTCATGGAGAGGGCAAAAATATGCTTTGTTAGTGTAAAATAATCAGGTAGATACCATTATATATGCCCCCACCTTAAGGTGGTTGATGTCACTTACTGATATCAAGCACATTAAGTTAGAGTGAAAACACGCAAGGGAACAAGAGTTTTCAGAAAACCCATGCCCCTAAAGGTGACATGTGCCACGATCGCCGAATGTTCCCACAAACACATTGATATGATTTGCTAAGATAAACAACAAGAGATAAGGTTAGAACATCTTACTTTAAGATAATAACTAGATCAAATCATGAAAGCTATGCATGTATTAGATCACATCCAAGAAACCAAGGCTACACTTACGGGTTTGGATCTGAGTATAGATGTTGGGCTTATACTGCCGATATCTCAGAACTGAGTGTAACAACAAGGAGAGATACAAAACAATCCAAAGTCCATGGAGTAGTTATATTTCAAAGGTTTGTTAGAAGTGATAAGAAAACATGATGCATCACATGAAGTGATTCTACTAGTCAAGCATCAGATATATATATATATATCAACCCCATCTTCATATATGGATTGGGTCCATTTTTGCTTACTCACTAAAGGGACACATGGTCCTTATCAGTATTTGTTTGTTCCCATCATCCGCTAACTAGGTATAACCACTGAAGAAGGTAAACAATAAAAATGAGAGAGGAGAACAAGTGCCTTAGTAACACCACGTAGGAGGATGCCCCCAAGACATCAACTGCAATGCTATGCCCCTAAGGAATGACACACAACAATAAAATAGAGGATAGAAGAATAGAAGAATAGAAGAATGGTCACAACAGAGGTGGTCTCCCAGTACCGTTGACCTTACAAGAGTATCAAGGGTCATCCAAGGAGACCTAAACAACACATAACACAACACGGATGAACACAACACAACACATATATATATTTTATCTAAGAGGAATTCAAACTTATGAGAATCTTATAGAGGTGCTCCATCAAGTGTGACAAATTGTGTGAGAAATTCATACTTGATTGATTCTTCTTTCTGTAATGATCATGCAATTCTTGTTTCTCCAGATCCTATATGTTGAAAGTCTTTTGTTGCTTATGAGGAGGGGAATCATCGCTATTTCCCACCGATTATAGTCACCTTATTCTTTTTCAGTCCTTTGATTTCTTGTTCTTCTTGATGGAGTCTTTCATGATGGAATGGGATGTTTTCCATCGTAATGACTTTTTCGTGTGTAATGCTATTCTGTCACGTTTGCTTAAAGTGCATATATGGTGCATCTTGGTTATCTCCCAATCCTTAAAGGGGTAACGACAGAGGAACCTCAACATAGATACCTTTTCCTTGTAGACGAGGTGAGTCTTCAACCTTCTCCTTATCCACTTCTATCATGCCAACTATTTCATCATAGTCAAGATAGTCATCTTCCTGCTCTATTGTATTTTTCTCTATAATATTCTTGTTGCTATGCTTAGTAAAAGGATTAGTGAAGATCTATAAATTATGATTCGGAGGGGCAACCAACTTATTTCCATTGTCATTCACACCAGTTACCTGTAATATATTAGAATCGATGAGGTCTTGAATTTCATGTTTAAGACACATACATTGTTCGGTGCCATGTCCTGCCAAGCAGTGATACTAACAAAAGGCATTAACATCAAATGATGGCCCTTGTATCTTGTTTCTATAAAATGGTTTCATAGGAGGAAGTTTCAAAACATTGTTGCTTACCGCTTGATTCATAATTGATTGAAGAGATTCAGATAATGGAGTAAATTGTCGATGTTGTCTGAATTGAAATGGTGCCCATTTAGAATTAATAATGGCAGACACTTGTGATTGAAAATTATTTGAATGTTGTCCATTGATCTTGATGAAACTCTTTTCATTCCTCTTAAATTTGTTTTAAGAAGGTCCAACTGTGGACTGACCAACTTGAGCCAATGAGTTTTGATTCTCACACTAACTAGATGAAAGCTAGTAATCACGAAGTGTTGTGCATAAATGTTGAAAAGAGTTATACTTCATCAAGAGGATTTTATCATAGATGTTAGGTTGTAAATTCATAATGAATACCTTCTGAAGATATTCATTTTTAATCAAGTATTGTATTTGTGAGATGAGACCTTGATATTGACTGATGAATTCCATCAATTTCTCTTTTGAACCTTGTTTACAATGAACCAAGTCAATCAAAGAGGTTGTAGGTCTAATTTTTATTTGGAAGTGTTGTAAGAATTGATCAACTAGTTGTGAGAAAGAGTTTAGTGAGTTAGGAGGTAAAGAGAAAAACCATTCCAAAGCAGTATCTTTGAGAGATAGCATGAAGAGTTTCACTAGCAAGTCCTCTTTGAAGAAGAAATCACTACACATCGCTATGAATGCTGCCACATGAGTATTAGGATCACCTTTACCACTGTACTTTTCAAAGTGAGGAGTCTCAAATTTTTCAAGCATATGAGTTCTTAGGATTGTGTAGGATAAAGGAATATAAGCATGATATGTTTGTAAAGTAGGTTGAGAGGAATTAGCCAAGTTTTTCACCTTTTGTTGTAAAGAGGTCATGCCTTGCAAGAGTTCGTTTAAAAGGGCATTATTCGTTGATGCAATTTATTGTTGAGAAGAATTAGAAGTTATGGTCATAAAATTTTGAGGTGGTTGGTTGTGAGTGGTAATGAAAGGTGGTTGAGAGCAATTGTAAGTGAAAGGTGGTTGAGAACAATGGTAAGTGAGAGGTCGTTGAGAGTGATTATTCATATAGGAAGACACCTTAAGTGCTAGGTTTTGATAATTGAATCCCACAACATTGTAATTCTATGAATTAATACCATTAGATACTCCCATGCTAGTGGTAGCATTACTACAAGCTTGTGCATTAGTAGTGAGGATTGACGATGTGAAATTAGGCATTCTGGTAGTCGGTATGGGTGTCGATACTTGTGTATGATTCTATGATGACACATTGTTAATAGTATTTGTGCAGTCAGTCACCAACATAATGTTGTTACCCACTATATGGGCTATCCCACATAGTGTATTAAAATTGTCTTGTCCTTCTTTTAATAACTCTCTTAGACTATGAACAACATGTACATGCTCTTCAGCTATCCTTTCTTTTTCCACAAATGCTTGAAAAACAGCTAGTTCTTTATCAAGTTTGTTGATTTGATCATCAGGTACATGTGTTATCACATCAATAGGATCTTCAAAATCATGAAATGTTTGTTCTTCCATTGTAGTTTTAGGAGGTATGATATCTTGCAAGGTTTTTGTTTCACCTTTTGTAAAGTAAGTGTTCAATAGATTTTCTGATGTTGGTACACCATTACTATTGGGAGCACTAGAACCCATTAATCTAAGGCTTCTCTATAAGATGTTTGTTTTAGGGAAGCGAGTTACAACACTCATGCAAGATTTTACAACACACAATGCACTAATAAAAGAACCAATTTATGATATTACTAAGATATGTATGTTGAAATACACAATGTATAATTGCAAAAGGTGAAAGTTTCAATGCTAGGATGCAGAAGTATGCACTATGATCCAACACTACACTTCAAAATCAGATTTGAATGAATGTTAAAAAGGAGTAGAAAAATCTGAAAATGGGATTTTGACTACAAACTCTAGTTTTTGCAAAGACTAGATTATTTGAAAAAATGCAACATTTTAAGAAAAACCCTAGCAAATGAAGCTTTTAAATACAAAATTTTATATGAAGCAATGATGAATTACTGTAATAAATATCAGATCTGATGTAAATATCAAAAAATTAAATATTTTTATGATATGCAAAACTATGCCTTAATGTAAGCCTAGAATGCTTATTTTTTCAAACTCTTTGTTTTGTGTGTTTTTGGCAGTCTAAAGGCTATATTTTGTTCTATGACAAAATATATAGTGCAAATGTCTATAACATCTTAGAGGTGTTCTTTGAGAGTCTTAAAATCTTGTCTAGTAAATTTTGACAAGGATTTCAAAGCATTAGTGGGGATAGGGTCCCAAGTAGCTGAAGGAACTATGGGAATCAAAAGACTTCCACCATTCCAATTCATAAAGTTTCTAGGAGCTGTCGAGGCTAGCATCAGTATTGAAAACAAGATAGATAACTGAGAGGGGCAGGTGAATTAGTTATCTCAAAATTTCCTTAATTTTCTTTTCTTTCATTATCTCAATATTCAGTGTTATATCAAAACATGAAAGCATATGTAATCATAAAAACAGAAATAAAATCAACACACATAACACAAGGATTTTTACATGGAAACCCTGTTAAGGGAAAAACCACGGGGTGACTAACCCAAGATTGTATTCTCTATTAAAAGAATAAAGGAGTACAAAATGGCACTTGCCAATTAGGGCTCACTACTCACAAGAGGCACACTACCTATAAGAGACTCACTATCTACATAACTTATAGAAGATAATCAAGTGTTTGAACTAATGAGAAGCATCTACAAATGCAAGAGTTTAGTTCCGGTTAGGCACAATATACTAATTTGATGCACTTCATTCTTCCTCTGTTTAATGTTGTTATTCAGTCACATACCAAACTTGAATTGTTGTTCTCACACTTATCCCTACTTTTCTTCACACCTTATTTCTTTTATATATTCAACACACACTTTTACATGCTGGAATCCATCTAGTATATATATCCACATCAAGGATTTTCATCAACTTTCTAGTCGGCAACAAGAACACTCAAAATATTTACAAGTTATTGATCTGTTAGCTGAATCCATGCTTGATTTTTGATGCGTATAAAAATCTTAAGCATAGAAGTCATCAATCATGTCAGCCAACAATGTATAATCCCACAAATTGCTTGATCAACACGTTTTACTCATCTGAATTGAAGTCTGATACTCTGTCGATCAGTTCTTCCTCTGTCTGCTCTGCCTGATTGGAACCCAACACTTAGATACTCATATCTTTTTCATGCTTTATCACCGGAGGCTAAATCTTTGGAGTACAATAGTAATGATACCCCTCTTGACTTGTCCAAGTCTGCAACTTACTGAGTTACACCATCTAAGAGATCCGGACCTAATTGTTGGACCTTATTACATACTATGTTCTTGTTCGCCGGACCAAAATAATCTTCAATCTGACTTCCGGTATAGGCATGCTATGTACTACAAATGTGTGGGATAGACTTTGTTGCCATCAATGACAACACTTATGAAGCCACACAGTGTCTCTTGCCAACAATTAGAATATGCACTGGTGGATTAGGTTGAATAGGTCTGCTTTGTGGTCTGATGACCAAAAGTGGAACCAAGAGATGAGATTGGTTGGTTACAAATGATCTAGGTATAATCCTCTTTCTCATAAAATAGGTTAATACTCAAACTTAGACCATAGAGCTTTCTGAAATAAAAAATTTCAAAGTCCCACTAGGTGTGCCAAAACTATTGATATTGAGATTTGTATTTTCATGCACCTCTATAACAACTTGGGAAATTTTGTAAATGTGAGACGTGATTTAAATAACCTCCAGATTAAGAATTTGATTCTTTATATGATCTTCAATGATTCTAAATAAAAGAGGAAGGGAAAGGGAAAGAGATAACAAGAGTTAAAATCCTAGACTAATAAGAGAAAAGCCAGAAATTAGATTTGAAGTTGTCATCTAAACATGCATACAATATGTATCTCTAGTAAAACAACAAAGGGCACAAAAGACATGATTATTGCTTTGTTAAAAAGCTACAAAATTCACATACACAAATTGAGGCTAAAAATAGCTCAACAATAATTAGATAGAACATAATAGAGAAGAACCATAAAATGGCACAGCAAGGCAAGAGGTTATATATAATAAATTACAAATTATATGAGAGGCCAAGAATGCACAATCATTCCTTGCAAAATATAATAGATTACAATGAGAAGTACAAAAATCTTCCTTGAAGGCTCAAAGACCAAAGAACATAGTTCTTTTTCTATTTTTTCTAGAAAGAAGATCCTTACAAAGAGCACAACATGGATATTTATACTATTTCCATATAAAAAAGAGTGCCAAAAACTTTACAGTTTAAAATGCATGCTATAAATTATCATAGTAAAACAAAATGGTGCTTGAAACGATAATTTAAGATGAAAATTTCAGCATGTATTTTCTTCTTTAATGTCACTTTATCTTGGCCACTCAATAAATATCTCTTGAAACACATCCAACAGATCTGAGGGGCTTCTTCTCCTTGTAATAGATCCACTTTCCTCTAACAGCGCAATGATGAGCATGTGTCAATTATGTCATTACCTTCAAAGAGCATTGGGATTCCATCTATCTTTTCTATGGCCTTTTATTCCTTATTAAGTATCATCATAGTGGGACCTACAAAAGCTAAGGTGTACAAAATAGACCAATAGCATGATTTCTTTAATTTTTCAAACTGACAACCTTTAAAGGATGTGCACCATTAATTTTTTAGATGATCAAAAATTTCATGATGGGAACTTAAATCATACTTTCCAATTATTAAAACAACAAGGGGCCCAACTTCTATCCATTATGTCATTCTTTGGCTAATGGTGCAATAGAAATGTCTTGTTGAACTAACAATATTTTCTAGAAGCACTAGAATAACATATGTTGTGCAATACATGTTTTCTCACTTTACTTTCCTTCCTTAACAAAAGGGATAAAAACACTTGGGGCCCACCATCTCTACCAACTCACTGTGTTTCATCTAATGGTGCAAGAGTTTTGAGTTGTCAGACTAACAACTATCAAAACATAGTGCCAATTGTTAGATCTTTGAGAGTGAGATTGATGATGTTTTGGCCTCAAAGACTTTTCTCCATAACTCGTACCATGATCCAAGGCATCCTTGTGGTTATGTGTTTTCATTAACCAATGGCTCAATAAAAAATAAGTGTTAAACCGATAACTCGTAAACATTGCACACATCATTGATCCTTGAGATGATCATCGGTGCAAACCCACTACTGATGCTAATGTCAATAATAAAAAACATGCAGAGTGTTTTAAAATATTATGAATTATATAGAATTGAAATAAGGTGATAGTAACCCAACAACTCTTCTATTTGATGATGAACCAAGCCAAATAAAAATAGGAGGACGATGCAAAAATCACCCTAAAAAGGCGAACGGAGTGCAAAGCTCTATAGTCCTAAAGCTCAAGAAACTCAGAATTAGGTTCATGACTTTTTCAATCCTTTTAGATTTGATCCTTTCTCATGGCATATGGTCTTACTGGATGATTAGCCCATAATTCCCACTAAATTTACCTAAATATGACATGCTTTTAAGATGGAAAATCTTTTTAGCACTTGGAAATATAGAAACTCTATTATTTTCACTTGTTCTATTGATATTCATTTCTCACTTTAAATACTAAATCTATTATTTGCTCCAATGTTCTTATGCAAATTTAGGTGCAAGCCAACAAAGTTGCATTTAAAGTGGTACATCTTGAGGGTCTTTTAGATCATTGGAGTAATGCCCCTTATATGGTTTCTAGAGCACCACCAACTCCAACATCTAAGGGTCACTATATGCCCTATGGATGTCAATGTGGATGTAGCCAAGCTACTTAAGGTCATGATTCTTAGACATGTGGTTCCTGTAAGCACTAAAATCATGTACAACCTCCATGAGGACCCCATAATTACTCATAATCCTTGTCACATACATGTAAGTGTGAAATAATACCCTCTCAGTAGAGATTCTCTTGGTAACATATGGGTTTTCACTTCTCTTTTTGTTTCCCCTTTGTTGTACTAACCTTTCCCCTACTTTTGACTTTTTTTGATACTTGTCATTTTTTTCTTTTTATGCTTGTGACTTTGTCTGTAAGCTTGTTATTTGTCTATTTGTTTCAATTGACCTTTACCCAGTGTTTTTCATCCAACCCCACCCTTAGGAGCCCTCTAGAGGGCCTCCCAAGCCATCTCCAACTTTCATTATTTAGTTTTGTTCAACCAGGAAAAATCTCACCCTATTATTTTAGGATCTCCCTCAGGAAATTTGACATTTGCAAGTGGAGATTTGGTCTTTGACCACCTTTTGACCAGTTTCTGGAGGTAGTTCATCTCCTCTTCACCTAACTTACCATCTCCCATCATGCATTTCAACCCAGGTCCACTCCTTTATGGGTCACCCTTGAGTGATCCAAGTTCACCCCTAGGTGATCTAGACTAGTAAAAGGGGTGACCCCTAGGCGACCCTGTTGTCTTTTCAGCTGCGGAAAAACTTAAGTTTTACACGCAAAAAAGCTTCATTTTGACCCATTTTCTTCCCATTTGCATGAGTTTTTGTCCTAAACATATAGTTAAACATTCTAGGCCTTCAAGCATGCTTAATTAGCTCCTTTTTATCTGTACTTATCAACTCATGCACTCTTGCTAACTTTATTTTTTCTTCAATGATAAGCTATATTGGCTTGTTCACTCCCTAATTAGCCTAGTTCACTCCCAAATCAAATGAGTTAACTCTCTAATCAAAGGATTTAACTCTTCAATCTCTCCTACCTTTCATGAAACCTTTCAACCTACAAATACCCCCTCCCTCAAGCACAAAGGGAGGCAATTTCATTTGTGCATCCAATCTTTGCAAGTTTTTACTCTCCACATAGCATCCATATGCTCATATAGGACTAATGAGCCTTTTATTTCATTGTTGTTTCATCCAAGATTTACTAAAGGCATCTCAACACGTTGATACATTGCCCATTTGCAAGCCATAGTGCTCTTTTAGCTCACATTGAGCTCACCTTTCAAGATTTCTAAAGCTCTTTTGCATTCCTTCCCTATTGTTCCCAAGAGGAAATCCCTGTTTTTGTAAGAGGATGAAGAGGTTTTCAACACAAGGATTCTTGAGGGTAGTGGAGGCTCATACATCTCACATTCTAGGTTCTTTAGTGCTTTCTTCATTATGATAATAATTATCTAATCTTAAAATTTCTTTTGGCAATAGTAATCAGATGTTGCAATTTCCTTGATATGATAAATAGGATTCTTTCATTATATTAGTTTATTTCAAGTACTTTGCATCATTAGTTTAGTTTGTTTTAAAGCAATTTCACTTCTTAGAGTAATTAGATCCAAAATATCAAGAAAAACCAAAAAAACATAAATCATATTGCATTAGGTAAAACCATTTTAGATTTCATACATATTTCAAATTCTAGATTAAAAAGCACTTTCCTTTTATAAAAATCCAAAAAAGCACAAAAATATTGGCTTGCATACATGTAGGTTGCATACATTCAAAAATAGAAAACAACAAAAACATAGGCATAACATGAAGTACACAAACCCTCGATTTCATCATAAGGTCAACCAAGGTCAAAGCAAGGTAAAAATTTAAGTAAACCCTTGATTTCATCATGAGGTCAACACTAGTCAACCTAATGCAAAGAAAAGCAAATCAAACCTTAGGTCATAAACCCTAAGTCAAATCAAGGTCAACTCCAACCAACTCTTTCTCGGTTTGGGCTCACAAATGTGCCCTGGAATTAGAGGAGAGTGGGTGAGGGTGAACCTCAAAGAGATTGAGGAGATACACCCAAGGCCACAACATGATCAACTAAAAATCCATGAAGAGCAACATAGGCTATGATTACTCCAAACACACATCATCATACAATAATTTGAAGAATGACTCCAACTTGATAGAAACATAAACAAAAACAATCAACAACCCACCCAATGTTGGAATCTTCAGAATCCAAGAAGGAGAATAGTAACTATTTGTTGGTCATGATGTTAGTCATTCGCAAACATAGAATAAAAGTTACACAACAACCTTTACTCATCTTGAAAGATACGATGAATTCAAAGAATTCATGATCCCAAGTCTCCGTTGATTAGGTCTTAATCTACTGACGTTACTCAGTGGTTGATGTGTGTTGCTGTTTTCCATTCAGGGGCCTTACGTGTTTCTGCACTGTTCATCATCATATCTTCAAATATTCTGCTCTGGATGTTCGCTCTGCATAAGTCTTCAACAATTCTACCTCTGCACTGTAAATTCAGTCAAATAATGTGCATACAGGCTGATATTTGCATGATTTCTACCATTATTTATGATTCTTTGCATGATATTTTCAATATTACATGCATTTAACCAAATATGCTAAGGATCTTCAGTTACCTACGGGATTTCAGCATATTTCACTGTTTCTGCTTGTTATTTATCATGATTTGCAGTTATGGTGATGAATTAATGAAATTAAAAAAAAGGAAAAGGATTAGAGAGTGAGATTCCTAAAATTACTGGACTTAGATCACTGATTCACATACAAGCTCCCATACTTGCAATGAAAAGAAGGAAAACTAGAAATCATACTTCACCAGGACATTCCACAAATCCGCATGATCTAGTGCAAAGCTTCAAAGGAAAGTTGACAACAACATGTAATGAAATGAAAGCGCTTCCAGTTGAACACAGCATTCACCAGTACATATCCAGAAATCAACAGAAGATTACGTAAAATTTACAATCAGGATGTAATCTGGAACTTCATATTCATTCAGTATGCTCAAGAACAGGTACATTTACAGTGATCTGAAGAAAGAACCTTGACATTTCAACAATTCTATCTTCATTAGTCTCAGCAATCCGATCTCCTAACTTATTCTACAGTAATTGACTCTTTGCGCCAGATGCGTCTGTGTATTCTAATGTATATCCCCCCTTTTCATGTTTCAGGCCCTGGATGTTATATAGAGCAACTGCCAGAAAACGGTTACAATGATCCAAGGATCAGGATCCTCTCATAACAAACAACGGCCCAGATGAAAAGCACATGCTTCGCCAGTTGGCAAATGTACAGCTGGCACAGAATATTCCAGCATCTTCAACTTGATTCGGTCTCCAGCTGGCGAACAGCATATTTGACAATATCCTCCTCATTTCTGGCCCATGTTGACTCCATGCGCAACCCTGTAATGCTCAGCTTCAACAGCATCATGATGATTTCAACGTTCAGCTTTAGCAGCATCATGATGATTTCCTGCAAGTAAACAGACAAACATAAGGTTCATCATCATCATGATAAACAGCAGGAAGTAAACACTTTATTAAACATACCTCCCCATGTGCAGCTACAGGCAAACAGGTCTTACCTGTGAAAATATGCACTAAATGCATAAACAGCATGAAAACAACCAGGTCAACCCCGTTGACCAAAATCAGGCAGTCGGGCTTTCAAATTTCTATCGCTTCATGCTTTTGCCCATTTTCTTGTATATCGGGTTCGAAATATGATGATGATGATCCAGACTATACAAGGAAATAATCGCCTTTCAACTATCCTTAGAAACCGGCCTTGCATCATCATCATATTTGCATCGGCGCGACTACATATGATCAGTGTGACAATTTTTTCTCAAGCCGACGGCAACAGTTATACCGACGCCAAATAAATCATGATGATGACCAACTATATACTTCAAAGTGGCCGCAGGATATCACGAAATATGATGATCCTCCTTTCCTAATATTCTGATGGAAAGCACACCAGGATGCTTTGCTCTTTTGCACATTCGGGAAAGAAAGACATCGTCATCATCATCATGATGAAGACAAACAGGAGGACTTGGAAAATGATCCTGCCGCTGAGGAAAATCATGATGACGTCATCGTCATCATCAGGCTTCAATAAAATGCAAAGGGATGACGTCATCGTCATGTTTCGTTAAGATCAGGAGGTAAATGGAATATCGGGTTCCCTCTAAGGAAGACGATCAGGTCATGAAAGCAATATGACCCATTTCGGCCAAGGCTATCCTGCTTGGAAGATCAGGATGATGAACATCCTCATCATCATATTCGCACTGGGTGATCCAAAATATGATCCTGCTGAAAGTCCTGATGACGTCATCAGGATATCCGGGGCTTGTGTTAATCTTCGAAGATGACGTCATCGTCATCATCATATTGGTGAACAGGATCATACCCTGGAAAATATCCTGCCGAAGGAGAAAGTGATGATGACGTCATCGTCATCATCATATTCGCAAAAGTTTACTTCTCGGCAGGAGGATATTACGAACTGCTGGGAGAGACAAAGATCATGATGATGATGTTCAACATGACCTAAGAAATGAAAAACACCCTCCGCTTCGAAAGATAAGGTGATCATCATGATCACGCAAAAGGAGGTCAGGAGGATATTAAGAAATGCGGGTCTCGAAATATCATGATGATGTTGATCACCAAGACTTGGTCGCGCGCGCACAAATTATGCAGATGGCGGGTTTCTTAAACAAGGTGATGATGATCATCAGCAGGATATTACAATATGCTCGCGATGTTAAAATATCATGATGCTGATGATGTTTCTAAGGTTACTCGACGGGTAAAAACACACTAGCACTTAAGATTGACGTCCGGATGTTTCGGGACTGCATGATTTTCATCAGGCGATAAAGTAAGATCATGATGATGACCTTTGGCGATATAAAAGATCGCCTGACGGGAAAATAGTACTACGACATAAACTTGACGTCCGGAGGTTTCGACCTCAGGATATTATCGGGGGGGGGCCTTCCAAATATCATGATGATGATGTTCATATAGCAATTATCAGGTTTGACCAAAACTTTGACTGCTCGCAACTCCCTCATATGGACGAATTTTCAGGTGATGTAAAAGGCAAACCTGCATGAAATTTCAAGCCCTTTCTAACCATGAAGTCATAGAAACAAAATATAAACTTTGAAAAACTAACCTCATGATGATGACCTACCTCATCCTGACCTTCATGATGATGATGCACCTGACTTAACTTTTACCAAACCGCCAGAAACAGACAACACAAGCCAAAACAAAAGCTGGGTCCCTGTTTTGCCAAGTCAAAATGGGGCGTGTTGTGTAACCACACAACAACTTGCCACCAAAGAAAACAACAAAATTCAAATGATTCAAGTGATGTGATCATATTCATCTATAGCATTCTAATTCTATCTAAGTAAATCATCATGATCTTTGAATGATAAAATTTCATTATGGTGATAAAGCTAACAAAGGATCAGGTGTGTGCAGATGATTAATTATCCTCATCTTGAAAGCAAGTTGAAAACATAAGTAACTGGTGTTAAACTACATAGTTGGAGATCATCCCTCATAGCCAACCTGGATAGAGCCTTGCTGCCAGCAGGTGTCTATAACCCCGGCAAGGTTATCTATACAATCTCCCTAAGTAGAGCCCCACTGCCAGCAGGCGTCCATAGCCCCGGTAGAGTTACTTAGATGGCCTAATTTTATTTTGTTTCTGATTTTCCTTTAAAAATTTAAATTTGATATCATCATGTCTGCTCATTTGTACAAGGTGTAGTCACTTGCAGCTTTAGGTTGGAGATTGTATTGGTAGCAAGGGAGTCCCTTTAGATTTTTCACTTAACACCTATACTCATATCTTCAACAAACCCAAGGCTGTTAGGTGTTTCATTGTGTTTGATTCACTTTGGACAAGAAAAAGTACCCTGATGAAAAGACATCATAAACCTGATCATGAGTATTTATCAGAATGAATCATAACCTATCTTTAAATCTGATCTCATCACTTGAATCCTAACAATTTAGTTATTTTCTTAGGTGATGAAGTGCATCATCCTGACTTACCAGAACAAGGTCCCAACCAACAAACAACAACAACAACAAGCAAACACTACACAAACAACTAACCTACAAAAAGGAAACAACAGGAACAGAACAAGAAAGCAAAACAAGCAGACTGTACAAACAACTAATCTACAAAAATATATACAACACACTACTAGGCAAACAAAAACCAGAAAAAGACCTAAGGACACCTGCATTTGCATACTTCTTTTGATTGTGCAGGAGCATCAGGGTATTAGTTATGGTTCTCAACCTAGCAAATTTATCTTTATATTCTGAAGAATATTCTGATATTCTGAATTCACTGTATTCAACAGAACAACTCTTGATGATCAGCAACTGAGGAAGCTCATCATGTTCATGATTAATCCATATGCATGTCTTATCTTCTGAATTTCCATAATCAAAATAGTATTCAACATCATTTACTGTGGAAAGGAGAAATACAACCTGGTGTATTTCTGGCTTTGCTGGACATGCTTCTTCATTGGCAGTTGGTCTTCCATTTGTCATTATATTTTCACTGCTTGGCTCAGTGCCTGGTCTCTCTTCAACTTGAAGGATGTATGACCTTTGATGTATTAATTCTTCATCTTTATCCAGCCTTATCCCTTCGTTCTGGATGTTCAGTTTATCTTCCAGTTCAGGAAACTTCTCAATATTTTCTTCAATTTCCTGTACATCAGCATCTAAATAAGTATCTTTATTATCACAACCTGATATACAAAAATTTATCATTTCTAAATCATTTGACTGTAAAGGAGAAACAACTTTCACTTGATGAGGACACTCCCCTGCTTCATTTTCTAAATATTTCTGGAGTGACATCTGATTATGCATAACAACTCCAAAGTCTTCTACATCTTCATTTTTCAGGAATGGTTCATTGAATAATTCACATCTTCTATCTAGTAAAGGATCTGGTTCCATTAACCTGCAACATTCTTGCATTTGATCATTTAATTCAAAGAAGTCAGGTAATAAATCAGCATTTATTTTCTTCTCTATGACTCCCTGAGTTACCATCATAGGAACTTCATCATTAGGAGTGCATTTAAATTGCTCTACTATCTGTTTACACTTCTCTTTACCATAGAATGACTCCAGGAAAGATGTTTCTTCTTCTTTATCAAAAGTATTAGGATCAGAATCAAAACTATTATCCTAATGAGTGATTTCTTCTCTAAAATTTTCACAAGATTCATACCTGCATACTGACTGATCCTTACTTGTATTAGGAAGTAGAGAACTCCCATCAATCTCACCATAAAATGAATCTAGGAAAGATGTTTCCTCTTCATTACCTTCTGGAACTGATTCAGCTATTGTATTTTCTAGAATCTTTTTCAACATGACCAAGCAAGGGTAGCAATCTCTCTCTGAATGCTCTTCATCATGTAATCTGCACCAGCTTTCAATCAAGACATCATCAATGGACAAACCTAATATTTGACTACACTGTATATTTCTAGACAAGTATAATTCAAAATCTTCAGAATGATCTACTTCAGTGTCTGGACAATTAATAACTTCTGGTGCTGCATCTGCTTGTTGCTCCAGAATTTCTTCATTTTCCTGGTAGACTTCTTTATTTTCCTGGCAAACTTCTTCATTTTCTTGGCAAACTTCTTCATTTTCTTGGCAAATTTCAACCCTGAAAACATCCAGAAAGAATATTAGTCCTTTCAAATATAAATCCAACCTTGTGAGGAAAGTTAAACAATTTATTTCACTGTGTTCTGTAGTCTGGTGTATCCTGCAACAGGTAGATAAACCAAAATTAGACAAATTGTGAGGGTAAATCCACCCATTCAGAGTTTCCTGAAATAAAGGAATGTTAATTTGACCATTATTTTCATATGCATCCATCAAAATGAGACTCTATTCTTCAAATTTTTTAGTATTTTGCAATTTTAAGGAGATCTGTCATATCTCAGATTAAAACTTTGAAAATCCAGAAAATCAGACAAATATTTGATGCTTTGGGCTAGATCTTTGCAAAGGTGCAACCAAAACATCTCAGGTAAGAGATATTTGCAGACATTTAACTGAAATGCTGAAATATTTATGCAATATTTGCAGAAAATCCAAAAAAATTCGCAGCTCGCGCCCTCCTTCTAGCGCCAATTTATGTTGGTCATGATGTTAGTCATTCGCAAACATAGAATAAAAGTTACACAACAACCTTTACTCATCTTGAAAGATACGATGAATTCAAAGAATTCATGATCCCAAGTCTCCGTTGATTAGGTCTTAATCTACTGACGTTACTCAGTGGTTGATGTGTGTTGCTGTTTTCCATTCAGGGGCCTTACGTGTTTCTGCACTGTTCATCATCATATCTTCAAATATTCTGCTCTGGATGTTCGCTCTGCATAAGTCTTCAACAATTCTACCTCTGCACTGTAAATTCAGTCAAATAATGTGCATACAGGCTGATATTTGCATGATTTCTACCATTATTTATGATTCTTTGCATGATATTTTCAATATTACATGCATTTAACCAAATATGCTAAGGATCTTCAGTTACCTACGGGATTTCAGCATATTTCACTGTTTCTGCTTGTTATTTATCATGATTTGCAGTTATGGTGATGAATTAATGAAATTAAAAAAAAGGAAAAGGATTAGAGAGTGAGATTCCTAAAATTACTGGACTTAGATCACTGATTCACATACAAGCTCCCATACTTGCAATGAAAAGAAGGAAAACTAGAAATCATACTTCACCAGGACATTCCACAAATCCGCATGATCTAGTGCAAAGCTTCAAAGGAAAGTTGACAACAACATGTAATGAAATGAAAGCGCTTCCAGTTGAACACAGCATTCACCAGTACATATCCAGAAATCAACAGAAGATTACGTAAAATTTACAATCAGGATGTAATCTGGAACTTCATATTCATTCAGTATGCTCAAGAACAGGTACATTTACAGTGATCTGAAGAAAGAACCTTGACATTTCAACAATTCTATCTTCATTAGTCTCAGCAATCCGATCTCCTAACTTATTCTACAGTAATTGACTCTTTGCGCCAGATGCGTCTGTGTATTCTAATGTATATCCCCCCTTTTCATGTTTCAGGCCCTGGATGTTATATAGAGCAACTGCCAGAAAACGGTTACAATGATCCAAGGATCAGGATCCTCTCATAACAAACAACGGCCCAGATGAAAAGCACATGCTTCGCCAGTTGGCAAATGTACAGCTGGCACAGAATATTCCAGCATCTTCAACTTGATTCGGTCTCCAGCTGGCGAACAGCATATTTGACAATATCCTCCTCATTTCTGGCCCATGTTGACTCCATGCGCAACCCTGTAATGCTCAGCTTCAACAGCATCATGATGATTTCAACGTTCAGCTTTAGCAGCATCATGATGATTTCCTGCAAGTAAACAGACAAACATAAGGTTCATCATCATCATGATAAACAGCAGGAAGTAAACACTTTATTAAACATACCTCCCCATGTGCAGCTACAGGCAAACAGGTCTTACCTGTGAAAATATGCACTAAATGCATAAACAGCATGAAAACAACCAGGTCAACCCCGTTGACCAAAATCAGGCAGTCGGGCTTTCAAATTTCTATCGCTTCATGCTTTTGCCCATTTTCTTGTATATCGGGTTCGAAATATGATGATGATGATCCAGACTATACAAGGAAATAATCGCCTTTCAACTATCCTTAGAAACCGGCCTTGCATCATCATCATATTTGCATCGGCGCGACTACATATGATCAGTGTGACAATTTTTTCTCAAGCCGACGGCAACAGTTATACCGACGCCAAATAAATCATGATGATGACCAACTATATACTTCAAAGTGGCCGCAGGATATCACGAAATATGATGATCCTCCTTTCCTAATATTCTGATGGAAAGCACACCAGGATGCTTTGCTCTTTTGCACATTCGGGAAAGAAAGACATCGTCATCATCATCATGATGAAGACAAACAGGAGGACTTGGAAAATGATCCTGCCGCTGAGGAAAATCATGATGACGTCATCGTCATCATCAGGCTTCAATAAAATGCAAAGGGATGACGTCATCGTCATGTTTCGTTAAGATCAGGAGGTAAATGGAATATCGGGTTCCCTCTAAGGAAGACGATCAGGTCATGAAAGCAATATGACCCATTTCGGCCAAGGCTATCCTACTTGGAAGATCAGGATGATGAACATCCTCATCATCATATTCGCACTGGGTGATCCAAAATATGATCCTGCTGAAAGTCCTGATGACGTCATCAGGATATCCGGGGCTTGTGTTAATCTTCGAAGATGACGTCATCGTCATCATCATATTGGTGAACAGGATCATACCCTGGAAAATATCCTGCCGAAGGAGAAAGTGATGATGACGTCATCGTCATCATCATATTCGCAAAAGTTTACTTCTCGGCAGGAGGATATTACGAACTGCTGGGAGAGACAAAGATCATGATGATGATGTTCAACATGACCTAAGAAATGAAAAACACCCTCCGCTTCGAAAGATAAGGTGATCATCATGATCACGCAAAAGGAGGTCAGGAGGATATTAAGAAATGCGGGTCTCGAAATATCATGATGATGTTGATCACCAAGACTTGGTCGCGCGCGCACAAATTATGCAGATGGCAGGTTTCTTAAACAAGGTGATGATGATCATCAGCAGGATATTACAATATGCTCGCGATGTTAAAATATCATGATGCTGATGATGTTTCTAAGGTTACTCGACGGGTAAAAACACACTAGCACTTAAGATTGACGTCCGGATGTTTCGGGACTGCATGATTTTCATCAGGCGATAAAGTAAGATCATGATGATGACCTTTGGCGATATAAAAGATCGCCTGACGGGAAAATAGTACTACGACATAAACTTGACGTCCGGAGGTTTCGACCTCAGGATATTATCGGGGGGGGGCCTTCCAAATATCATGATGATGATGTTCATATAGCAATTATCAGGTTTGACCAAAACTTTGACTGCTCGCAACTCCCTCATATGGACGAATTTTCAGGTGATGTAAAAGGCAAACCTGCATGAAATTTCAAGCCCTTTCTAACCATGAAGTCATAGAAACAAAATATAAACTTTGAAAAACTAACCTCATGATGATGACCTACCTCATCCTGACCTTCATGATGATGATGCACCTGACTTAACTTTTACCAAACCGCCAGAAACAGACAACACAAGCCAAAACAAAAGCTGGGTCCCTGTTTTGCCAAGTCAAAATGGGGCGTGTTGTGTAACCACACAACACTATTGACCCTTTGGTTCATATAGTTATTTCAACTACAACGGTCACAGAGCACCATATCAGAATTGATACCCAAGAAAGGCCCCAAGATCAGTCGACTGCTCTCCATGAAGTCTAGCTCTCAAGCGAGTAGGACCTTCCTCGTGTCTCACCTCCTCTCAACTAGCTATTTCCACAAGAGAGAGTGATGTGGTGGTTCACTCTATGGCAAGGAGAAGAGTCTGTGTGCTTATCAAAGCTGACTCAACCACCTTGTGCAACTGAGTCATGTTTTTGAGTACATATTTTGGTGAACCCAACATGAAGAGTAAAAACTTTTGTCAAGATTTTCGCGTGCCCTTCTAGGATCCCGCTTTCAGCCATTCTTTCTTTCGTAACCATCTTCATTGTCTTTGTCACTTCCATCTTCACTCTTGCCATACTCACCTTCACTCATTCCATTTATTCTATAGTGTTTATGACACCCCCGAATATGATGGAACTAGATTTGAACTTAGGGAACATTCCCTCAAGGGATCTTGAAACTCCCTTCTTTGATAGATCCAAATGCACCTGTCTCTAACTATTACGACTATGAAGATTCAAATTATAAACAAGACAAAAGAGAACCTAGATATTCTCTATCATTTAACAATCCCACATGGGAACACAATCCTGTAATTCCAAACACACCTCATAAGGCAAGAAAAGTACAAATGAGGTCAGGAATCCATCACATGGAACAACCCTCTACAAGCAATTTAAGCACCCATCTAGATGATGAGGTAAGACAACTCGACAGAAATTTACAAGAAGCCAAAGATGCTCAAGAGGCCTTGAAGGTCGCTTTATGAGAAGAGCAATGTGAGAACACTATGTGAGAAGAAGCACTAAATCATGACAACACACGAAATAAGATCCCTAGAAATGAGGAAGTACCGAGAGGCCCTACACTCGCAGATTACATTGCAACATTAGTGCAAAGAATTAGGACTCTAGAAGAAGAACAACACATCCCAAAGAGAAGTTAGAATTCACATGAACACATTAGAGTCAAACAAGACCAGGGGGCATCTCAAAATCCCACTTACCTTAACTACTACTCATGAAATGGGAATAATGACTCATTCCCAAATGGGAATCCTCTAATTCAAAATGCTCAAACATTGCAAGGAAGTCAAGTAAATCAAGCAATTGCATTGGTATATCAAAGTCCACCCATGGGGTTAATGTTGTCAACTCCATAATCGCAAAGTGCCTTTTTGGGCACATACTTGGAATATTTAAAAGAACTACTTGACATGGATATAAGAAGTGTAATGTTACCACAACCTTTGTCAGATCTCCCAAAGTTTAATGGTGAAGGAGATCATATTCACGCATTAAGGAATATACAACCTCTATAAGAGAACTCCTTCCCTAGGATGGGGTCATCACAAAAATCTTCCCAAAAACATTAGAAGGATTATCCCTGAATTAGTATTATCACCTTCCAGAGGCTTTGATACACTCATTCAAACAATTAATAGGAGAGTTTGTCATGGCTTTTGACATGAATAAACTTGTAAAGATAGGAATCCAAGAATTTCTGACTATGAAGAAAGAACCTAATAAGTTTGTGACCCATTTCATCACTCAGTGGAGACAAGTTCTCTACTCTTCAATAAGTGCTCTAAATATGGATCACCACAAGTTATGTGATCTCTTCTTACATGCCTTGAATAGAGATACAAAGAAAGAAGTTCAAAAATTGCCTTACAAGGGAAGAAGTTCAAAATTTGCCTTACAAGTCTTATGGAGGCTTTAGAAAGCACCCTACAGATCAACCAAAAAGCCATTGATAGTGGCTGAAGGACCTGTGGGTCAAATGGGCGATTGGTAAAAGATGATACTAGAAATAATTTGCCTCTTATTAATATCCTCAAGAATAATAGAAATACAATGACAGACAAGGTAACAGTTTAACCCATGATCAAGAAAGTGAGGGACGATTATAATGGAAGAGATTATTACCCCATGAACCTTAATGTAGTGGATCATACTCAAGATAACGCATACTATCCAAGGAATAACTATCAATCATGGAATCGAAATGGTAATGGAAACGATGGTAGATATGAAAGGCCCTCTTTGAGTATAATCATTTTTTTTCCTTCCACATGACTAGGAGGCATAGCACGAAGTCTTGCAGGGAATATAATAGGTTTATAGAAAGGTTGCCAGAAGACCAATAGTAGCTATTCATAGAAATATTCTTTAATCCACAAGAGGTCATGCCAGACAATAACAAAGGACCAAAGCAAACACAAACGTCGATAGCTCCACAAAACGCAGACATCAAAATCTATCAGGACCCATTTCCTACGCACAAAAACATAGAAACAAATGGTCAAAATAATGTATCCCAAAGTACTGATGTGAGTATCCCTATGCAACTAGGACCAAAGGGAAAACCCAAGATGTTAGGATTGGTGGAAATGTTGCATGACAAGGAAGAAGAAGAGGATCTCAACAAGGAGCAAAAAGAAATTCATGAGAGCATGGTCTCAATGGTGGAACCAATACCGACACCAATTAGACCCTATGAACTAATTGAGGACTTAAAGAAAATGTATGCTCACATCTCATTCATCAACCTCCTCAAAAACTCCCTTTCGCATTGCTTGGCGTTACTAAAAGCAATAGGATTAAAATACTTAGACCAAATCACGCCACCTCCTAGCGAATAAGTCAATCATGTAGATTTCAATGTAAACCCACCAAATTCTAAATTGAAAGATCCAGAGTTTTTCTTTGACCTGAAGCAAATGCCTTCTAAGGTAGAGTTAACAAAGAAGGGAGATCCTGCACTATACTTACAGGTGTGGATTTACGACACATGCATCAAAAGAACACTAATCGACAATGGAGTAGCAGTGAATATAGTTCCATTTTCTTTTTTAGAGATGATGGGTTATGGACACACCAACATCACTGCGTCCTAATATACATTAAGTGGATATGATAACTTAAAGGTGGCAATGATATGGAAAATCACACTTCCAGTATCTTTAGGACTGAAAACTATCTAAACCACATTCTAAGTTATTGATACGAATACAAGGTATAATCTACACCTTGGATACACAGGATAAAAGTTGTGTCATTCACCTTATTCCAAGAAGTTTGATTTTACATGTTGGAAAGGTATATGTTGCAAAAGGGGATCCAGAGCCCTTCAGTATGGTAAAGTCCAACACATAAAATAAGAAAATAGGTATCCCCATCGTTTAAAAGCTTCCCACAAACAAGATTTTTATCCCTAGTCCCATACTACAATCAATATGTATCAAGAGGATAGAAATTATAGCAAAAATAGTTAACATTGTGGAAATAAAAGCCTTAGAGAATGGGACATCGTTAAAATAGAAGGAGGTCATCCCTAAGGAAATGACAACAAAAATCAAGGAGTGGATAGAAAAAGATGGAACCCTTTAGTTTCCTTTGGAAATTCTTATGATTAATGTGGAACCTGCCTATAAACTCTTCCCTTGCTGAAAAACCTCATAGAACTGAAGGACCAGTATTCGAAATAGCTACACTAGACCTAAGAAATGCGGACCCACATACTTTCTCAGATCGTGAGGAAGACTTAATGAAAAGATACACTCCATTAACACCACAAAGTGGGTCACATGTTCCTGAAACACAAGAAGAGAGTGAATCCTACAAACCACTCATTCCATCCGAGGATTCATATAAACCAATGACACCATTAGGGGAAGTAAATTCCATAGACAATGAATCAAACAACGTACTAGGAAACCCTACAAGGATGTTCATAGTTTCTCAACCCCAGGCACCATCTACTACCTTTCATTCAATGCAATCAAATGAGCTTGATAAATGGGAAGCACCCTTTGTGAAAATTGAGATGGTTGAGAGACTCCCATATGAATATGAAGAAAGTGAGGGAGCATTCAACAAAGAGTGGAAGATACGAGTAACAGTAAGGACATATGATCCTGTCATTTTTTAGTTACCAGGAAGTTACATGGGATATTCCATGGATTTGAGACCTGAGCCCAATAAAAGGACAAGTATAAGATTTGTTCCTCCTAATGAGAAAAGGGAACCCCAAAACCCCTTTGAGCTATTCCAGTTTCTCTAAAACATTTAGGATTGGTAGGAAGTAAAGATTTACATGTAGGACTAGTTTGATACACTTATGGAGTTATTGAGATGTGATGGAATCTTGTATTGGAATCCCATCCACCAACAAGCCTTCCAATATTTACTCCATCTCACTTTACCAAGAGAAGCCTTGGAATTAGGAGCACCAAAACAGAGTAATCTTACAAAACCCTATAGAATAGGAGAGCTTGTCTTGAGAAGAGGTAGCACTAAGAACAAGAAATGAAGACAAAAAAGGAAATTCACAAAGGACTAGAAAGGTCCCTACATGGTTAAAGAAGATGTTGGTAACAGTGCCTATCTCTTGTGCACAATGGAAGGTGAGGAATTTTGTGAAATAATCAATGCCTTTCACCTTTAAAATTATTATGTTTAAAAAGCATAAAAATCATAAAACATAAAAAAAAAATATTCCAAAAATATAAAAAAAATTTAAAAATCTCCCAAAAAATCAAAATTTGTTCATTGCATTTTAGCATCATTTTGTTCACCATGCACTTTATTGAATGACTTGCACTTGTATCATTTTCATTTTAGTAAGGAGTCTAAGGTTTCCTAGGTGTAGAGTGATCCTTTTAGGTTTTGAGATTCCCCTATGTTCACAATCTCCATTCTCCCCCTTCATTCCTAGTGATTCTATTTGAAGCCTAGCTCTTAGCTCTACATTGATCTCAGTCTTAATGATTCATGTTGTTGAGTCTAAGAAAAGTTAATATTCAAACCCACAGTGTTCAAAGGAATCTTGTAAGTAGACCTTCCCAATTCTTCCCTAATAAAAAGGAAGTCCGACAGGATTATGAAAACTTTTGGTGGTGCTCAGCCCTTTATCTTTCCTGGCTAAAAATGTCAAGGGGATCAAAACTATGAAAGAAGCAATCTAAAATACAAGTGAAAAAAAAAATGAGTGATAAAAAAATCAAGAGTGATGAGAAAAGTGAGAATAGAGAGATCAAAGTTACCGTATATCCAAAGCTCAAAAGAATTCATTTCCATAAAAGTTAAAAATGAGAAAAAATAAGAAAATCAAGTGAGGCATTCCAGAAAATACAAAAAAAAGAGTGATAGAGAGAAGATTGTTGAGTGTCTGTACCCTTGGGTGGAGATAAATCTAAGCTTGAAGCTTCAAGGGTGGTGACATTCTACCAGAGGAAATAAAAGAGAAAGGTACAAAGCACACAAATGCACTAGTTGAGCAAATCCAACAGTCTAGTAGTCTTTAGGGCCATTTTCTACTAAGGGACCCTTGTTCTTCTCCATTTTTTCTTTACCCCAGGTTTATCTTACTTTCCATCTATGATCTAAGTCCAATGAACACCAATAAAATTTGTTTCTTGCCTAAGTTGAAAGCTTATCAAAATGTCTTATCTAGATAAGGATTAATGTTTATCCTTTAGCAAAGCCCAAAATTTAAAAGCACTCCATCTCCTCCCCATTCTCACTTGAGTTCTAAATCCCTATCTCACAAAGTTAAATAGGTCTCCTATACCAAGATAATCTGCAATCCCCTAGATTGAAAATAATACTAAAGAGCAGTCATAGTGCTTATTCCATAATGCATTCATATTGTAAAGTCTGGAAATATTACTTACTCAAAATAACATTTGAAAAGCAACACAATCCAAAAATGGAAAGGAAAACAATTTATTAATGGAATATCCATAAATGTTTAACATTTAGCGAGTTTTCATAATAAGCCAAAATCATCTTTTATAATTGTTCCCAATACATTGGTGATACATAATGAGAAGTATAATTTACAAAATAATTAATAATCACTTTTAGATTGTCCATTTACCTACACCATTCATATAATGCTTGTCTTTGTAATAGTAACTACATAAATCTTTCGGCATGAATCTGCACAACTAGATATAAACATTAGTTCTGCAAAATCAATGAACAACATATTAGATATCAATGCACAAGATGACAAACCTATAGGCCCTAAGGGGTTGACCTAATGTCTCAGGGGATCAAGATGGCCTTGCCTACGTACACGCAGTGCAGAGACTTCATAGTTCAGGGTAACTAGTCTTGCAACCATAAGGTTGACTTAGATATTTAACTCACAAGGAATCTAGTTCATCACATAATATTTTCTAGAATCAATAAATCAATTAATATACACATCTATATTGTTCCATATGCTAATTAAATCATTCAAGTTCTAAAAAGTGCATGCAACAATTAAATTTATAAATATTCCCTACAGATAGAATAGGGAAGTTATAACAACAAAAATATTCCAACCATTCTAGGATATTGATGTGAAACACACTTTCTTTTATATTTCTCTCATCCTCATCTATACTATAATTTAAAGTTTTAGCCTCATTCCTAAATTCTAATCTACATTTATATTATCCAAACACAAGTAAAAATATAACTTAAGGTATTTAAGGAAGATCCTACTAAATTGTCCATTCAATAAGAAAACCTCCAATTCCTAAGTCATTAGAGCAATGCACAAGTATCTCAAGAGTTCTATTCTCTCATACCTGGCTAGTTACACATTAAAGATTCTAAGAAAATAATTCACTCTACTTACTTAAATGAGACTCTTATTTTCAATTATTGACCTATATAAATCAATTTCAATTGTGGACAAAACATTCTAGATGGTTGAAAATATGAATTAATTGAATAGAAATAGCCTTAACATGAAAAACCACCTAGTAGTAAATCTATCATAACGTTCTTATTTCTTAGTTAAATTCTAAAATTCAAGATGTTTTAGAAAGGTAAGAATAAGGGGAATAAAACCCAGAAAACAATTAGAAAATTTATATAAGATGAGGAGGTAGTGTTTACTGCAATCATCCCTTTCCCTCAAAACTTGATTTACCCCAAACTTGATTATAAATCAAGAATGAATTAATTACTCAAAAGTATTCCCTATATTATAATAAATGGTAGAAATACTAAAAGATTAAAGATCTTTTATTTGCTTTCATTTTGACATTTCAAATAAAAATCAAAATATATATGTCTGATTTAACAATTGTTTTTATAAACTAATCAACATAAGGATTTAATTTGACCTTCTTGCACTACAAGAATATTCTTGATTCAATCTAATTTTTGGATACAACTAAAATATATGATAGATTATCTAATCAAACCTATTCCAAGAAAGAAAATATGAGAATTCATCTAGCACATTTATGTAATGAGAATAATTCATTTTAACCAAAGTAAACTACCAACAAAACCCTAGATTTTCAATCTTTTCTACAACAGTGGTAAAAATGCAATAACTTTCAAAATACTTAACAAAATTGAAAAACGTAAAATATTTCAGAAAGATGAAAACATGATTCTCAAAACCTAGAAACCTTTTTATAAACTAATTCATATGATAAGGTTAATTTCATGAGACAACAACAAGTTTTCTTAAAATAATTTTCAGAATAACTTTAACATAAATAATGGTGAGTTTTCAAGGAAATACCTCAAGGATTTAATTAATGAAGAATACCTCCCAACATATTTGAAGAAAGAATCCAAGATTCCTTAATGTGAGAGCTTCCATATTATTCAATTGAGCGCTTCCTTTCTTCTACCTAGGATTCTATTGCCCTCATGAAATTTATAAATTTTTCATCTAACAAGTCAACATGGATGTATGTTTTCCTTGCCTCATCAAAATGGTTGTAATTTCCTTCAAGAATTCTTCCACATCATCTATGAATGTCCTCTTGATGACCCACAAAAATTAGAAATAAACCTAGGCTCTTCTCTTGATTTCCTCCTCTTGAAGCCAAACTTCCATATCCTTGTAATATCTCATTTTTCCAAGTTTCATATTCTTCTTTTGGGCTCCAATGACTCCTTGTATTCCTCTTCTTGCTTGTGGAATTCATTTCTTCTTTAAGAAATGTGATTCTTGGATTTCCTTTTATTTCTTTTCTTGATGACTTGAATTCTCTAAGACTCTTCGAGAGAAGAAGACTCTGCCACTTCTCGTCACCCATTTTCTTGTGCACTAAAAATGCATTAAAATAACTCTAAAACATAATTTTTATGAATAAACAAATACCCTACCCATAGGTGATTGACCTATGGTCTTAATTTTTCCAAAATAATGATAAAATAGCTCTTACTCTCCACAACACACAAGAATAATTAATTTAAATCAATTAACTAAACCATATCAAGACCTTACTGCTAAATTCTATTCTCTTTATTGTTGGTGTGAACACATAATTCACACATGTTAAGTTGACTTAGTGAGTCTTCTAGATGTCTAGTTGAGTCTAGTTGTGTGTTGAGTTGTTGATAGTTGGAGTGAGTTGTCTTATCCTCCACATGTGCAATTAGTTATCATCCTCTAATTGACACATGTTGTAGGAATATCTCCACCTTTCTAGCTCTCACCTTGCCTTTATAAGCAAGGCTCACTCATTGTATTTTATACAGCTTCATATGATCTTTGTATAGATTCTTTGCTCCATTGTTTTAGCATCTTCTCTTGTCATCTTTGTGTGGAAGGTTGTCTTGATTGCAGGTGATCCTAGCTTGTTGAGTCACATTGACTCTTACATGGTATCAGAGCCTAATCTACAATTCCCTTCCCTCATTGGAGAGGTTCTACTCGGAGCTGCACATAGGAGTGTCTTGGAGCAAATCTGACATCACAGTTACAATCAGGAGGCCGAAATCTATACAGATCAGCTGTCTGAACTCCAAAATCAGAGAAGTTAAAAAAAAGGCAAACTTTTTTTGCCTCTACCCCTCCAGACAGCAGGGAATATTCCCTGCATAGAAGGAATCTTAGTCCTGCCCTATACCAGATCTGTGTTGTACTGCGTCGATGAGATCTTTCTGTGCTAGACCTACATCATCATATATCCTCCAAGTATATTCATTATACGCTGGTTTATTTTTCTGAGGTATAAAATTTGTAGACTGCGTGTGTTTTGGTTTGCATAGCTGCAGTCAGATCTAGCAGTTTAAGATTCCTGTGGTGGTGTAAAAATACCTTGAGATCATACATCCTTCGGTGGGCATTTTGTTTAATAGCGGTCATCTTGCATTGGGCATTCACACCGGTGGTAGTCAAAGTTTCAGCAGTTGACAAATTTATCATCTGACAGTTTTGATCTTGAATGACTGAGGCTTCAAACATCGGCAGTTTCAAAGCTGACTACCCATCGGTTTATCCAATAGCCTAGTGAGACTTTGATGTAGTTCGGTCCACTATTAATCAGCGAGCTTTTGTTTTATCTGGAGATGCAAAAGATTCCATGATGGGATTTCCATAGCCCACGTCAGTCTAGCAATCGACATCTACAATCTTCAAATCACAACGGTCCCAGCAATCTCAGTGGTTTCCACCCTTTACATCTCTGGTGATAATTACTTAGTGGATCCCTTCTATGGTGCGGTGAGCGTGGAGTTTGTGATCCACGTCAGCAATCTTAAAACTAAATCCATCAACAGTTTTAGTGACGGTTAGAGATTTCAACTCTGGAAGTTTTTAAACTATTTATGGCAACCTTCATCTCGACCCCAGCGGTATTTCAAAGTCGACCATCTCTATCGGTGATTACTCCGATACCTGCGAATGAGCTCTTGGTGGGGAGGTAAATGCCACCACATTTGGTAGTCTTTATTCAGTGGTTGCAAACTTTATACATTCAGCAGATCCAATGACCCTCCATATCACCGACAAACTCAAATCTTGGCCAGTAAAAGTTTCTAAGTTCGTCGGTTGTTCTCGTAGGATCCTCCAACCAGAGGTCATCTCACATCAGCGACCACAGTCAAAGGGTAATATCCAGCGGTTAAGAAACTTTTATCAACAATGTTCGATCAGTAATCCTTGGTGACTTGTTTCTTTGTTCACAGATCTACACTGTCTCACGTAGCAAAAATTCACACCGTATAAAATGTCTCATGTTGTTTAACATGTTTTACAATGGACATTTTCAAAAACCAACAGGTTGTTCCTTTCGATGGTTTTGACCATTTTCACCTTGTTCCATGGTTTTTCAGCGATTCCTCAAAACTACTTTTTCGCCAAGCAAAGACAGTGGTTTTACTCTCACTGGTAGTTTTCGACTCAGGGGTGGTTTAGCAAAAAGTCCGTGGTTTCGACTTGTAGTTAGTGGCTTTTCATTGAGATAGGAGTTTTTACCTCAAACTGGCATTTTTTTCTGAGTTGATGGTTTTTCTGCATATAGTGGTTTTGCAAACCAGGAGCATATTCCGTCGAATTTGAGAATATTCCGTCGACAGGAGGGTTTGTTTTGCCCCTCAAAGTCCTAAAGTAGGGCTTTTTTTAAATTTTTGCACAACTTTTGCCCACGGTGTCAAAATCAGGCAAACAAGATATCGTCAGAAAGATGACAGAGAGCTCTTCACGGTGGTATTAGAATTTTTCTCTGATTTTGCTATTTGACAGCATTTATTGCAGGTTGAAGACAAATCTTCCTTTTTTGGCTCCTGAGCTCATAACTTTTTGCTACGAACTCTGATTTTTGCAATTCTTGCGGCATCAAAAAGGTATTCAGGAGCTCTACATAGCCATCCATGTACTTTTCTCAATTTTTGCTCTAGGTGTTTTTTATTTCATTTGTCAATTTTTTGGCATTTGAGTGATAACTTGGACATTTTGATACTTGAGAGGGTGAAATTTGTTTTGAGAGGATTTGTTTGTTGTAATACATCATTTTGAGTGACTATAATCTCACTTGGATCTCTTTTTTAAGAGATTTTGTTGTTTTTCCCAATTTTGGTCCTTTGAGGACAATTGTAAAATGCACTAAGTATAAAGTGCCACAACAAATTGGGTGGGGGCTCTCTTACATAGTAAAGGGGTGTTGTTGTCTTATTGTCTCTCTATTTCATCATGGATGTGCCTCAATTTCCACTTTTAACTCCATATAATTATATTGAATGGAAGAAAAACATGGAGTTTGTGTTGTATAAACAAAAGTTACATAGAATAACTTTAGGCATAGATCCTGAACCCACAGGTGCTACTGAGAGAAGAAAATGGTTAGATAGAAGAGATGAGGCTTTTGGCACACTTTGTCTTGCCATTTCTCCAGATTTGAAATTTCATGTTGAGTCTTGTACAACACCAAATGAGATATGGACAATATCAGACAATCTATTTGGCAAGCAAGATAAAATAAGAAGGTTCAAATTGGAAAATGAGCTAATTGCACTTAATCCTCAAGACTTTGATCAAATCGAAGACTTCTTCACCAAATTTAAGTCTCTCAGGTTGTAACTCAAACAAAGTGGTCTTAAGAAAGAAGATGAACAATTGATTCTATCTATTCTTGCAAAATTGGGTCCTGCATATTCAGTTTATGTTTCTACCTTTTATGCTACAATGGATGCCTTTGGTAGTAAGTTCACTATTCCTTCACTTGAGGAGTTTGATGCACAACTCACTAGGGAACAAGCCAAGCTACTACACATGGGCACATTGAAGTCTCCTAGAAAATAGGCTCTAGGTGCAACACAAAGCACAAAAGATCCTAAGGCTTCACATACTAAGGCAAAGAAACAAAAGGATTCAAAATCTAATGAGCAAAAGAAAGAATCAAAGAAAACCCCCAACTCTTCTTCCAAAGAGGAGTCCAATAAGAAGAAGAAGCCAAAGTGTTCTTATTGTAAGAAATTGGGTCATGATGAGACTAAGTGTTATGAGAAAAAGTTTGAAGAGATGTCACAACTTCTTCAAAAACATAACATTGAGTATTCTCCATCAACAATAGTTTTACCCAAGTCTTCTTCTTTGCCACTATCATCATCTACATCTACAGGGACAGAAGGCATTGCTTATGGGACAGATAAAGGAAAAGGAAAAGCATTCTTTGCATCAACAAGTCTACAGTCAGAGAGATGGCTTCTTGACTCTGGAGCTTCTCATCATATGGCATCTTCACAAGGGATGTTCTCTTCATTTCAGTCATGTACTTCGCCACCTATTTTGATGGGTAACAATACATACATGCATGCAACTGGAAAAGGAAATATTGATGTTGGGGAGAATACATTCAACAATGTGTTGTGTGTACCTTCCTTGACAACCAATCTCCTTTCCATCTACCAGATTACTCATTGTGGTGTAGGGAAGACAGTTGAGTTCGCTCCTGATTCCGTGATCATACGGGACTTGGACAGCAGAGATATCATTGCTGTTGGGATGGTTGATCATGTATCTTGCATTTATACTTTCTCCAATTTTGTTTCTAAAGATGATGTAGATCCATTGATTGCTATTCACACTCATGCATCAAGTGTGAATCATGTTGCTAGGGAGAAGTTTAGTCACTTGAACCTTGGTGTTCTTGCATCTACTTTGGTTCCTGAGATTAGTTTTGAGCTTCCTCCTTCTCCTGCTTCTACAGAGATTGGCATTAACATAGCTTCATCCACTTCAGTTGAGCAAGATATTGTTTGTGTTCCAGATATAGGTTTGACAGATGAGTACTTGACAGGTATTTCAGACTTGTTTCATGAGTCCTATCTTGATGACTTGGAGGACATCATTGATGACATTCATCTCCTCTTTGAAGGAGTTGAATCTTCTACTTCGGATGAGTGGGCACCATCTTCTCCTCTTCACTTGTCACAGTTTGGCTTTGAGTTGGAGCATCTTGCGTTTCATTCGGAGGATACATCATCTTTGGAGATTGATGATCTTGAGTTTTCATCTTATATTGGATTGTCACATTCTTTGATTGGGTATGCCACACCTGATTATGTGACATCTTTTGGTTGTGACATATGGACACATGAGTAGTTTTCAGAGACATCATACATCATGAGGCTTTTTCCCTCATACCTTGAGATGGAGTTTCTTCGACATCAGCCTTTGGACCTGTTTCTTCCTAAGGGGAAGAATGTTGTTTGCAGGCCTTGGATTCTCTTCAGCATTCTTCTTTAGGCATTCACCATCGGCACAGGAGCTACTTCATTGTGGGAGGGACCTATAGTCTCACACTTGCTCTCCTATGGGGGGGTAATTAATTGTACATATGTGTAGGATGTAGTCATAGGGGGGACTTGAGTCCTCTTTCCATCACATCTTTCATTTGTTTTTTGCATTCTCACTTTTGGAGAGGAGTTTTGTCCCATGAGGTTTTCTCCTTTTCTCCACTTGAGATTTGTTGTATATGGGTACCTAACATGGCCTAGTAGATGGGACCCATCCATCATTGCATCTTGATTTAGTCAACTACTCCCTAAGTTACACTTAAGGGGGGGTGTTGGTGTGAACACATAATTCACACATGTTAAGTTGACTTAGTGAGTCTTCTAGATGTCTAGTTGAGTCTAGTTGTGTGTTGAGTTGTTGATAGTTGGAGTGAGTTGTCTTATCCTCCACATGTGCAATTAGTTATCATCCTCTACTTGACACATGTTGTAGGAATATCTCCACCTTCCACTCCACCTTTCTAGCTCTCACCTTGCCTTTATAAGCAAGGCTCACTCATTGTATTTTATATAGCTTCATATGATCTTTGTATAGATTCTTTGCTCCATTGTTTTAGCATCTTCTCTTGTCATCTTTGTGTGGAAGGTTGTCTTGATTGTAGGTGATCCTAGCTTGCTGAGTCACATTGACTCTTACATTTATAACTTATATCATAATTTCATAAACAAATCTAAAATTAGCTCCACTAACTTGAAACTATAAATAAATATTAATTATTCTCAATAAAATATCATAATTAATAAGTAAAATTAATTATTGAAATTAGGGATCAGGACACATACCAAAGTCATAAAAAAGATCCAAAGTAATAAAGTCAGTGTCATAACTCATGGCATTCCATGGAAATAGAAGTGCATTCCAGCATTGTTTTGTCCTTGCATTTCATATTGTCCCTTGCATTCATATATATATATATATATATATATATATATATATATATATCCTAAAAATAGCTAAAAACATATCATTGTCATCATTCTTAGAGTTAAGGGTCTAAAGCAATCAAAATGTTCTAAAACTTTGAAAGTGCATAAGAGATAAGCATCCATACAATAGTGGTTTCCATGGAGAGATGATTTCATAGACATATCAAAAGTTCAAAATGCTACAAGAATACAAGAGCTTAAACAAAACACTCTCATAAGGAGTAAGGGTCCCCATGCAAGGGGGAACAATAAGGAAACAAATAGACAAAATTCTCAAGGATGGCTCCCTCCAATGGAACCATCAGGGCTCCTACTCCTCTGTCTCTAAATGGCACTAGAATCTCCATGAATCTATGAGAACGAGGAACCCTTCTTTGAGTCTAAGAGTGTGAAGGACCTATTGTGCTCGGATAAGGACATTGAATCCCGAGGCGAGATGGATCTCTCAAAGAATGGCATTCTCACCCCTAAGATTATGATTCTCTACTCTCAAAGTGGCATTCTCCTTGTAGCCATGGTAGGTAGGAGTGAAGATATTTGTGTGTCAACCAGCCCTAGCAGGTACTCCAAAATCAATAAGAAGTTGCTCCCGTGATAGACCAGTGAAAGGACCAACTAAATCAATAGAAGTGTCACAAATAAAGATCCTCCATTCCTTAGTGCTACTTGAAAGATAAAAATAAAAGGAATGTAAATTCAAGAGTCAACAAGAGGATACAATGCAAAGTACAAAAATAAGATTAACTTACAAGGATCGCCAGACTACCAAGTGGGATCAATGTGCCTCATGTCATCATCAGAAAGAGGAGGTCTAGGTGTCATGCCCACATTTTCCATGTGGTCATGACACTAAAAACCACATGTCATGTCCACATTAGCCATGTGGTCATGATATGAAGAACTAAAAATTTTTCCACCTGACCCTAAAACCCCGTCACACCAAGGCGGGGAAGGCAAGAAGGTGCAGAAAGGACTAAAATGACACCTTGCCAGGGAAAAACAACCCTCGGGAACCCAACAAGAAACATCAAAACACCTACTCAAATCATAAAGAAGTACCATAAAGCAATCCATTCAGCTGCAGTAAAGTTAAACCATTATAAGAGGGTGAGGTACAATTTTGATCATTCTCACATACAAGAACATTATGAGAATTTCTAGATAAAAGACTAGATTCTATTTGTAAAACCTAGTATAACATCGAGGACTTCAACATACAATTACAACAATAATGCATAATTAAGGTCATACACAAGAAGTGATTTTCCATATAAAGAAGAGTCATTATATAAATCCAATGATAATGTAGTACAATTGCATCTTGAAGGCTATCTTCTCACATGGAAGAATCATACCTGATTATAAACTTACAATGGATAAAGTACAATAATATCAAATAACCTACAAGGTGCTCCAATGGTAACTAGAATGACAAAGTACATCAAAACGACACAGAGCAAGATTCTACTGAGTCTTCATGAGAACGTCTGAACGGAGACCAATGAGGAATGCTGCCCACCTCCCAACCATATTGACATTGTTGAGTGCAATAGATGTCTATTGCACTCTAGGCAATCCCCCAAGCTACGAAGAGAGGAGATCTAGGAACCACTGTTAACATGGTCAACTCACACGACTAGTGCCTCATGTACGACACTCAGTTTAGCCACACAAGGAGGGTCCTTGGCTCCACTAACACACCCAATGTAAATTCCAAGGGATACATTAAGACTCAAAGGATTCAGAGCATACTCACCCACGGAAACATGCATAAAAGAAAAGGGTCTACAACATAATATACCATAGAGGTAACTCATGATACTAGCTGAAAAGAAAAGGGTTGAGTCTAATGCATACAGGTTGAATGTTCTTTTAAAAATACACATACACATAGTTATCTACACTACAAAGTGTAACCAATCCATTACAAAGCAATCAATTAGAGAAGGTAGGCACCTCAAACTCATAACACAACTCATCCATTAATACATACAAAAAAATATACATAAATATATATATATATATATATCTTTCTTTTTGCTTTAGTTTCACTAGAAGAACCTAGCATGGATTATACTAACAATAACAACACCAAAAAAAAAAGAATTAAATACCTATCATCAAAAAGTAGAATTTTTTTCTTGAAAACATCTAAATTCTCAGTCTAGAATGGATTGTTTGAAGGAGAAAACAAAAACACACTACGGGTTTGGCAAATTGAGTATCAAAACAAACAAAAAAGTCTTTAAACCAAAGAACTCCTTTATGTCCTCCTTAGAGGAGGTACGGCTGCAAGTTTAAAGACAATACTTTTATAAAATGATTACACATTTTACAACAAAACATAAGCCAATTATGAAAGTCTACTATTTTTAAAATTCCACCAATGCCTGGCAAAATTTGAACATAAATAAATTTAATATATTCTGACAATGTTAGTTGAAATAAAATAAACGAAACTATAAGCAGAATAATTGCATCAAGAATAGAGGTCTCTTCCAAGAGCCTACCCATAGTAAAAAAACAACTCAGCATTGCATTTGCTTAAAAATGCCTAAAGTGGGCCTCATCACAACTACATTGTTTAGCGCCCTCCCTACTCTTCCTTAGCAAGTTTAGGGGTTGCAGGGCAAAGAGAAAAGGCCACGACAGAGGCAGCTTCAAGGGTGGGCCTGAGTGGCTAGGAGACCACATCCCCCAACAGAGGACAGCCCCCCCCCACGAGGATAGGCCTCAAGAAGCTGCGCCTTCAGTAAGAGGGGGCGCACAAGAATTTGAATCCCTTCCTCTTTTATTTTGTTATATATGCTCTGCATATGCCTCTACCTTCTACAGATGTCTAATAGAGAAGTCAAACTTTAGCATCTAATAGAGTCTTCTTCCTATATATGTTTTAAGGTAGGTTGTGGTTCTGCAATATTTGAAGAGGTGTGTTTATGTTTAAGCAGAACATGTAGCACCTCTCTCTCTCTCTCTCTCTCTCTCTCTCTCTCTCTCTCTCTCTCTCTCTCTCTCTCTCTCTCTCTCTCTCTCTCTCTCTCTCTAATTAAGGTTGTGAGATTGAGACGTTCAGGTGAACAGCTACAGTGTATTGTCTATGTTTCTGTGTTTTTCTTGTTGGTCTACCTGAGCAATTCTAACTATAATATCCCATAGAAAACCTTGCTCGTAACTTGGCACATGCTAGGAGGATGATGGCAATGCATTTGTCTGGGGTATCACACCCTTTGCTGGGGACACACCTCCCATTGGTTGTGAGCCCCACATCATAGAAACAACATTTAGCATAAGATATTTAAGTTCAGCAAAGAGGACTATTGTTCATCTTGCTAACTGCGCACCCTTAGGTGATGTTGTGCCTCTTTTTAACTAGAGTTCTTGCAATTCCATTCAAATGCACAGAGAAACAAGACAACAAAATAGATGGTTCTCAGCTCCAATGAAACCCCTCACGTGTGACAAAGAAGGGAAAATTTAATATAAAGAACTAGAAAATACACTTGTGTGAAAATTGAGGCAGGAGCTCGATTAGGAGCATTCCTCTGGAGTGCACTAGGGGTGACTATTCTCTCTCCCAAACTAGATTTACTCCAAGACAATATTATCTCCTTGCGAAGCTATAAATAAATAAATGCAAAGGTTAAAAAATTAACAAGAAGCATAAATCACAAGGAAAGAACATCTCAGGGTTCCAAGATGCCCAAACAAGCACTTGTTTCCCCACTTCAGACACTGTCACATTTTTCCATCTGCAAATCCATCTGCCACCCCCTTCTAGGCCCCCTGCCTTTTTTTGTTTTCACCCCCATATAAGTTCTCCCCTGAAACCCTAATTTTCTTTTTTCTTTTATCCCCCTCCCCAAAATATCCTAATCCCCCTTTCCACGCAATTGCCCTAGGCGTTCCAAAAAGAATGAAGATCCCATCTTCATCTCCCCAAAAATATCACACGACTTAAAAAAAATACATATTACCAAGCATGAAAACAGGAACTTTCCTGTAGCATCCCAATTCGAAATTGTAACAAAAGAACAATTGTATCATACAAAAGGTGTAATTTTGGACAAGATGTCAAATTTTATAAAGGACTATGGTGATAACAAAATATATAAATAGCTTTTATATAATTTACTTATACTAAGGTATGTTATAGTATTTTAAAGGCACTATAGATTAGATAACCTTCATAATAAAGCTTGCTTGGCCGGCAAGGTCGATTGTTAATTTTAAGCCTTAGCTGACATACAAGAAAAAGGATTTTTTTAGAAAACTACCAAGGTTTAAATAGGGTTATGATTATCTATATATAAGTATATTTGGTTTCCATATGACTTACATGTACTAAGATACGCCAAGTATTATAAAGGCGTGATAGGATAGATAATTGCCATAACAAAGGAGTATGATATTTTCACCTACTAAAATGTGTCATAGCATTTAAATAGTTTGCTCATACAAAATAAGTCATAGTATTATAAATGCACCATTGAATACAACTGTTATAAAAGAAATTGTGAGACTGGAAAAAGGGAAACTATAAACGAAGTGCTATACTTAGAGCACCGATAAAATTTACAACAACATGCAAATCACGACGGAGTCATATTAACTCTAGATTAAGCAAATCTACTATTTTTTCAAAACTCAACCCACCCTTAATTTGCAAGCTTCTTGAAGAGTCATAACATAACAATCAAATGCAAGGGATCATACCTTAATGGTTGAGAATTATTTCAACCTCAGATTACAACAAAAAGAAAGACCCACCAACAAAAGGATATACAAACTAAACTGCCCTTGCTTCTATGCATGGATGCTACTCACAACAATATAAGGAATTTTGGTTAGACATCCAAAGTAGTGGAGAGGAATTCAAATGAGTAAAAGCAAACACCAAAGTGAAACGCAATAATAAAAGGGTTACACACACCACATGGATTCAAAATCATAAGCGACTCAAATTAAAGGTAATAGGGTGGACTCTAGTATAACCTTCGACTCACAACCGAATAGAAAGGCTTAGGTGACCAACATACCACAAGAAGCAAGGTAGATAACTTGACCACTAGCTAGGTAAGGTGGAACAGTCAAATGGCTAAGTGATTCCATGTCTCCTCCACATCCACCCATTGGCCAACACCTGCATATGTATATCATGCACACTCAACTCGAAGCATCAAATCCAACAATGTAATCATAGCCAAAGAAGCTTTAATATATTAATGAAGATGTATGACCAATCACTACCTATATCCATCTGGTAACTATATTATAGAATAATCAATCATTTTATCATTTTAATCTAGAACTAGATGAATAATAAGATACACACAAGTTAGACAGGGGTAGGCCTTATATTGGGACCTAAATAAGTAGACCCTGGCCTCTCCTCCTCATCTTAATCAACCTCCTAGTCATCTCTGGTTGAACCATCATCTGACTGATCATCCCTCTCAGGATTTTAGTCCTTGTCATAAGAATTAGTATCCTTCAAGATGAGGAGTCCTTGGGAAGGAGCTTCTCTCATTCTCCTCTATCCACCTCTAGGGATCTTATAAGTTTTGGTAATCAAAACCATAGGATTCAAAGGAGTCCAAATGAAAGGCCTTTGGTCAATCTCACCCATCTCCTGGACATATTGGTAGCAAGTAGGAATTGGGGGCAAGTCCCCTAGAAAATCACCTCCTAGCTGTTGAAGGACTTGCTCAACATGGTGAACCTCAACAAATCCATTTCAATCAAAAACCTCAGAGACACTATGACAGTAATCTCAAATCCATCTGTCATGAGACCAAGTGCCCTCCATATCAACATAAGGATCAAAAATCATGTCTGCATCAGTAAGAGTGGCCGCAGCGCATAATGAATTATCAAAGTATCTGGCTCAAGCCCATCTAGTAGCTCTCAAGAGTCTAGGATCAAGAAGTGGAATCTCCTTCTGATACGGCCTGATGTGCTCATAAATCCACATCATGATTAGAGTGGACTAGCTAAATGCAAGAGCCCCATAGCGATAAATGTGATAGAAATCATGGTAGACCATAGCAAGGATGTTGGCATCCCATGCAAAAACTATACCCTTCTCTATGCACTAAATGATGGGTGCCCAGTACCATTTGAGACGAACAAAGGCCTTGTCTCTCAACAACCTTGATGCAATCAAGCCAATAAGAAACTTCCTCAAGAGAGGAATGTGAAGCTAAGGTACTATAGTGAGTTGAACTCCAGACTACTCATTAGGATGACTCACCCCCATGATCGAAGTCCAAGATGCCTTGTCCTCAATGGACTTCCTAGTAGGAAGAACAAGTGAGTGTCCTCTCACAGGGAATCCTAGGATGTGATAGACATCATACAATGTAATGGTCCACTCCCCTAAGACTTGGGGGAACCTAAAGGTGTTCCTATTGACATCCCAATAGGTCAAGATATCACAACTGATACAAGAGGTAGGGTGTACAACAGGAACCTGACAAATCCTCTCTAAGCCTGCCCTCTTCAAGACAACAAGATCACCAGGAGATAAACAATCATACATTTCAGATAACCACAATTTCTCATTGTTTGAATTCCAATGAATGCACATATCCTATCATCAAAAAAGAACTTTCATTAGATCCTATCAAACTCAAAAAATCCAAAAAAATCATATAACTTGCAAAAATTTCACAAAAAGCGCATATAAAACCTGCAAAAATTCAATAAATTAATGAATATGACGTTCAAATTGGGCCAAAATGAAGTGTTATAAATGTCAAAAAACTTCAAACTTCAATTACATTTAAACCGGTTGGGTCCCCCCTTTCATCAGGACAGATCTCCCATGGGCAACCCAAATGTACAACTGGATCTCCCCCGGGGCACCCTATTGCACAACCAGATCTTCACTGGGCATCCCTCTTGCAAATCCAAATCTCCCCTAGGTGATTTGGACTGGCAAAAGGGGTGATCCTATTTCACATCCCCTCATGCTAAAAATGCTCTAAAATTACAAATTTTAGCTGATTTCGACAAATGAAAGACCTTTTTTACTCTAAATGACAAAATCAAACACAATGCAACAAGAAAAATTGACAAAAATGGACACATTCACAAGATTTTTCACAAAAATAAAACTAGGGTTTGGAGGATGGTTTTTAACTAGTTGTGCACCTGATTCTCAGGGATAGAAGAAGTAGTGGCCATCTTTATGATCTCCTCGGTGATATCTTTCCAAAGATTGCTTGCACGACCAACTCCATCAATGTTTTGCTTCGTTCACTCTAATTTCTTGACTCTTTTCCTCTCTTAGCTTAGTTTTTTTATGCATTTTTAGAGTAGTTGCTTTTATGCATCCTTTGTGCTCTCATTTTATCTACCTGCATCCCTATAGGTCTCCTCGACAAAAGAAAACAACTAGGCAAACTCACAAACCTATGGTACGTTCAATCATTTTAGTTTTAATTACTTTTTTTGATATATCTAAATGTTAAACTAATGCTAGTTATTGCAGGTACTATTGTGGGAAATCGACAATAGGTAAGGCCTACTTCAGGAATGGTACCTACCCTTCATGTAGACTACCATCCCTGAGGGGCCAAATATGTAAGCACCAAAATCACGTACAACCTCCACAAGGACCCCATGATGAATCATATTCCTTTTCATGTACATTTAAGCATCAAATAATGCCTCTCAATAAAAATTCTCTTGGTAACATATGGGTTTTCACTTCTCTTTTTGTTTCCCCTTTGTTGTACTAACATTTCCTTTGATTTCAACTTTTTTTGACACTTGTCGATTTTCTCTTTCTGTGCTTGTGACTTCGTCTCTAAGCCTTTTATTCATCTATTTGTTGTAATTTGACCTTTCCCTAGTGTTTTTCATCCAACCCCACCCTTAGGAGCCCTCTAAAGGACATCCCTAGCCATCTCCAACTTTCATTTTTTGGTTTCATTCAACCAGGACAAATCTCCCCCGATTATTTTAGGATCTCCCTCGGCAAATTTGACATTTGCAAGTGGAAATTTAGTTTTTGACCATCTTTCGACCAATTTCTAAAGGTAGTTCACCTTCTCTTCACCTAACTAACCATCTCCCATCATGCATTTCAACCCAGATCCACTCCTCTGTGGTTCACCCATGGTTTGCCCCCGAGCGATCTTTTCAGCCACAAAAAGGGGTGACCCCTGGGCAACCCTATCATCTTTTCAGGCATAGAAAAACTTAAGTTTTTGACATGAAAAAGAAATGTTTTGACCCAATTTTCTTCTTGTTTGCATGATTTTTGGCCTGAACATAGAGTTAACTATTCCAATCCTTCAAGCATGCATAATTAGGTCCTTTTTATCTCTGCTTGTCAACTCATGCACTCTTCCTAACTCCATTTTTGCTTTAGTGATAAGCTATATTGGCTTGTTCACTCCCTAATTAGCCTAGTTCACTCCCAAGTCAAATGAGTTAACTCTCCAATCAAGGGAGTTAACTATTCAATCTCTCCCACCTTTCATGACCGCTTTCAACCTATAAATACCCCCTCCCTCAAGCACAAAGGGAGGCATTTTCATTTGTGCATCCAATCTTTATAGGTTTTTGCTCTCCACATAGCATCCATATACTCATACATGACTTACGAGCCTTCTATTTCATTTGTGTTTATCCAAGCTTTGCTAAAAGCTTCTCAACATGTTGATACAATGTCCATTTACAATCCATAGTGCTCTTTAGCTCACATTAAGCTCACATTTCAAGCTTTCTAAAGCTCTTTTTCATTCCTTCCCTATTCTTGCCAAGAGGAGATCCTCATTGTTGCAAGAGGAAGAAGAGGTTACCAACACAAGGATTCCTTAGGGTAGTGAAGGCTCACACGTCTCACATTCTAGGTTCTTTAGTGTTTTTTTTCATTGTAATAATAATTAGCTAATCTTAAAATTACTCTTGGGAATAGTAATTGGATGTTGCAATTTCTTTGATAGGATAAATAGGATTCTTTCATTAGATCAGTTTATTTCAAGTACTTTGCATCATTAGTTTAGTTTATTTTAAAGCAATTTCATTTCTTAGAGTAGTTAGATCAAAAATATCGAGAAAAATCAAAAAAGCATAGATCAACTTGTATTAGGCTGCATACATTCAAAAATAGAAAACAACAAAAAGATAGGCATAACATGAAGTACACAAACCCTCGATTTCATCACGAGGTCAACACTAGTCAACCCAAGGAAAAGGAAAGAAAATTAAACCTTAGGTCATAAACCCTAAGTCAAACCTAAGTCAAATCAAGGTCAACTCCAACCAACTCTCTCTCGGTTTGGGCTCACGAATGTACCCTGGGCTTAAAGGAGAGTGGGTGAGGGTGATCCTCGAAGAGATTAAGGAGTGTTAGAAATGAAGGCAACAACTACCCAAATGGAAAACTAATTACAATATGTTTATGATCTTAAAGCAGTATAATATGAATAGAGATTGCATACAGAAATAAAATTACAATAGAGGAATAAACACCATAGAAGAATAAACCATATCAACACTAGATATAACATGGAGAAAACCCTTTCAAGTAAAAAACTCCACCAAGAAAAGAGGCTCAAGTTGTATTATCTTCAAAATATGAAATACATAATACATGCACTTGCTCTATCTCTCTAACCTTCAATCTGGAAGAACCTGTGTACATGAAAACTATGATAAACAACACATACAAGGCATTGTATTTATAGAGGTATTTCACTCCCCAAACTAGGCATCCATTGTCTCTCACCTTGGATATGTTGCAAGTATGGACCTAACCGGTGTTGTCATTGATATCAACATACTCCCGTTGCACTGATGATAAGGATTGGATGAGCTGTGTGCTGAGGATATTGAGAAAATTAGTCCTAATCAGGAACAGAGAAGAACAATGAAGACAGTGAGCTAAAGATCCTAGCCAAGATGATGATCAGAAGATACGTATCAAAGGGTTTGTAGATATGTGTCTTAAGGTGATCCAGAAGATTTCAAAGGTCTGCATGAAGATCTGAAGAAGTTGTGGCCGCTCAAGTAAAACCGGTTCTGGCAGGTGTTCAGAGGTGACAGAATGACACAGATAGGTCCGGTGAGATCCAGAAATGCAATATCCTATTTTGCGGATTTGAGGGAATGTTTAGGAAGATAATGTGAATTAACAACTCAATTGGTTCATGGTCTGGAAGTCCACAAGCATCTATTCCATTGTGACAGTGATGACAGACTGTGTTTTGAGGTTCCGGATGGAGATAAGGATTTCAGTAAGTAGATGTAGTGTGGATGTTCTTGGTGATTTAGGCAATCTTGTGGAGGTCTTTGGATCATGTCCAGTTTGTGTTGGTGGTCTGCATTGGAGTTTGAGCTTGCAATTAAAGAATTACTTCCAGATGATGGTGTTCTTCCTAAGTCTGGCTGACCGGATGAGTTACACATCCTGCAGATGATCTTGAAGATGTTATATGAAGATTGGCATGTTCCTAGAAGAAGATTGAAATCTCAGATCTGTGTGGCTGACAGTGTGTTGATCCACGTGAAGTCTTTTGTAATTAGTCATGATGTATTTGCTCTGTAATGTTTGCTGACTTAGATGATCATTCCTAAGTTGATGTCTTGTATAAATAACGAATTGTAAAGTCATTTCAAAGTTTGGTGTGGATATGAGAGTGTGGTAGAGAGGAGTAGAGCGAAAGGTACAGCAGAAGTCTTGGGCTTAAATGGAACTGACTCAAGCATGATAAAGATGCTATTCTCTAGTTCAAGTATGTGATGCTTCTTATTTTGTAGACAGTGTGTCTCTTGTAGGCAGTGGGCCTCTTGTGAGCAGTGAGCCCTAATTGGCATGTGCCATTTTTTTCTTTCTATTATTCTAACAAAGAATACAATCTTGGGTTAATCACCCCATGGTTTTTCCCTTAACTGGGTTTTCCACGTCAAAATCTTGGTGTCTTATATGTTGACGTGTTTCTGCTCTTGATTGAATGCATTATGTTTCCATGATTGATTTATTATTATGTTGTTGAATTACAAAGTGGATTTAAGTGTTTAATTGGAAGAAAGTTTTGGACAACTGATTCACCCCCCCCCTCTCAGTTGTCTGTCTTGAATCTAACAATTGGTATCAGAGCCAAGTTCCTCCAAAAGAGCTTAACCGCTTGAGGAGATCCAGGATGTCATCCTATAAGAAGGATAGTCTAAAGTTTGATGGAACCAATTTTAATCTTTGGAAAAGTCACATGCAATGTCACTTACAATGTATGGGAATGCAGTATTGGACCATGGCTTCAAAGAAGTATACTCCTCCAAAGGGTGGTCTGAAATCCGTAGATGAAATCGCAAATGCCGAAAATAATTTGCAGACTAAAGAAGCTCTTCTAAGTGCTTTGTCTGATTCAGAGCTGACAAATGTTGTTGACCTACAAACTTCTTTTGACATTTGGGAAAAACTGGAACTTCTGCATGAAGGAGACAAGTATGTTAAATGTACAAGGCTACAGAGTCTGAAAGGAAAATTTGAAAATCTGAAGATGAGAGAAGATGAAAATATCACTACTTTTATGCTAAGAGTAAATGAGCTTGTTTGTGGCATTAGATGTGTTGGTGGAGTCTTGGATGAAGATGAGATTATTGGCAAAGTTCTCAGATCCCTTCCTACTTCTTATAAATACAAGGTTGCTATCATTGAAGAATTTAGAGCCCATTCAGGTGTCACAAGAGATCAATTGTTGGAAAATTAGCTGCATTTGAATTGACTGAGTTTGAAGATGCCCCCCAAGACTGAATCTACATTCAAATCCAATGCCTCTGTAAAAGGTAAACAAAGGTTTGATCCGGGAGAGAACTCTTCAAGGAAACTATCATGGTATGAAAAAGCAAGAAAAGACCTGGAAGAAGAAGAAGCAGAAATTGTTCAACTTGAAGCCCTCATTGCAAAAAGACTGCCAAGAGGATCTGGTAAGTATGAAGGGAAATTTCCTTTTAAGTGTTTTAACTACAATAAGATTGGTCATTTTGCCTCAAGGTGTCCAGAAAGATTTTCAAGGCCAAATCCTAACAGATCAAGGTTCCAAAAGAATTGTTACTATGTTCATGAAGATGATGATAATGAAGGAGTAACAGATGATGAATCAGAGATAGGAAACAAATCTGGAAGTGGCTGGGTGTTCATTGTCATCAAGGAAGAAGATCCAATGTCCTCTGTATCTATCAATCATAAAATTGTGGAAAGAGCTCTGGCTGTCCAAGTTGAAGAAAAGGATGATTGGGTCATTGACACTAGATGCTCTCACCATATGATAGGTGACAAAAATAAATTCATAGATTTGGAAAGGTATGAAGGAGGAGTGGTAAAGTTTGGTGATAATTTTGCTAGCAGAATCAGAGGAAGAGGAACCATTTCTTTTGATGGAAAGAACAAAACAAGTAATGTACTATATGTTGAAGGTCTAAAGCACAATCTTCTCAGTGTTGGACAGTTGGTGGACAAAGGCTATGATCTCTGATTCAAGAATGGAAAATGCAAGATCTTTGAAAGTTTTGGAACAAAGATTGCATCCAGAACTCAAACAAAAGGTAATATCTTCCATTTAGTTGGCACTGGTAAAAGTTATCTATTTGTGCAAATTGATCGGCGCGGGTTATGGCATAGGAGGATGTGTCATGTGAATTTTGATAATATCATCAAGATAAGCAACATTCAGGCTGTAACAGATCTTCCAAGATTGGTAAAACCTACCAATAGTTTGTGCAAGGAATGTCAGTTGGGTAAACAAAGTAGAGTCTCATTCAAAAGCAAGGAACAATCTTCTACCAGATTATTGGACTTAGTTCATACTGATCTATGTGATCCGACAAGAATCAGTTGTGTGTAAGGTGATAGATACTTCATGTTATTAATTGATGACCATTCCCAGATGATGTGGGTGACTTTTCTGAAAGAGAAATCAGAAGCTTTGGAGAAATTCAAAATATTCAAAGCTATGGTAGAGAATGAAACAGGATTAAAATTAAAATGTCTGAGGTCTGATAGAGGTGGAGAATTCACATCTAGTGAGTTCATATAATTCTGTGAGAAACATGGAATAAAGAGATAGTTGTCTACTCCTAGGACTCCATAGCAGAATGGAGTAGTGGAGAGAAAGAACTAGACCATCCAAGAAGCATCTAGGACCATGATGATGGAAGCAAATGTTCCTCAGATCTATTGGAGAGAAGTTGTCAGCACCGCAGTCTATACTCTCAATCGAGTACAAATCAGAAGCAATACCGGTAAGACTCCTTATGGACTTTGGTTTGGCATCACTCCTACTATGAGGTATTTCAGAGTCTTTGGTAGCAAATGTCACATTAAAAGAGATGAAGATCTAGGAAAATTTGATGCTAGAAGTGATGAAGGAATATTCTTGGGTTATTCTACTCAAAGTAAAGCATACCGGTGTTATAACAAGAGATTAAGGAAGATTGTGGAAAGTACAAATGTGTAGGTTGATGAAGGTATTGAAAAACCCTCAAGGTTTTATGAATATGATGAAGATGATCAAAATCATGTTTTTGTTCAAGAAGTCCAAGCTCCCTCTAAAACTCAGATTCAGATTGATCTGGTAAATCAGGAAGAAGAAATAAGTTTGAATGAACCTGTTCAAGAATCAGAAGTGCAAGAAACTCATAAAGTTCCCAGGTATGTAAGACTGAATCACTCTGAAGATCAGATTATAGGTGATAAAAGCAAAGGTGTACAAACAAGAAGAAGGATTGCTCAAGATTTAGAAGAGTATTGTCTGATTTCAAAGATTGAACCTAAGATAGTGAATGAAGCTTGCAATGATGAAAATTGGACTAAAGCAATGGAGGAAGAGCTGATGCAAATTGAGAAAAATCACACTTGGGATCTTGTTCCCAAACCTAAAAACAAGAATGTGATTGGAACCAAATGGGTCTTCTAGAACAAACTGAATGAAGTTGGTGAAGTAATCAGAAATAAAGCTAGATTGGTCTGCAAGGGTTACTCTCAAATAGGAGTTGATTTTGAAAAAAAATTTGCTCCAGTGGCAAGAATTGAAGCAATCAGATTATTTCTTGCTTTTGTCGCCTTCAAGGATTTCAAAGTATATCAGATGGATGTCAAGTCTGCCTTCCTGAATGGTGACTTGGAAGAAGAAGTATACATTGAGCAACCGGATGGATTTCAATTGTCCGATCATGGTGATATGGTCTACAAGTTGAAGAAAGCACGATATGGACTCAAGCAAGCCCCAAGAGCCTAGTATGAAAGATTGGATAAGCATCTTTTGAAGATTGGTTTCAGCAAAGGTACTGCTGACAGTAATTTGTATTTCAAAATTGATCATGAAAACATCTTGATTGTTGAAGTGTTCGTTGATGATATCATTTTTGGAGGAAGAGATAGTATGTGCAAAACTTTTGCAAATCAAATGAAAAGTGAATTTGAGATGTCCATGCTTGGGGAAATGAATTTCTTCTTGGGTTTACAAATCATTCAAACTAAGAAAAGAATCTTCATTTCTCAAACCAAATATGTGAAACAATTGTTGAAGAAATTTGGGATGGAAGAATCAAAACCAATGAGTACTCCCATGGAAACCGGATGTAAATTGAGCAAAGATGATGACTTTCCTAAGGCTGATCAGAAAAAGTACAGGTCAATGATTGAAGGATTGTTGTATCTTACTCAAACTAGGCCTGACATTATGAATGTTGTTGGTCTTGTTGCTAGATTCCAAGCTGATCCTAGAGAATCTCATGTCATGGCAATCAAGAGGATTTTTAGATATCTAAAAGGGACAGTTGAGTATGGTCTGTGGTATCCTAGAGATCATAATTTCTCTCTTTATGCATATATAGATGTAGATTGGGCAGGAGATGTGGATGACCAGAAGAGTACAAGTGGTGGAGCATTCTTTTTAGGGAAGAGATTGGTTTCTTGGCTGAGCAAGAAATAAGAGGTAATTTCTCTGTCCACGGCAGAAGTAGAATATATTGCAACAGCAAGTAGTTGCACTCAAGTTTTGTGGATGAAGCAAATGCTAAGAGACATGAGAGTAGAGTATGAGGAGCCTATCACAATCTTCTATGATAATTCAAGTGCAATAAATATATCTAAGAATCTGGTGTTGCATTCAAAGACAAAACATATATCCATCAAGTTTCACTTTTTGAGAGAGCAAGTGAACAAGAATGAAGTCAGATTGGAGTTTGTGCCTTCCAAGGATCAAATTGCAGATATCTTTACCAAACCTCTACCTAGGGACTCTTTTGAGTATCTCAAGGAGAAGTTAGGGGTTATTACCCCTCTGGTGATGAACTAAAGTGCACTGATGTGCATCAGTCCAGTGGATATCACAGTCATATCTTGTGGTTCGGATTGATGATGGGGAGCTGCTACTCAGGGGGAGCAGCTGGTATGATTCAGAAGTGGTGGATTTGCAAGTATGTGCCCTTTGCCATTGATGTCAAAGGAGGAGAGAAGACATGTGAAAAATAAGTGGTTGCTGATCAAAGGGGGAGCAAGAAAGGAAGAGAATTTGTGACAGTGAGGAGAAGTTCTTGTCTTGATGGTTAAAATAGTTTTTCACATCATATGTTGCCATCAATGACAAAGGGTGAGATTGTTGTAAGTATGGGCCTAACCGGTGTTGTTGTTGATGTCAACATACTCCCGTTGGACTAATGATAAGGATTGGATGAGCTGTGTGCTAAGGATATTGAGAAAATTAGTCCTAATCAGGAACAGAGAAGAACAATGAAGATAGTGAGCTAAAGATCCTAGCTAAGATGACGATCAAAGGATGCGTATCAAAGGGTTTGTAGATATGTGTCTTAAGGTGATCCAGTAAAGATTGCAGAGGTTCGCATGAAGATCTAAAGAAGTTGTGGCCGCTCAAGTAAAACTGGTTTCGGCAGGTGTTCAGAGGTGATAGAATGACACAGATAGGTCCGGTGAGATCCGGAAATGCAATATCCTGTTTTGCGGATTTGAGGGAATATTTAGGAAGACAATGTGAATTAACAACTCAATTGGTTCATGGTCTGGAGGTCTGCAAGCATCTATTCCATTGTGACAGTGATGACAGACTGTGTTCTTGAGGTTCCGGATGAAGGAGATAAGGATTTTAGTAAGCAGATGTAGTGTGGATGTTCTGGTGATTCAGGCAAGCTTGTGGAGGTCTTTGGATCGTGTCTAGTTTGTGTTGGTGGTCTGCATTGAATTTTGAGCTTGCAATTGAAGAATTACTTCCAGATGATGGTGTTCTTCCTAAGGCTGGCTGACCGGATGAGTTACACATCCTACGGATGATCTTGAAGATGTTATATGAAGATTGGTGTGTTTCTAGAAGAATATTGAAGTCTTAGATCTGTGTGGTCGATAGTGTGTTGATCTGCATGAAGTCTTTTGTAATTAGTCATGATGTATTTTCTCTGTAATGTTTTCTAACTTATATGATCATTCCTAAGTTGATGTCTTGTATAAATAAGGAATTGTAAAGTCATTTCAAAGTGTGGTGTGGAGATGAGAGTGTGGTAGAGAGGAGCATAGTGAAAGGCAGAGCAGAAGTCTTGGGTTTAAATGGAACTGACTCAAGCATGATGAAGATGCTATTCTCTAATTCAAGTATGTGATACTTATTATTTTGTAGACAATGTGTCTCTTGTAGGCAGTGGGCCTCTTGTGAGCAGTGTGCTCAGGCAGTGAGCCCTAATTGGCATGTGCCATTTTGTTCTTTCTATTCTTATAACAGAGAATACAATCTTGGGTTAATCACCCATGGTTTTTCCCTTAACCAGGTTTTCCATGTCAAAATCTTGGTGTCTTATATGTTGCTATGTTTATGCTCTTGATTTAATGCATTATGTTTCCATGATTGATTTATTATTATGCTGCTGAATTACAAAGTGGATTTAAGTATTTAATTGGAAAAAAGTTTTGGACAACTGATTCACCCCCCCTCTTAATTGTCTGTCTTGAATCTAACAGGATACTCCAACATGCAACATTAAATGACCTCTTACAAGCTCATGACACTTGTCAATAGTCAATGATGCAAACTTGGGCACCCATTGACAAGAATAGGCACTTATGGGGTAATAAATGTTGTCATAACCATCATAGATTCCATCATAACACCCCTGAATAAAATCTTGCCAATATGGACACCTAGAGCCAAGAATAGAAACTTACAACTCATAAATATATGTAATAAGTTGTCATATTATCATAGAATCTTATGACAACTTACAGTTGTCATAGATTCTCTTAGAACCACTTACCAACTTTATGACATGTGTCATACAAGCCAATATATAGATGATTCCTCCAAGGTGGTGCCTACCCTCAATTACTCTTGATATTTACAATTATCATCAGTAAATGTTACTCCATAACTATCACCAGTAACCTTAGAACTTACCGATGTAGTAACTCCATAATTACTGTCCCCGATAATTAATTTTTATCACTACTAGTGAAACATGTACATCCCTTATGAGTAATTTACAAATAATATTAGGAATAATAATTACAAGGATTTACAAGGTTAATGGCACATAAATCGTAGCATTCTCCCACTTGACATTATACATTGTAAATAGTCATAGGAAAACATAAAACTAAGTACAAAAAATAAGGCCCATGGCCTCCCTGGACCAAAAAAACTTCTCTGTGCTCACAAGTTTGGTCAAAGCATATGCAACATTCTCCTGAGTGTCTACCTTCTTCAACTCAATTTGTCCACTTGTAACCATTTCTCGAACAAAGTGATATTATACATCAACATGCTTAGTCTAAGCATGATACATAAGATTCTTAGCCAAACAAATAGCACTCTAGCTATCACAACCAATCTGAATGATCCTGCAATCAAAACTAATACATGTACATAATCTCCTCAACCAAACTACCTCCATAGAGACATGGGTAGCAGCCATATACTCTGCTTTGGTGGTGGACAAAGCAACCGTGGGCTGCCTTTTGCTCATCCAACTCATTGCTCCAAACAAAGTAAACAGATAGCCACTAGTGGACCTCTAACTATCCAAGTCACCTACCCAATCTGCATCAACAAAACCATGTATGTCCAATGTATTTTCCATAGTTTCAGTACTAGAATAAACCAAACAGTAATCGAAAGTACCAGCTAAATATCTAAATACCCTTTATTACACATATGGTTCCTACAGTTTTTCATTGATGTCAACATTGTCACAAGGTTGTCGTTGATGTCAACACTTTCATGGAGGTGTGATGGTGTTCATCATTGGAAGTCATGTCCTATCCAATAGATAAAATATAGTTCATGGTTGGATGTCATGTTGAATATAATATGGATTACTGAAGTTCATGATTGGATGTAATGTTGAATATAATATGGATTACTAAAGTTCATGGTTGGATATCATGCCCTAATTAGTGCAAAGTTGAGTATGAAGTTATGTTAATAAGGGAATTAGAAGCACTAAGATAATCAGATGTGTTGTTGATGTTGGGAAGATGTTACTGGTAGCTTGAAGCATGTATGTTCCAAGTTTCATGATGTTTGGATTACCGGAAGAGTGTTTTGCTATTGACAGTGTAAATATAGTGTTAGTTCTTTGAAGGTGTGGAATGCTCTACATTCCTATGCATTTGCAGATATGGCTATGTGGTTCTGAAAACATGTTCAAGGTGCAATGAAGGTGATAATTTCAAAGTTTCAAATCATTTGTCCTTCCGCTATGAAAGTTATGTATGATAGAGTACCGACATGTGTTATGGAAGAGTAAATTGGTGTTGAAGGCCTATTGGAATGCTCCGCATTCGTCCAGATGTGAATGTTTGGCTTTGTGGGTTTGTGGACATTTTTATGAATATGAATCACATTCTTCCTTGTAGTTTCAAGGTTCTTGGTGGTCCACAAGCTCAGTTTCTCAATGACAGTATGTTGCAGTGTGTTCTAGATGATAGGTTGTTCTCAGAGTTCATGGTTGAAGATGTGTGGCACAAAATCTTTGATGTGTGGAGCTAAAGAGTGATTGGAGATGTTGTATGAGTCCTATAGACTCATCTAGAAGAGTTTCATGAAGATCATTCTTGTTTCCAGTACCGCACAAGGTTCTCAGGTTGTTGTGGTCGTTATGCTTCATGTTTCATATGTCCTTGCTTAAGGCTGTCTTATTTTCAAATGAGCAGAGTGTGTGGATGTAATTCCTTGGTGTTTGATGCTAGGAAAGATTTTTAGACCTGATTAATCAAGTGTTGATGTTTTCAAGGCATGGGTCTTCTGTTACTAGTGTAGCATGTAGTCTTGTTTAGGACTTGTCCTCTACACGTTTCATGTTGTGTGTTGTCTGGTAGACTTGTAAATGTATTTTTTATGTTGCCTCTAGCCAAAAAGTAATGTAATCAATACAATATCATGTATAAATTGTAAATCAAAGCGAGTTAGGAAAAGTGTGATTGCAAAGTGATTGATAAGGTTCACAAGAAAGAAAAAGAGCATGATGATTGCATTATGATGTGCGACTGAAGCAAAAAGAGTGGAAGTTGTAGATGTTGTCCCAATTCATCTTGAAGACTTATATGTGACAGCGATCAAGTACACAGTGTGCCTAACTGATCTGATCATCAAAAGGAAGTGCAAAGAGATAGTATTGCAATCATCAAAGGTGTGAATTTCAATGTCAATTTTTAGACAGTAGCAAGACTGTCATATTGTAATCTGTTCTAAATGTGTTCTCAAATCAGGGAGTAGTAGCTTCCTTCGGAGTGACCCTAAAATAAAGTATTCAGGGATTACTAGCTTCCTTGGGAGTGACCCTAAAGCAATTTTTTTAGGGAGTATTAGCTTCCTTGGGTTGTAGCCCTAAAACAAAGTTGTTATTTGAGCTTCATATATTGTGAGTTAATCCTCACCATGATTTTTCCCTTCTTTGGTTTTGCACGTATATCTGGTGTTATGTGTTGATGTGTATTATGTTAATCTTTCATGCTTATGTTAATACTATAATGCTTAAGTTTTAATCTGCTTCGAATAAGCTGAATTTGTTTAGATATTGATTCACCCCCCCTCTCAATATCCTGGCGTGTTCAACAATTGGTATCAGAGCCAAGTTCCTCTAAAGGAAGCTTAACCACTTGAGGAAGGTATGGGTTGGCACATAATGGATCCACTAAGATACCTAGGTTTGATGGAACAAATTATGCTTTTTGGAAGCTAAGGATGGAAGGCTATATCAATTCTCTAAGATGCGGTGTTTGGCAATCTGTCAAGACTAGTTACAAAGTTCCTACTACTATTCCTACAAATCTAGATGAAGTTAAGGAATATGATAACATTGCGAAGGTAAAGTTTGCTATCAAAGGTAATTAGTTGCAATTCTGCTAAAGATGTTTGGGTTAAACTTGAAACCATGTATGAAGGGAATAGGAAAGTAAATAAAGCAAAGATGTAAATCTTCAAAAACAAATTTGAGACCCTAAAAATCATAGAAGATGAAGACATTGTTGGATATATGCTCTGGGTGAATGAAGTGGTCACTAGCATCACAGGTCTTGGTGGAGAAGTGAAAGAAGATGAGATTGTGAAGAAGGTTATGAGATCTCTTCCCAACTCTTATAGTCATAAGGTATTTTCTATTGAGGAGAATGCAAACTTGGATACATACAAATTAGACAAACTATTTGGTTCCCTTACTACCTTTGAAATGAGAGAGTTTGGCAATGATTCTCCAAAGAAAGAAGTCGCTTTCAAAGTCAATATGAAGACAAAGGAAGAAGTTGTTGATGAAGATGAGAGCTCTTATGAATTTGAAGCAAATTTTGTGAGAAGACTGAAGAAAGGCACTGGCAAATACAAAGGTAAGTTACCCTTCAAATGTTTCAATTGTGGAAATATTGGTCACTTTTCTTCAAAATGTCCTTTTAAGGAATCAAGGGGTAATAATAAGAGAGACAAGTTCAAAAGCAGTTTGTGTTCCATAGAGAGTAGTTACTCTTCAAAAGATGAGGATCATGATGATTCAAATGATGAAACACTTTTCATAGCCTTGAGTGTTGGTGACAAAAAGGATGATGTTGGAAAATGTGATAAGACTGATGCCTTGCAAACAAATCAAAACAATGACAGATCTATGACCTTATATGGACTGCTTTTAATGCAAGAGAAGAAGCTAAGGCTTGGGTAATTGATAATGGTTGCTAAAATCATATGACTAGTGACAAGGAGAAGTTTATCAGCCTTGAGACGCAGGATGGTGGTGCTGTCAAGTTTGGTGGTGATGAGTTAGCACAAATCTATGGAAAAGGTGCTATAACTATTGATGGGAAGAATAGGACTGAGGATGTCCTTTATATCAAAAGGCTAAAACACAATCTTCTCAATGTCAATCAGATGTCCAGAAAAGGGTATAATCTCACCTTTCATGCCAAGGGTTGTGAAATCAGGAAGGCAAGGTCCAAAAAACTAGTTGTAGAAGGTATCAAGACATATGGTGATATCTATCATCTGAAGGAAGTAAATGAAAGAACATGTTTGTTGGCTCAATCCAGTGAGTGTTGGTTGTGGCACAAAAGAATGGGACACAACTATTTTGATAATATCATATCTACTCATGCAGTGAGAGGCATGCCCAAGATAATCAAGCCTACAAACACAGTATGCAAGGAATGTCAAATGGGAAAGTAGACAAAGACAAGTTTCAAAAGCAAGGAGTATTCTTCTTCAAAGCCATTGGAGCTAACTCTCACTGATCTATGTGGCCCTACAAGAGTAAAGAGTCAACAAGGTGAGAGGTATTTTATGTTGTTTATTTATGATTATTCTAGAATGACTTGGGTTACTTTCTTAAGAGAAAAATTAGATGCCATTGATAAATTTAAGGTGTTCAAAGCTATGGTTGAAAATGAAGTGGATGCTAAGATCAAATGCTTAAGGTTTGATATAGGAGGTGAGTTCACTTCAAATGAATTTGAAAAGTTTTGTGAAGATCATGGTATTAGGAGACATCCGTTAGCTCCTAGGACCTCTCAATAAAATGGGGTAGTAGAAAGGAAGAATAGAACTGTAAAAGAGATGGCTAGGGCAATGTTGAAAGATGCAAATCTGCCTGATATGTACTGGAAGGAAGCAATTCACACTGTTATCTATCTAATTAATAGAGTGCAACTGAGGGTCAATAGCACTAAGACCCCTTATGAGCTATGGTATGGAAGACCTCCCATTGTCAAATACTTTAGGATCTTTGGAAAGGAAATGCTATATTAGAAGAGATGAAGAAGACCTAGGAAAGTTTGATTCAAGAAGTGATGAAGGAATCTTTTTTGGTTACTCAACTAGAAGCAAGGCTTATAGATGCTACAACAAGAGACTGGGAAAGATGATTGAAAGCACAAATATCAAGGTAGATGAAGACCTATATTAGATCTCACAAGAATTAGAGGACTCCCAATCTGATATCATTCCATGTGTTGAAGATGAAGAAGTGAAAGAAGAAAAGGAACAAGAACCAGAGAAGATGCCTAAGACTCTAGCAAAGTATGTTTAGAAGAACCACTCAATAGATCAGATCATTGGAGATAAGGTTGAAGGTGTGTAGACAAGGAGAAGGCTTGCTAAGACACATGAGAAAGTAAACTTGTGTTTGTTATCAAAAGTAGAACCCAAAACCTTTGTTGATGCTAGAAAAGATGATGGATGGATAAAGGCCATGGAAGAAGAATTGGATCAGATTGAGAAGAATCAAACATAGGAATCAGTTCATAGTCCAACAAATAAGAATGTTATAGGAACAAAGTGGGTGTTCCAGAACAAGTTGAATGAAGAAGGTGGAGTTGTAAGGAACAAAGCAAGATTGGTATGCAAAGGATACATACACGTTGAAGGAATTGACTTTGAGGAGACTTTTGCTCCAGTAGCCAGGATGGAGGCAATCAGAATGTTCCTTGCTCTTGTTGGTCATAAGAACTTCAAGGTATATCAGATGGATGTTAAGTCAGCTTTCTTGAATGGTGATCTAGAGGAAGAGGTTTATATTGAACAACCAGATGGTTTCCAAATGTTAGACAATCTAGACATGGTGTGTAGACTCAAGAAGGACTTGTATGGTCTCAAACAAGCACCTAGGGTTTGGTATGCTAGGTTTGAAAAGTACTTACTTCAATAGGGCTTTAAGAAAGGTACTACAGATAGCAATCTTTACATCAAGGAAGAAGGAGACATGATATTGATAGTTCTAGTATATGTAGATGACATCATCTTTGGTAGAGATGATATGTGTAAGAGGTTTGTAGAGGAGATGCAAAAAGAGTTTGAGATGTTTATGATTGGGGAGATGTCTTTCTTCCTTGGACTTCAAATTGCTCAGCTAGATGGTGGTATCTTTATTTCTCAAGCTAAGTATGTCAAAGAGTTGTTGAAGAAATTTGGTATGGAAGATTCAAAATAAATGAGTACTCCCATGGTCGTTGGATGCCACTTGAGCAAGGATGATGAGTCTCCAAAGGTGGATCAGACTGTCTATAGATCTATGATTGGAGGATTGTTGTACTTGACTACTTCCAGACCTGATATTATGCATGCAGTATGTGTGGTTACCAAATATCAAGTTAATCCCAATAAAACACATGAGAAGGCAGTGAAAAGGATATCCAGGTACTTGAAAGGAACTTAAAATTATGGATTATGGTATCCAAGAGGTAGTGACTTTGATTTGAGTGCCTACATTGATGTCGATTGGGCTAGTTGTGTTGATGATAGGAGTACAAGTGGCGGTGCTTTGTTTTTAGGAATCATATTGGTTTCATGGAAAAGTAAGAAGCAAGATTCAGTGTCCTTATCAACTACAGAGGTAGAGTACATTGTAGCAACATCCTATTGTACACAAGTGTTGTGGATGAAGCAAACCCTAAAGGATATCAAGGTATTGTATGATGAGCCTATTCCTATTTTGTGTGACAATACAAGTGCTATCAATATTTCCAAGAATCTAGTGATGCATTTTAGAATGAAGCATATAGCAATCAGGAATCAATTTTTGAGAGAGAAGGTTGTAGATATGGAAGTGAAGTTGGAATATGTTCCAACAAAGGATCAGATTGCAGATATTTTTGAAAAGGCTCTTGCAAAGGACACTTTTGAAGATCTCTAGCAGAGGACTAGGGTAATTGCCCATCCTTCTTGCTAGATGCATAGTGGTGCACCTGTCCAGGGGGATTTCATGTTATATCTTGTTCCTAGACTAATGGTGGCTACCTCTCAAGGGGAGCAGATAGTGGTTGTTGATGATAGGGGGAGTCTATTTGCTACAAGAAGAAGTCATGATTTAAGAAATAATGTGCAAGTATGTGGTTTCCCTTTGTCCTTGATGTCAAAGGGGGAGAAATGTGTAGGTATGTGTTGCCATCAATGCCAAAGGGGGAGATTGTTAACACATATGGTTCCTAGGGTTTGTCATTGATGTCAACACTATCCAAGGTTGTCATTGATGTCAACACTTTCATGGAGATGTGATGGTGTTCATGGTTGGATGTCATGTCCTATCCAATAGAGAAGATACACTTCATGGTTGGATGTCATTTTGAATATAGTATGGATTACTGAAGTTCATGGTTGGATTTCATGTTGAATGTAATATGGATTATTGAAGTTCATGGTTGGATATCATGCCCTGATCAGTGCAGAGTTGAATATGAAGTTATATTAATATGGGAATTAGAAGAAATAAGATAATTAGATGTTTTTCTAATGTTGGGAAGATGTTAGTAGTAGCCTAAATCATGTATGTTCCAAGTTTCATGATGTTTGGATTACCATAAGAGTGTTTTGTTGTTGATGGTGTGAAGACAGTGTTGGTTCTATGAAGGTGTGGAATGCTCTGCATTCCTCCACATTTGTAGATATGACTATATGATTCTAAAAATATGTTCAGGGTGCAGTGAAGGTGATAATTCTAAAGTTTCAGATCATTTGTCCTTCCACTATGAAAGTTATGCATGATAGAGTACTAGCATGTGTACGGGCAGAGTAAACTGGTGTTGAAGGCCTATTGGAATGCTCTACATTCCTCTAGATGTGAATGTTTGGATTTGTGTTTTTGTGGACATGTTTATGAATGTGCATTACATTCTTCTTTGCAGTTTACAGGTTCTTGGTGGTCCACATGCTCAATTTCTTAATCACAGTATGTTGCAGTGTGTTCTAGATGATAGGTTGTTCTCAGAGTTTATGGTTGAATATGTGTGGCACAAAATATTTGATGTGCAGAGGTAAAGAGTGTTTGGAGATGTTGTATGAGTCTTGTAGAGTAATCTAGAAGAGTTTCATGAATATATTTCTTGTTTCTAGTACCACACAAGGTTCTCAAGTTGTTGTGGTCATTATGCTTCAAGTTTCATATTTCTTTGCTTATGGTTGTCCTATTTTCAAATGAGCAGAGTGTCTAGATGTAATTCCTTGGTGTTTTAAGTTGTGAAGGATGTTTTTGACCTGATTAAGAAAGTGTTGATGTCTGCAAGGCATGGGTCTTATGTTGGTGTAGCATGTAGTCTTGTTTAGGACTTGTCCTCTACACGTTTCATGTTGTGTGTTTTCTGGCCGACTTGTAAATGTATTTTTTATGTTGTCTCTGGATGACAAGCAATGTAATATCATGTATAAATTTTAAATCAAAGTGATTTAGGCAAAGTGTGATTGCAAAGTGATTGATAAGGTTCTCAAGAAAGAAAAAGAGCAGGATGACTGTATTATGATGTGTGACTGAAGGAGAAAGAGAAAAAGCTGTAGATGTCCTAATTCATCTTGAAGACTTATATGTGATAGTGATCAAGTGCAAAGTGTGCCTAATAAATCTGATCATCAGAAGGAAGTGTGAAGAGGTAGTATTGCAATCATCAAAGGTGTGAATTTCAATGTCAGTTTTCAGACAATAGAAAGATTGTCATACTGTAATCTGTTCTAAATGTGTTCTTAAATCAGGGAGTAGTAGCTTCCTTGGGAGTGACCCTAAAACAAAGTATTCAGGGAGTAGTTGCTTCCTTGGGAGTGACCCTAAAGCAAATTTTTCAGGGATTAGTAGCTTCCTTAGGTTGTAGCCCTAAAACAAAGTCAGTAGGGAGTAGTAGCTTCCTTGGGTTGTAGCCCTAAAACAAAGTTGTTATTTGAGATTCATTTATTGTGAGTTAATCATCACCTAGGTTTTTCCCTTCTTGGTTCTTCCATGTATATTTGGTGTTTTGTATTGATGTGCATTGTGTTAATCTTTCATGCTTATGTTATTATTGTAATGCTTAAGTTTTAATCTACTCTGGGTAAGTTGAAGTTGTTTAGATACTGATTCACCCCCACCCCTCTTAGTATCCTAGTGTGTTTAATGCCCTCTTCGTATAATTCCAATGTTTTCTACTAGGGTTAGACATAAACCTACTCAAAACTCCCATTGCTTGGGCAATATATAGCCTAGTACAAGTCATTACATACATTAAACTTCCTACAACACTAGCATATGGCACATTAGTCAAATCCTCAAAATCATCCTCATTTTTTGAACACATGTCTAATGAAATCTTATTTCCAATGGGCAAAGGAATTCTAACTGGGTTACAATCCTGCATGATAAATCTCTGCAAAATGGTATTCGCATCCTTACTCTAAGATAACCAAATCTTTCTATTACCTATGTCCCTCCTAATCTCCATACCCAGAATATACCTGGTTGCACCAAGATCCTTCATGTCAAATGCACCTAAAATTTGGGCTTTCAATTCACTGATCATACCCTTAGTATTGTTGAAAAATAATGTCATCAACATACAATGCAATGATCAATATGGAATCATCAATACAATGAATGTACACACAGTGATCCTCCTCACTTCTAACAAAACCCAAGTTCAAAAAAATGAATCAAACTTCTAGTACCACATTCTGGGAGACTATTTCAAACCATAAATAGACCTTTTTAATCTGTAAACCCATTATTCTTTCCCTTTTACCTCAAACCCTGTAGGTTGTTACATGTGAATTTCTTCCTCAAGATCTACATCCAAGAATGCATTCTTAACATCCTTTTGCTCTATTTCCAAATCAAAACTATAGCAATGGATAAGAAAAATCTAATAGAATTTAATTTAGCAATAGGAGAGAATATTTCACCAAAATCAACTCCCTCTCTGGGAGTAGCCCTTGGCTACTAGTCTATCTTTGTACTTCTCCAATGAACCATCTGCTCCAAACTTCTTCTTGAAGAACCACTTGTAACCTATGGTATTTCTTCCTTTGGGAAAACAAACAAGATCCGAGGTTTTTCAAGAGTCTAAAGCCATCATCTTCTCCTACATGGCTAACTGCCAAGACTCACTATCATCTACATGAATAGCTTCCTTGTAGGATCTAGGCTCATTGTTGGTACTCAATAAACCAAATACACACGTAAATATGGTGGGCTATACCTATCAACTGAATTTTGTTGTCTTGTGGATCTCCTCAAGGGTAGAGTAAGAGACTCTTTTGGTTCTTCTGGATGTTCAACTTATTCTGTAACAATAGAGTCTTCCTCATCAGAACTACTTTTGCTTGAATCGTCTTCTTCTTCTTCACCCCCCAATCCATCCTTCTATTCTTCTAGTTGTACATCTTCCTATTTTAAATCAAAATGCACTACCTTTGACCTTTATTTCTGTTTTGTTCATTTAGGTTCAAGAATAGCAAGCTTAAGTTCCCTAAAAATAACATCTCCAAAGAAAACAATATTTTTGGTTAGAGGATCCCAAAGCTTATAATCTTTAACATTCTAACCATATCCAATGAAGATGCATTTATGTGCTTTTGGATCCAACTTAGATCACTTTTATTTTGGAACATGAACAAAAGCCTCATGGCTAAAAATCCTTAAATGTGAAACAGAAGGTTTCTTACCTATCCACACATCATAAGGTGTCGAATCAAGAGCCTTACAAGGAGTTCTGTTAATCAAGTAACAAGTGGTACACACAGCCTCTACCCAAAAATATTTCTCCAACTATGAATCACTCAACATACTTCTAGCTCTTTCCATGATTGTTCGATTCATCCTTTCTGCAACACCATTCTGTTGTGGTGTATACGAAGTTGTTTTTTTGTCTAATTGTACCTACATGCTTACAAAACTCATCAAATTCCTTAGAGCAATATTCCCCTCCATTGTCAGATCTTAATATTTTTATCTTTAATCCTGATTGGTTTTCAACTAAGACTTTAAAATCCTTAAACTTAGTGAAAACTTCATTTTTGTGTTTCATAAAATAAATCCATGTAAATCTAGATACATCATCAATGAAGGTGACAAAATAACAAGATTTTCTAATAGAATCATTATCCATAGGTCCAAACATATCTGAATGAATAATCTCTAACTTATCTTTTACTCTGTTACTTCCTAAAGGAAATGATGTTTTGTTTTATTTACCAAACACACAATGCTTACAGAATCAAAGTACTCATCAAAATAAGAGAAGTCATCCAACAAATCTTTATTCTTAATTGTTTTTAAAACATTATTACTTGTGTGACCCAATCTATGGTGCCACAACATACAAGTGTTTTCAAAAGCCTAAAAAATATAAGAGGAATTACAAACTGTAGGGGCATCTAGCCTAAACAAGGTTCCCAATCTTTTACCCTTCGCTACCACTAGGTTTCCTCTCACCAATCTGCAACCATGATTATCAAATGTTATATGTATTCCCAAATCATTCAACTTTGAAACTAAAATCATATTTCTAGCCAATCTAGGAACATGCAAAACACCAGGGAGAGTTTTAATTCTCCCATCATTGAAACACAACATTACCTTGCCTTTTCCAACTATTAGATATGTAGAGTTATCCCCAAGGTACACTTTACCTCCATCATACTCTTCGTATGTGGAAAACCATTCTTTATGTGGGGTCATATGATATGAGCATCCTAAGTCAACCAACCAATGATCATTAGAAACAACATTGCATGCAGAAATTAAAATATCTTCACCTGCATTCAAGGACTTATCAGGAGTAGAAGCCCACTATTTATTTGGGTGTCTACATTCCTTTTTCACATGCCCTCTTTTTTGCAATTCCAACATTTAACTATGTTCTTCTTTCCAGGAGTCTTAGAACAACCCTTAGACTTGTCTTTAGACCCCTTCTGATCTCCTTTCGGTCCTCTTTCCTTGGACCTTCCCCTCACATTGAGAGCCTCGATGTTGCCCTTAGAAGTCTTCTTCCTCATCTCCCATGCCAACAAAGTTGCAACAAGGCAATCCAACTTTGGATCTTCAAGGTTAGTAGTAATAGCAAGGATAACATTCTCCCAAGATTTGGGTAAAGAACAAAGTAGAAGTATACACTTATCTTCCTCTTCAACTGTAGCATCTACAGAATCAAGTTGACTCAAAAGTAAATTAAAATTATTCAAATGCTCTGCAATGGAATCATCCTCTTTCATTTTAACAGAAAAATAATTTCTACTTTAAATAAAGTGTGTTTACCATGCTCTTAGCTTGATAGATCTCATCCAATCTCTTCCAAAGTTTGAATGCAATTTCTTCCTTCAAGACATTCGACAAGACAAAATCTACAAGACACAGTCGAATAGTTCCCCATTCCTTCTTATCCAACCTTTCCTGTTCTTCTACACTCACATCATCAAGCTTCTCTTTTGTAATAGCCAACCACTGGTTTCTTTCCTCAAGAAAATCCTCTATCTTCAACTTCCACAATTCATACCATGTACCATTGAACTTCTCAATGTCCAAAAGAGAGGTTGAAGTAGTGGATTAAGCCATGAATACTACACAAGATCTGCAAAACAAATTAACCAAATTTCCCATTGTAGCTAAACAACCTTCACACTACCACCCAAGAATCAAAACTAACCAGGCTCTGATACCAAATGTTAGAAATGAAGGCAACAACTACCCAAATGGAAATTTGATTAGAATATATTTATGATCTTAAATTAGTGTAATATGAACAGAGATTGCATACGGAAATGCAGTTACAACACAGGAATAAACACCATAGAAGAATAAACCATATCAACACTAGATATAATGTGGAGAAAACCCTTTCAGGTAAAAAACTCCACTAAGAAAAGAGGCTCAAGTTGTATTATCTTCAAAATCTGAAATACATAATACATTCACTTCCTCTATCTCTCCAACCTTCAATCTGGCAGAACCTGTGTACAAGAAAACTATTATAAACAACACCTTCAAGGCATTGTATTTATAGAGGTATTTCACTCCCCAAACTAGGCATCCACTTTCTTTCACCTTGGATACTCAAACATGCAACATTAAATGACCTCTTATAAGCTCATGACACTTGTCAATAGTCAACCATGCAAACTTGGGCGCCCATGGACAAGAATAGGCACTTACAAGGTAATAAATGTTGTCATAACTATCATCGATTCTATCATAACAGCCCCTGAATAGCATCTTCCCTATATGGGCACCTAGAGCCAAGAATAGCAACTTACAACTCATAAATATACATCATAAGTTGTCATATTATCATAGAATCTTATGACAACTTACAGTTGTCATACATTCTCTTACATCCACTTACCAACTTTATGGTGTGTGTCATACAAGACAAATATAGATGATTCCTCCAAGGTGGTGCCTACCCTCAATTACTCTTGATATTTACAATTACCATCAGTAAATGTTACTCCATAACTACTGCCAGTAACTCTGGAACTTACCGATGTAGTAACTCTGTAATTATTGTCCTTGATAATTAATTTTTTCCACTCCTAGTGAAACTTATACATCCCTTATGAGTAATTTAAAAATAATATTAGGAATAATAATTACAAGGATTTACAAGGTTAATGGTACCTAAATCTTAACAAGGAGATACACCCAAGGCCACAACACAATAAATTGACAACCCATGAACAACAACATAGGCTATGGTTACTCCAAACATGTGACATCATACAACAATTTGAAGAATGACTCCAACTTGATAGAAACATAAATGAAAACAATCGACAACCCACTCAACGTTGGAATCTTTAGAATACAAATAGGAGAACAGTAACTAGTGACCCTTCGATTCATATAGTTATTTCAACTACAATGGTCACAGAGCACCATATCAAAATCAATACCCAAGAAAGGCCTTAGGACTAGCCATCTACTCTCTGTGAAGTCCAACTCTCAAGCGAGCAAGACTACCCCCGTGTCTCACCTCCTCTCGACTGGCTACTTCCATGAGAATGAGAGTGACGTGGAGGTTCACCCTATAGAAAGGAGAAGAGTTCATGTGCTTGTCAAATCTGACTCGACCACCCTATGCAACCGAGTCATGTTTTTGAGTGTACAGTTCCCAACCCCCTCCAAGAAGACTCACAGGTTGGTATGCTCATAGTTGGTCTTAGTCATCCTACCCACCTTCTACCTCCACTCAACTATATGACCAGGGAGCACATGGCTAGCCAGATTTTAGAAAATTTCCTTGCCTTGCTTTAGTCATCTCTCTTACCTCTGACACTTAGCCTACCACAGAAGAAAATGAAGAGGGAATGATCACCATCTAGGATCTTACTCCTAATGATCCAAACCCCATTAATGTATGGGGTAAAACAAATGATCATGGTCCCCCTCTAGTGGTATAGCTCTCATCACTTGGCAGCGTTGTCTTGTATTTTGATTGTTTAGGCTTGGCCTAGTGTGAACTTTGGGGTGTGACTTCTTCCACCCACCTTTTTTTTGTGGATATGTGTAATATTATCTTTTTATAAGTAATATAGATGCTTATTCATCAAAAAAATGTGTTATCCAAATTGATAGTTATAAAAACCTTACATGTATTATTAGGAAGCTTTCATTAACCTTGAATTCCTTTCTAAGGCTTATTGCCCCACCAGACATCTCTATGATTAACATACCAATCATGTTTATATGGACCCTCAGAAACATCCTTTGATGTTTGAATATTTACTTCACATGCATACTTATGATTGCTACATATTTTTAGATGCATGATCATTCTAGGATTCACATGCATTTCAATGTGGGGGGAAAATATAATGGTGAAATTTGTATATGCTTTGCCATTTCCATTTAGTTTTGTGGTCATTTTGAGGAGAGTGCCTTGATACATTAACATATTGACAAATGGCATAATTTTGTGCAAAGTCAAGTCCCTTGCCCTATGTCACCCACCTACCCCTTACATACATCCATATGCACTTCTCCCCCTTTTTATCTCTATGTTCACACATTCCTATATATTCACCCTATTCATATTCTAATTAAACTTATTTATGTACATTATCCTAGACACACATTTCCCACCTTGATCCACCCAATTTTTAGTCCTAAGTCAAGTCCACAATCACAAGGTTGACCTCAAACCCTTGGACTTGACCCTTTCAAATTTAAAATTCTAATTTTAGCCAACTCCTGCCAAATTTTTATCCTCTAAGGGCTAACTAAACACAAATATACAATTTTTTTGCTATGTCCCTATATTTAAATGTATTCAATGTATTTTTTAGACAACCATGATTTAAGTTTATATTCACATATCCTTTGTATTTCACATTTCAATTAGAGCACTAAAAGGAATCTAGATCTACAAGAGCATCCTCAGGTGCATATGCATGATTGAAGTGTGTTGTCTTCGATTTTGCACACATATTTTTACAAGTTGACCTAAGAGAGCATGTCCCCTCATGACATGGTAATAGCCCTAATATGGTAGTTATAAAAAATTTCGACCCTCAAATATCATTAAAACACAAAAGAAGCTAATATGAATCAAGAAAACAGAAAAACAAAATTTCACAAAGTACCAAAGCAAGTCTATAGGTGAAGGCTAGACCCACGGCCACATACTTGATCCTAATCCCTAGACTTAACCTCATACGAAGGAAAAAGAATAATATGATCTTAAGATGAATATTAGACTGAGATTTCCTATTTCAGATCTCAAAATGTTACAAATTTCAAAACATTCATTTAAATTATTCTTTTTTTATTATAAAACTATCATTGTTTCTATTTATAATCATGCATTTTAATTATTGCAAAATATTACACATTAAATAGTCTAGATTAATTATATATATATAAACAAATCTACACTTTGAAAAAGAACCCTTTCTCATTAAAACATCAAAGTATTATATTTTTTACACAGTATCAAAGTGGGTAATCATTAAAACATCAAAATATTTAGCCGATAGGCTTATTAGTGGGAGCTTTTGCTCTTGAAAAATCTTCATCCTGCCTGCCTGCCTACTATGTCAAAAAATTCTGCCCAAAAGATCATCATCCTGCCTACCTGCTATGCCAGAAAATTAAAAATTACCACATTTTTTTTTCCTTTTTGCTATTCATTTTTTCGGTTCGTTCATTTTCAATCTTCAAACACAATGCTATTCCTAGCTTCATTCAACCTCACGCAGAGCTTTCCAAGCTCTTATTGATAGGAAAAGGGAGGAATGCATTCGGTTTCTACAAGACACCCTCGACATGTAGAAGACAATAATTTTTACCATGAATCCTGGTTATTTAGAGTCTCATCAAAACTAGAAAGAATGGAAGAAAACATTTATGGAAATGATAAAATAGAATCAGAAGACTGTTAAAATTGAAGAAATTAGTGAAATCGATCTAGAAAATGTGCCAAAATCCAGTATTCAGTTGGAAGCGACATTTGAGATGAAGATGAGCATCATAGCATAGTAGAGTGTGGTAAAGATGAGGCTTGATGATGATATTCCTCTCCATCTTCACTTTTTTTCCATAAAATAGTTCAAAATGATATTGTGAACTTCATTGTCAAGGAAGTGGTAGGTACTGGAGAATCAACAAAGATGGGCAGTATACTTGAAGAGAGCCCAAAAATAGCCACTAAGAGGAGGGACCTCCTCAAGAGTGTTAGTATGTTAAGAGAATCGAAATCTACACTTTCAAAAATTATCAGTAAGCTTGATTTTTGATAAGCTTGGAGCAATATAGAACTGCTTCTGCTATATGTTTTTGAAACGTTTTATTTTGGTCTTTTGGTTGGGGACACGATTGTAGTATTGAACAAAGATTGAAATTCTTACATCGCTACATATATAAGACTAATGTGGAAGAGTTGTCTTTTACGCTTCTTCCATCTCATTCTATTTGATTTTGTTCTACCATTTTCTACTTTATGACCTATTTCGTCCATCATCCTGCCTACTAGATTGCACTAGAAAAATCTGTCAATTTCTACTTTACAAGCTATTTCATCTGTTGTTGTTGTCAGGAAAAAAACATTTACTCATCCTGCTTTCTAATAAAACTTTATTATTTCTAATAACTTCAAAAGAATCACTCTGAATCGGACATGATGATAATGTTGGAATAAGGTGCCATTAACCTTGTAAATTCCAATATTGTATTTATTCCATTTATTATGTGTAATTTGTAATTACCCATAAGGGAATAAGTTAGTTTTACCCACAATGGTAATTTCGGATTCACCAGAGGTAATTAAAGAGTGACATTTATGGTTGGCAATTGTAAAACTCATGTGTAAATGAGTATAGGCACCACCTTGGGAGAATCAGCTATTTTTAGCATATATGACACATGTCATAATGTTTGGTGGGTCCATGTAAAGAATCTATGGCAGCTGCAAGTTTTCATAAGATTCTATGACACTATGATGCATATGACGGATATTCATTAGTTGTAAGTTGCTATGTTTAGCCCCAGGCACCCATCTTGGGAAGATACACTTTAGTGGTATCTATGACTATTATGACATGTCATAAGATGTTGTAAGATGCTATTCTTGACCTTGGGCGCCCAACTTTGCATGGGCATCTTTTGACAAGTGGAAGTTGCATGTATGACAACATTTGATGTTTACATGTGGGGGATTCTCAGGTGAGAGAAAGTGGATGCCTAGATTGGAGTGAGGATACTTTTATAAGTATTTTACCATGTATTTGTTGTAGCATATAGATTTACAGGTACTCAGGTGCTATCAGAATGTTGTCAGGTTGAAGACTGGTGGAGAGAGTTGCAAAGTTGTATTGTATAATCATTTTCAGATTAATACCAACTTGGGCCTCTTTCCTGTGTGGAGTTTTTTACCTGAAAGGGTTTTCACCACGTTAAACACTATGTTGTGTGTTTAATTTTTTGATTTGATATTTCTGTGTTGCATAGTTTTTTCTCTATGTTACAATCTCTATTGATAATGCACTGAGAAAAGATCATTAAACATATTAGAAATCAGATTTCTGTCGAGTAGTTGTGCTTTCATTTCTAACATTTGGTATTAGAGCCTGGCCATCTTTGACTCTTGGGTGGTAGTGTGGAATCTGTAGCTACAGTGGGAGATTTGGTTACATTTGTTTTGTAGATCTTGAGTTGATATTATGGATACATCCACCATTGCATCAACCTCTCGATTAGACATTGAGAAGTTCAATAGAATGGGGTATGAGTTGTGGAAGCTGAAAATGGAAGACTATTACATCCCAAATTATTGACTTGCTAAACCTTTTACTTTCTACTTGAACGTAAGTAAATTTATTGTGATGTTTAGATTAATGTCGAGGAAAGACATGGAGTTATATTGAATTTCATTTACAAGTTATGAAAATGACTGGGTTGTTATCATTTTAATATTGCACTATGAGATTTGGTTTGTCATTTGAATAACGACGCACTGATCATAATTTGTTGGATGCAAGTTTGATACAGGATTGCAGGTTGTGAGATGACTCTCGGAGGAAAGAAGAGAGAGAGTATCTTTCCAGGAGAGGGATAAAGACCTTGGGTTACAATTGATTTATTTGCCAAACTGAGTATAAGGTGTTTACTGAAAACATGAACTGAAGTGTCATGAGAGGTAAGCTTTGTCTTGCCAAGTTTACTTTTGAACCAAATCGACAGATAGTCGATATTATTGGCAAAACTTGTTAAGCTGTATTAAGTCGTCTTAGTCATTAATAGTGTTAACGATGTCGTTTGAGATCGATTTATAACTATTTATGTTTAACGTAAATATTACGACATTTTTGTCATCAAATGCTAGTCTTGTTACAACTATTAAGATTTTTGACATATTTAAGTGATTCGTAAACAATAAGACGTTTTCGTCGAAGTCATTGATATACGATTATTGTCGACAGATTGTGATGGGGAGACAAACTCGACCCATTCACATTATCCGTAAGCTTTGGTGATCAATTTATATGGTCATCAAATTAATGATAACCACCTTCTCTATTACCATGTCTATCTATTATGTTCTTGCGAAATCGAAGAGGGAATCTTTAAACATTTTCGGAGGCAATTACTACCCACACTTTCTTCATAAGAAATGTATGTCTTTCATTGAGGAGAAGTCCACGATTTGTGGGCACTTGTTTTAACCAACTTTGAGTGGACAAGAGTGGTTAGGAGCGAATATAAGTTGTTATTTAATGAGTTAGTCATGTTCGTTATGACATTAATTAGTGCTTCTAAAACAACGAACACCTCTCAATTCATTAGATGATCCTTGTGCTTTTAATGGCACACTGCTCACTGCCTTGTAGGACGTTATTGTTTTTTTAGGTAAGTGGTTATCTAGACATTGTGGGAGTTTGAGAATAGGGACTCCGTTGTTGTAAAGGCAAGCAAATAATTGAGTGGGAATGGAGAGTCCTCGCTATTTAAGGTAGTTGTTTTCAAAACACTAAGGTGGATGATGCGACCTGGAGGATTAAGTTCCATCAGTTTGAGTGGATCTTCATTACCACGAATCCCTCAAGCCTACAGGTGGAAACTAAGAGTTTATGTCGGCATGTATTTAGAGGTAACCATGGCCTTAAGGGGGGCATTTTTGGTAACAAATCAGTAGTGGAGTCGTAAATGGTGGGGAGTGGTGTTGAATACCGATGAACCTCTCAAACTACTGGGCAACATCTAAGAATAAATTGAGACTAGAAAAATGGAACGGGGAGTCCTCACGTGATATATGGGTTGTTTTAGCAAAACTCAGGAGAGGATGCCGCGATAGAAGGAACTCACTCTAACTGCTTGAGTAGAGTCTTAGTGTTAGTGAGTCATGGGGAGTGTTTTTGGGAGTCGGGTTGAGTATTGTTAGGATGACAGAGTTAGGTCATGCACGGTATCTTAGAGCAGGGGATTACTTTTTAAAAAAAGGGGATTATCATGAAAAGGGATGTGGAGCGAGAGAGTGGGCAGTGAGTAGGAAGAGGAGAACATCGAAGTTACCTTGGAATAGCTCAGTCGACGAGAAAGAAGAATAAAGAGAGAATAGGAAAGAAGTGTAGGAGGACGGATAGTGGATAGCTGTAGAAGTTTTGGAGAATAGGAGTAGAGATAGTGGAGCTCAGGCATTGTACAAGTATCTACCAGGTTCTTTATGTGTTGTAGTCATCTGTTTCTTTATATAACCTTTATCAATACTGTAGATCTGTCAGTATGGTAAGCAACTCATTGCATCTATTCTATGATGAATACTTGTTATATCAATGCTTATTAGGATATATTCTTTAGAGGCTGAATCTATATGTGTTAAGTACATATCTATTTGTGCCATAAAGACTTGAGCATATCATTACCTTGAGATATATGTATAATTGCATTCCTGTTGTAGTTTAATCATTAGTGAATGATATGTGAGTAATTGTTTTTCTGAAAGAGTCTATTGATGTCTTGAGTGGCATAACTTGGTAGAGAGAAAATGTAAACTATTTTATTTGATGATTGTTAAACTAATCGTATCTCTAAGAAATGTTACAAACTGGTGGCTTAGAATAAGCTAAAAATTTCTCTAGAATTATTTCTATGTTAGAGTGCATGTTGGATGCCGACAGTTGGTTTAAGACTATGTTAAATTAAAATCTATATCACTAAATAACTGTGTTAAGTAGATAACTCTAGTTATCTCTGTATTGCTTAACTGTTAGAAGAAGAATATTCTTCTATGTTAAACCCTCAACTAGGTGACAAGAACCTTGAGAACTTTTATACTTGATATGAGTCTTAAATTTCACATTATCTTGAGTAGCATAATGTGATTAATGTTGACAGGCTAGAGGTTCAACATATACTTTAAACTTAAATTCTTTTCTAGCGTTAGAATACTCAATATCCCTATACTATGGCATAAGGGGAATAAGAATTTAGATTCTTGATGATCCATAATAACTATGGCAAAACCTTTGAGTGGTAAAAGGGGTTAAGGGCAGATTCGAAAATGGGATAAGTGTCGTAGGACCATCCTTAATGTCTATTCCATAAGTTTTGATGAGTAAGGCATTATGGTAAACAATTATGATAGAATAGACTAAGTCTATTTAGAAATAACTTTGAATAGAATCATATATGGGAGTATAAGAAGTGATGGTCAATGACATCTTGTGAGGGTAATTTAAAGTATTCATATTCCTTTTTGTATAGGAGTAATTATTGAAGTTATAGTATTCTTAAACCATGACCGAGTTAAACTAAAGGTTGTCTATAAACCTTAGTCTTGAAGTTATGAGATAGGAATTTTTTTGATTATCAAGGGTAAATTAAAAACCCTAGTTTAACCAAGAAGGTTAAAGATTATTTGATAACATCTTTTTGGTTATAACCCATTTTACTTAGTTTGTATGGGTGGACACTAAGAGGTTGAGAACCCTAAATATTATATGCTCATTGAAAAGAGATTTGTTACTAGTTGATAATGTTTAAACTTAGGTAGGGAAACCTAATCATTTGATTTCTAGTCGACTTGTGGTATGAATCTAAAGCTTCAGGTTTTGCAAGTATGCAAGAGGTACAAGTAATGGTTAGTCAACCATAAAGTGTTTTACACCTTATAGGACACAACTTCTCTTAGTTATCACTTGTTGATAAGGGTGAGTCTCAAATGTTGCAAAGTCATAAAGAGAGATACCTAAGAATGGGTAGTCATTCCATAATGTTAATAGAGCAATGATAGTTCTTATGAATTCACCTAAGTCAGAAAGACTAGGTTTGAGTTAGGCAAAACTCATCAATTGAATCTTAATTTAACCTAGATATGGTGATTTTTATATTAAGGCATCGAGATCATTTTTAGATTGTGATTGAAGGGTCAAGTGCCTTGACTATGTGTAATTATTCTTACTTACAAGAAGGGAATTAGATTCCTAGACTATAATGCTTAACCTAGGTAAGGTTATCAACTTAGTCGCAATTAATCTATCTATGATTCTTATAAGACAATAAGTCGTGGACCCCAGATATTGCAATGATACAATGAGAGTCCTCGTAAAGAAAGAAAGTTGATAGGTCTATGGATTTTAGACAGTGAAAGAAAACATGTATTGGGTCGGGAAGACTAAATTGTTGAAATCATCATAACTTTTCAAGTTAAACATAATTGACCAAGTCGAACTATAGGAATGTGATAGTATCCAAGTCGAGTTGGGGTGGGTGAACATTACGACATCGTTCATTGCGAATGTCAATTTCTATTGAAACTATGGCCATAGTAATGCATTTGTCTATGCATGCATTGTCGGTTCACTGTATCTAGATTGCACATCCTATTGGAAATCATACTTAGCTAGAGGGTATCTAGGTTTGTATGATTGATAGAGTTGTGTAGGATACAACACTATGTACTCGGAAAGGCAAATTACCACTGGTCACCTTTGGTCTATATTCCTCGTGAAGGGTAGGGCCACTTCCTATGTGGAAGATGTGTGGGAGACCGCCGGTCTATGGATGGAGGTAAATCACTAGAAAGATACTCTCTCTCTCTCTCGCAGAAGACATGCCGAGGCTTGCGATAAAGATGTCAAATTTCTGGATGCAATATATCTTTGAGACTTGTGTTTCTTGAGACTAAGTAAAACATTAACTGATTTAGGTATTTATAATTGATTTACTTTTGTAAACATTATACTTGAGAAAGACAATATGGTTGATTGTATTTGTAATGAGATATCTTGTAATTGTAGTTACTCGACTATATGTTGAATAAAAGAAAAATTTTCTCTGTCTCATTTTTACCTTGTTGAAATTACTTAAAGGTGAATTTCTAATTTTTACTTTGTTTATAAAATGTGGATGTTACAAAGACTTGTTGGAAGAAAGAAACCAGTGGTTGGCTATTCAAAATGAGAAAAAACTTGATGATGTCTCTCCAGATGAATGGGCAAGGTTGGATAAAAAGGCATGGGGAACCATCCATTTGTGTCTTGCAGATTCTATCCTGCTGAATGTCGCAACGGAAGAGATTGCACATAGTTTGTGGAAACAGTTGGGTGAGATCTACCAAGTCAAGAGTATGGTAAATAAACTTTATTTAAAATAAAAATTGTTTTCCATGAAAATGAGAGAGGGTGATTCAGTTGCAGAGCATGTAAATTCATTTAATTTGTTGTTGAGTCAGCTTGCATCCATAGATGTTGATGTTAATGAGGAAGATAAATGTATCTTACTTCTTTGTTCTTTACCTGAATCTTAGGAGAATGTCATACTGGCTATCACTGCTAACCTCACAGATCCAAAGTTGGATGTACTTGTTTCAGTTATGTTGTCACAGGAATTGAGGAAGAAGAGCTCAGATAGTTTAGGGGATGCTCTTAGCATCAAGAGAAGGGCTAAAGAAAGAGGACTGAAAGGAGATCAAAAAGGGGCTAAGGACAAGTCTAAGGGTCGATCTAAGACTCCTGAGAAGAAGAATATAGTTAAGTGTTGGAACTACATTCTAAGGGGACATGTGAAGGAGTGTAGAAACCCAAAGAAATAGTGGGAGAATGCTTCTAATAAGTCCTCGAATGCAAGTGAAGATCTTTTAATTTCTATGTATAATGTTGTTGCTAATGATCACTGGTTGGTTGACTCAAGATGCTCGTTTCATATGACCCCACATAAGGAATGGTTTTCCACATATGAAGAGTATGATGGAGGTAATATCTACCTTGGAGACAACTCTACATATCTGATAGTTGGGAAAGGCAAGGTATGGTTGTGTTTCAGTGATGGGAGGATTAAAACCCTCCCTAGCATTTTACATGTTCCTGGATTAGCTAGAAATCTAATTTCAGTTTTTAAGTTGAATGATTTGGGAATGCATGTAACATTTGATAAGAATGGCTACAAATTGGTGAGAGGAAACTTGTTGGTAGTGAAGGGAAAGAGATTGGGAAACTTGTTTAGGCTAGAAGCCACTATAGTTTGTAATGCCTCTTATGTTTCTGAGGCTTCTAAAAACACTTGTATGTTGTGGCACCATAGATTGGGTCACAGAAGCAATAATGTATTGAAAACTATTAAGAATAAAGATTTGTTGGATGATTTTTCTTATTCTAATGAGCACTTTGATTTCTGTGAGCATTGTGTGTTTGGTAAATAAAATAAAAAATCATTTCCTTCAGGAAGCAATAAAACAAAAGTGAAGTTAGAGATTATTCATATAGATGTGTTTGGACCTATGGATAATGATTCTATTAGGAAATCTCGTTATTTTGTTACCGTCATTGATGATGTATCCAAATTTACTTGGATTTATTTTATGAAACACAAATCTTTAGTTTTCACTAAGTTTAAGGATTTTAAAGTCTTAGTTGAAAACCAATCAGGATTAAGGATAAAAATATTATGATCTGACAATGGAGGGGAATATTGCTCTAAGTATTTTGATGATTTTTTCAAGCATGCAAGTGTTATCAAACAAAAGACAACTCCGTATACACCACAGTATAATGGTGTTGTAGAAAGGATGAACTAAACAATTATGGAAATGAAAGGAAGCTAGGTGTGCGGAAATCGCTTCCTACACTAATCTATTGAGGAGAGGGCTATGCAAATTTAACTTTATCCTAACTATTACAGCAATGTTAAACCATTAACATGAGATATTGCAGCAAAACACAAGAACCAGAAAGTAGACAGAAGAAGAGAGACAATGATTTACGGTGGGGAAAACCCTTATCGGGTGAAAAACCCCACACTCAGAAACCTACACAATGTATTAACAAATTTGAAAGTTGTTTACAATACACTTGCAATGCACGCTTCAATGGTCTTTGACACTCGTGTCTGGAGTCAATCCAACAGCATAACAGTACCTATAAACCTGTGATACAAACTCCATCTCCAAGCACCTGTATAAATAGGAAATACAAGGTAATATTAGACCTTTCTTGGAATGGGCATCCAACATGGCTTCATGGACCAAAACCCACACTCAAAGACACTTGGTCAACATTGTAGAATGTGCCTGACACTTGTCCACAACTCCCATCCCAAAGAGGTCACCTATTTCCAAAATGGGCTATGACAGATGCTCTTACGACACTTACGACCGTCATAGAACCTGTCATAGCGGTTACAACTTACAACTCTAAGAGAATTTGTCATACACATGCTATAAATAGCATATTCTCTTACAACATGTCATATTCCACCTTGGGGTGCCCAAATATGCCTTATTCAAAGATGCTTCATGACACATGTCATCTACTGTCTTTTAACCTCCTATTTCTGACTCTTACATGTCATAGATTCGTCATAGGAATCCGTCATAACTATTTTGGTCAAACATTCCTTACACAACACGGAAGATGCCAAAACATGGCAGAATATTCCTACCACTAATTGGGATGCCTATCTCCTCCTATGAGGACAAAAATACAAGTTGTCATAATCCATGTAGGATTGACACATCACCGTGCCACATCCCACAATATGACAATATGGATTTTCCAAATATTTACAACATAGGTAATTAAATAATAAATACAAACATTACAAATGCAGAGAATTACCAAGGTTGAGACACCTTAATTCCCAACAAGAAAGAGCCAAAAGTATGCTAAGTGATGCACAGTTGGATAAATATTTTTGGGTAGAGGTTGTGTGTATTGCTTGCTACTTCATTAACAAATCTCGTTGTAAGGCTCTTGATTCGACACCTTATGAAATGTGGATAGTTAAGAAATCCTCTATTTTACATTTTAAGGGTTTTTTGGATGTGAGGCTTTTATTCATGTGCCTAAGGAAAAGTGATCTAAGTTGGATCCAAAAGCTAAAAAGTGTACATTCATTGGATATGGTGATAATGTTAAAGGTTATAAGATTTGGAATCCACCAACCCGTAAGATTATCTACTCTAGAGATATTATTTTCAGGGAACTTAGAGCTATATCTGAACTTGAGCAGCCAAAAGAAAAAGATGAAAAGGCAAAGAGAGTGCACTTTGATTTAGAGCAGCAAGATGCACCTCAGGAAGAATAGAATGATGGATTGGAGGGTGAAGAAGAAGAAGATTCGAGTAGTTCTCATAAAGATGAATCTATTGTTACAGAAGAAGTTGGTACAGATGATCATGCAGAAGAATGAGTTGATACTCTTACTCCACCCTTGAGGAGATCCACAAGACAACAGAATCTAGTTGACAGGTATAGCCCACCAGATTTCTATTATATATTTTCTTTATTGAGTACTAATGATGAACCTAGATCCTACAGGGAAGCTATTCTTGCAAATGATAGTGAGTTTTGGCAGTTAGTCATGCAGGAGGAGATGATGGCTTTAGACTCTTGTAACACCTAGGATCTTATTCAATTTCCCAAAGGAAGAAAGGCCATAGGTTGTAAGTGGATCTTCAAGAAGAAGTTTGGAGTAGATGGTTCATTGGAGAAGTACAAGGCTAGACCGGTAGCCAAGAGCTACTTCCATAGAGGGGGAATTGATCTTGGTGAGATTTTCTCTCCTATTTCTAAATTGACTTCTATTAGATTTCTCTTATCCATTTCTACAGCCTTTGATTAGGAGATTGAGCAAATGGATGTTAAGACTACGTTCTTGCATGGAGATCTTGAGGAAGAAATTTATATGTAACAACCTATAGGTTTTGAGGTAAAAGGAAAAGAACATTGGGTTTACAAGTTAAAAAGGTCTCTCTATGGTTTGAAACAGCATCCCAAAATGTGGTATCAAAAGTTTGATTCATTTGTATTGAAATTGGGTTTTGTTAGGAGTGAGGAAGATCAGTGTATTTACATTCATTGTATCGGTGATTATATACTGATCATTGCTTTATATGTTGATGACATGTTATTTTTCAACAATACAAAGGGTATGATCAGTGAGCTGAAAGCTCAACTTTTAGGTGCATTTGATTGTTAGAAATGAAAGCAACACTACTTTAATGGAAATTTGATTCAATATAAATTTCTGTAATCTTTAATTGTGTGTTATTAATGGAGATTGTAACCCAGAAACAAAACTATGCTTCACAGAAATGCAAAATTAGAAAATTGAACACATGACACAATGTTTAATGTGGAGAAAACCCTTTCAGGTAAAAAACTCCACATAAGAAAGAGGCCCAATGTTTGTATTAATCTAAAAATGAATTACAATACAACACCACCAATCTCTCCTTCAGTCTTCAATCCGACAGCATTCCGGCAGCCCCTGAGTACTTAAAATCTATATTGTAGCAATAAATACATGGCAAATACTTATAGAAATGTTTTCCAACTCATCTTAGGTGTTCACCTTCTCTCTCATGAGATTCCCCAACATGTAAACATTAAATGCCATCTTACAAGCACCTTCCACTTGTCTAAAAACAACCATGCAAAGGTTGAGTGCCCAAGACTGAATCTGGCCTCTTACAGCATCTTATGATGCATCATAACCATCATAGATTCCACAAAAGAGTATCTTTCTAAGATAGGAACCTTGGGCTAAATATACCAAATATACAACTAACATATCTATCATATGCGTCATAGAATCTCATAATCTTATGACAACTTGCAGCTGTCCTATATTCACTTACCAAACATTATGACATTTGTCATACATGTCAAATATAGTAGATTCCTCAAGGGAAAATGCCTAACCTCATTTACTTTGAGTTTTTACATTTGCCAACAGTAAAAGTCACTCTATAATTACCTCCGGTTACTCCAAAATTACCCCTGTCGATGAAACTAGTACATCTCCTCATGGATAATTATAAATTACATATAATAAATAGAATAAATACAATATTAGGATTTACAAGGTTAATGGCACCTTATCCTAACATTGATATGAAGGATCTTGGAGCTGCCAAGTATATTCTAAGAATGGAGATCAGGAGGGACAGAGGTAACAGAAAGCTTTGGTTGTCACAAAGTAAGTATGTGAATACTATTCTGCAGAGATTTAGTTTATAGGACTGTAACCCAGTTAGAGTTCCTTTACCCATTAGTACTAAACTTTCATTAGATATGTATCCAAAGAATGAGGATGATTTTGAGGATATGTCTAATGTGCCATATGCTAGTGTTGTAGGAAGTTTGATGTATGCAATGGTTTGCACTAGACCAGATATTGCCCAAGCAATGGGAGTTTTGAGCAGATTTATGTCTAACCCTAGTAGACAACATTGGAATTATTTGAAGACAGTGTTTAAATATCTTGCAAGTACTCGTGATCATTATTTGGTTTATTTTGGTACTAATAGTGCTGATAAATCTTTGGACATACAGGGATTTGTTGATTCAGATTGGGCAGGTGACTTGGATAGTCAAAGGTCCATTAGTGGCTATATGTTTACTCTGTTTGGAGGAGTAGTGAGTTGGATGAGTAAGAGGCAGCCCATAGTTTCTTTGTCCACCACAGAAGCAGAGTATATGGCTGCTACTCATGTCTCTAAGGAGGTAGTTTGGTTGAGGAGACTGTGTACAGGTATTGGATTTGATTGAAGGATTATTCAAATTGGTTGTGATAACGAGAGTGCTATCTGTTTGGCCAAGAATCCTATGTATCATGCTCGGACTAAGCATGTTGATGTTCAGTATCACTTTGTTTGAGAGTTGGTTGCAAATGGACAAATTGAGCTGAAGAAGATAGACACTCGGGAGAATGTTGCAGATTCATTGACCAAACCTGTGAGCACAGAGAAGTTCGTGTGGTGCAGAGAGGCCATGGGCCTTGTTTCTAGTACCTGATTATTTCATTTGGTTTCCTATGGGTTGATTTACAATGTATAATGTCAAGTGGGAGAATGTTGAAATAAGGTACCATTAACCTTGTAAATTCTAATATTGTATTTATTCCATTTATTATTTGTAATTTGTAATTACCCATAAGGGAATGGTTTAGTTTCACCTACAGTGGTAATTCTAGATTCACCGAAGGTAATTAAAGAGTGACATTTATGGTTGGCAATTATAAAGCTCATATGTAAATGAGTATAGGTGCCACCTTGGGAGAATTAGCTATTTTTAGCATATATGACACACGTCATAATGTTTGGTGGGTGCATGTAGAATGCATGACAACTACAAGTTGTCATAAGATTCTATGACACTATGATGCATATGACAGATATTCATTAGTTGTAAGTTGATATGTTTAGCCCCAGGCACCCATCTTGGGAATCTATACACTTTGGTGGTATCTATGACTATTATGATGTGTCATAAGATGATGCAAGATGCTATTCTTGACCTCGGGCGCCCAACTTTGCATGGGTATCTTTTGACAAGTGGAAGTTGCATGTATGATGACATTTAATGTTTGCATGTAGGGAATTCTCAGGAGAGAGAAAGTGGATGCCTAGATTGGAGTGAGGATACTTTTATAAGTATTTTTCCATGTATTTATTGTAGCATATAGATTTACAGGTACTCAAGTGCTGTCAGGTTGAAGATTGGTGGAGAGAGTTGCAAAGTTGTATTATACAATCATTTTTAGATTAATACAAACTTGGGCCTCTTTCCTGTGTGGAGTTTGTTATCTAAAAGGGTTTTCTCCACGTTAAACACTATGTGGTGTGTTTAGTTTTTTGATTTGATATTTCTGTATTGCATAGTTTCTTTTCTATGTTACAATCTCCATTGATAATGCACTGAAAAAAGATGATTAAACATATTAGAAATCATATTTCCGTTGAGTAGTTGTGCTTTCATTTCTAACAATGTACACATGGACAGGAGATGATTTTGACATGTCAGGTCATTTGTTGTCCTATCTCATTTGTTAACCCCTGGACGTTTGTAGTTGATTACATGGCAAAGGGCATATATGTGTATTTGTTGCTTTTGCTTCTAGTAATATGCATTCTTCTTCTCTTTAATCGATATTTCTTAGAATAGGAGATGGGTTTTATTTGTTAATATGAATTAATTTTACAATTATTATCATTCAAACGCATCGACTTGTCAATTTTTTTAATCTTTGGCCAGAATAAATCATTTATTGTGTTTTAATTTTTTTTATTTTTTTCGTTAGAGTAAATCTAGAGTTAAAAATCATTAATTGCGCCTATTTTGTCTTAGATACTTAGCCGTTGAAATCTATACAATCTTGTCACCCATAGTTTTAACCCCAAAAAAAGTTCTTGTTTTTTTAATGATATGTTGCTAACTAGCATGTGGAATTTTTGAGTAAATTAGAGTGCACGAAAAGTATATTTAATTTTCAAGCCAACACAAAGGAATTTATGTATTGCTTTGTAGTGTTGGTTTTTTCTTTTGCTTTTGCTTGACTCAGCACTTAACCAAGTTATATATACATATATATATATATATATATATATATATATATATATATATATACATATATACATATACATATATATATATATACATATATATATATACATATATATATATATATATGTATATATATATGTATACATATATATATATATAGTTTATAATATAATAATTAATTATATATCCAATATTAATATATATTATTTGAAGATTGATTTTAATTTATTGATATTTAGTGTATTTATTGTAATTAAAGTTATTAATATATATTGTTTATAATATAATAATTAATTATATATCAAATATTAATATAAATTATTTTTAAGATTGATTTTAATTTATTTATTATAACTAACTATGATTAATTACTTATAGTTTAATATCAAAACTATATTGCTATGTTTTTTATTAGAGTAGTTGGAAAAGAGGGTCTAGAACCCTATACAAAGCAGCCCCCAAGGCAACAAAAAAGGCAGAAACTGGGACTGAACCCAACACAAATGCCCAAAGGGCAGAAAAACAAGCCACAAAAAGGCCAAACAAAGCAGAAACAATGGAAGAACAGACGATCAGTGACAAACAGAAGTAAAGGATCTAAACAAAACCAGATCCTAAAGGTAGTAACCTAACACCCTTGATCCTCTATCGCGAAGCCGCGACAGACTTAGGTAGCCCTTTCTACTTTCTATGATCAACAATCCAAGAAAGCCCAGACTCAAAGTCCTTAGAGTGAGGAGAAAGGAGGGGCCCCTCACCTGACTATGTAGCCAAGGGGCAGTCATGCGCTAAAGAAGAGGCCAACAATGCAGCAGAGGAATCCAAATTTGCTAAAGATAAAGAACCTACAGGGACAACAGCATGGACAACATCTAGAATAGGATCAGCAAGAACAATAGTAGGAACAACATCCTGAATAGGACAAGCAAGAATAGTGGCAGGAACAACATCCTAAACAGGACTGGTAGAAGGAACAATAGTAGCATCGGTTGCAGAAGAAGCCACCAAGGGCTCCCTAGCAGGCACCTGAGAAGAATCAATCTCTAGGGAAGGCTCGCCCTCCTGAGAGGAGTCATTAGAAAAAGATGCCAAAATAGTCAAATGATCTAAGAGAACATCCTTCCACCAAGTTGTTGCACCCTTATGACGAGAATGAGGGCAACCAGAGGCTAAGTGACCTATAGAGAAACATCACTTGCACCAAAAAGGGAGACCCTCATAGTCCAACAATTGTGTCCATGGCATGTCCACCATCAAAACAACCTCTCCAAAGAGGGGTTTAGAGAAGTTAGTATCCACTAATATGCGAGCAACTATGGTATGCCCCATATCCGAAGTTGTAGCATCAACCTTCAGAAAATGTCCTAACATGTTGCCTATGGCTTCATAGTAGGAATCCTCCCAAAACTGGACAAGAAGATTGGGAAGACGAACCCATATTGGTCTAGTATTGAGCGGCTTGGTGAGAGGATTGAAGGAGCGAGCCCAAGGCTTGATGGACAATGAATGATCCCCCCACATCCAACTCCTGTCCATCACATAATCCCTCTCCACAGAGGACTCAAAGGTCGCAATGAAGAACCCCCTAGCATAGGGGTAAAGCTTAATCTTCCCATCAACCAACGGTTTTCAAGATTCCAGAATCCAGATGTGCAGGTTGGGGAGAGAGGGCCACAACCCATTGAATCTGCAGATCACACCTTTTCTTGAATTAAAATCCTCATTTTCAGAGACTTCTAGCCCACAAACCACCACCAGTGAGGAGCGGTTGTAAGGCAAGGCCATGGCCTTTAACTGTGATGTGCGAACAGCTTCAGAAAAGGAATGTCTTGAAGCTATCCCAGCAGCACCGTTACCTAAGGAACTAGCAGGCAGACCTGCCACTGGCATAGAGGCCCAATGCAGAGTACCACACTGAACCAAACCTTGGGGTTTAAGCTTCACCCCACCATCTGTCGAACTCCCAGCAGCCCCATGACTAGGCAAAGGAACACAGGAGGCAAGCACTTCTGGAACCAGAGCAGGCACCAATCTAATAGCCGAATCAACGACCAGATCGCGAGCAGGCATAGATCCATTAGCAGGAGCACGCGCAGAGCATATTTTCAAAAATTAAACTATATTGCTATGTTGAATTAAAGATTATTTTAATATTATTTAATAAATAGTTAACTGTAGTATATAGATATAATATTAATTGTAATTACCTATGAATAATTAATTAAAGGTATTAATATATATATTAATATATTGTTTATAATATAATAATTAATTATGTATCTAATATTAATATAAATTGTTTTTTAGATTGATTTTAATTTATTGATATTTAATGTATTTATTATAATTAATGTGAATAATTAATTATAGTTTGATATCAAAACTATGCTGAATCATAGATTATTTTAATATTATTTAATATATAGTTAACTGTTATAATATTAATGACTTTATATTAATTATCTTCTCACTTCCAATACTTTGTTAAAATTCTTTTATTAGTATTTTATAAAATTTAATGTATTAAATTTAATATTTTAAAATATTTAATTTATATCTTTATTTATTAATATATTTAATATATACAATTTAATATATTTACTAGTGTTTATTTACTAATGTTTATAATTTTATAGGAAAAAATAATGCGGCTTTTTTTAAAGAGCAACCAGCTGCAGTTGTTTACCACTTATACTTCTTCCTCATTCACTGCCACAAATACAATCTTCTCGCATAAAGACACCTTTACTATGCCCACTATCTATATCCTTCAATAAAAACACTAAATAGTTGATTCAAATTTGAAGTTATCTAGTTGATTGATCCCAATTTTGAACAAAACTCTAGGATATGTGAAAACAAGCCCTAAAACTATGAAGCCAAATATATATAAAATTATGAAATATTTAAAATATATCATAAATTAAATGTTTAAATAGACCAAAGACTTTGGTACATCTTATAAGTAAGGAATTTCGACAGTCTCCAGAGGATTAGTCTCCCCTCCGCTAGCCTCCTCCTCCACCAAAAGCTGGCATAAAAAGTAAGCCCAGGGCAAGGGTGGTTGAGCTCGCTGGGCAGAGTCGCAACGCCCCAGAATATTCTGGGCTAGGGGATACCTTTGGGTTAAAAAAAAAAATTGAATTTTATTTTATATTTATATTTATTAATGTATAAAGTTGGTTTCCACATGTATAGCAGAAAATTTTCTTATTGTTGTACATATTTAACATAAATGTTTTTTTGTTTTTGAATTTTTCACTTTGTATTTTGAAACTATTCACATCACTAAATATATGTTGAATAATGGTAATTTTACGGTTAAAACTGAGATATTGATACACCCTATCAAATTCAGTGCAACTGCTAGTTAAGATAATCTAGTGATTATTAAGGGCCAATAGTAACTGCATGGTTTCTCTATGAATGCAAAGCTATTCTTCTTCAGACATTAGGGTGGTTGCAAGTGAAAGGAAGCTCCAGCCATTTAAGATCTTGCTTGAAGAAGAGTGAGTTGCAAATCAAAGAGAAGTTTGCAACCAGAATTTGAATGTGAGATTTTCAGAGCATCATGCAACCTTCTCTGAGTTTTGAGATCACATTTGAATACCTTTTTGGGTGAGATACTTGCCTCGAAGATCCATTACCATAGCTACAGCTTGTAGAAGGATTGCACATGACGGTTTGTGTGTTTTTAAGGAAACAAAACACTGATTAATCATTCAAATCAATGTTGTAGATTAAATAAGAAATTACCCAGCGCCATTCAACGCAGAGAAATATCATTGTTTCTTGCACACAAGACGACGTTAATCATTGATGGTCGTCAAGGTCCCAACAGCAAGCAACATTCCTCTCACGGCAAGCACCAATACAATCATTTTTTTGCCGTTTAATAGATGAGAATGTCGTTGAAGATCATCTGATCTGTAATCTAAGCCATATACAAATATGAAGTATTAATGAGCATGAATGTCTAGCAAGGAGACTTTGTGCCCAGCAACATTGGTGAATGCCATAATATTTCTAATGGACGGGTCATTGTTTAGATAGAGGGGAAGGATTTGTCCCACATGTAATGGTGTTTTATTGGATGTTTCTATTCCTTTAAAATGTCATATTAGTAATTGATTGATTGTATAGTTAATAACAGAAGCTTTGTAATAGTAAAGTGTGAATTTAGTTGTAATCTTATTTGTGTGAAGTGTGTATGTTTGATTTACAAGTGGAATGTTGTACTTGTAGAGGGTGAGGGTGTCTCAATTAAGTGTAATACTTGTGAATAATAATTTGGACTTGCTTAATAAGAAGATAATTTGGACTTGTTCAATAAGAAGAGATGTATACATTAGTACCAAAAATTAGTACCTGTGAATCATAAGTGGTATTGATACATAAGAATAAGAATATATATATATATAGTGGTTTTGTTCTACATCATTAAAATCTCATTTCTCTACAAAATCTCATCTACCTAAATTTAATAAATAATTTACTATCAGTTGGAACCCTATGTTCAATGAATATGTGGGTGATTTTTTCAATTACAGTAACAATTTTGTTAGAGAGAGTTTTTCCATAGTCAAATCCTTAATTACATGAAAAATGGTACAAAATGTATATAGTTTATTAAATGCATTGCTTATAGGATAGTGAAATAATTTTTAGAAAAATAATTAGAACTAAAAGCCATGTATCATAGCTTGAAATTCAATCCCATATTTATTAGAACAAAATTTAAAGGTGGTATATATATATATATATTTTAAATTATTTTGTGTAGTATTCGGTTAATAGGATTAGGATGTTCATTCCATGCCATGTAACAATAGGATTATGACTTTCATTCCATGTCATGTAATAAAAGGTTAGCATAATTAGTTGATAGGTTATATTTGTATCAAGTTTCACTCAAAAAGTTGTACGATGTTGAGAAATTGTCTCATAAAGTTGCACGATATTGAGAAATTGTCTCATGCCAAATTCCTTTTGTCGAGAAACTAAAAACTTGTGGTCATTACCCATTACACTTGAGAATAAATCATAGAGAAAATAGAGGCCACCTAGTAAAAAATAATCACCTTTCTTCTTGGCTAGGTCAAAAGAAAGTTATGGTCATTCAAAAGAAGAGTCGGTAGCTCAACTTAATTTAAAGATATTATATGCATTATTAATTATATGCACATAAGCATGTAAAGAAAATTATGTGTTATTTATTTTCAAATGGTCAAGTTGGCATAGGCAAAGGATAATGTCTATATGTGCATGTAGACAGCTTGCCTATATGTGGTGTTAACTGTTAATTTTACAATCAGATTTACAGTAAGGAACAAGAAAACACAAATGCACACATAACACAAAGATACCCTGGGAAAACCTCTCTCTTAGAGGTGAAAAACCCAGCAAGAAAAACTTAGATCCGATTATATTAATGGCAGAGGCAGATTACAACTTTGCCCAGCTAGGGCACAAAATGAATAAATCAAATTATCAAATCACATAACCAGTTGAACTATTGAACTCCTTGAATTATCGAACCCGTTGAACTGTTGAACCAGTTGAACTGTTGAACCCGTTGAACCGTTGAACTAATTGAACTGTTGAACCCGTTGAACTGTTGAACCAGTTGAACTGTTGAACCTGTTGAACCGTTAAACCAGTTGAACTGTTGAACCTGTTGAACCGTTGAACATATCGAATGGTTCAACTATCGGTAGAGCTCCTTGAACTGCCGAACCCATTGAACTGTTGAACCAGTTGAACCATTGAACCTATCGAACAGTTTAACTATCGACAGAGCTCCTTGAACTGTCGAACCCTTTGAACCTTTGGAGCTCGTTGAACCCGTTGAACCATTGAACCTTTTGAATGGTTCAACTATCGGCAGAGCTCCTTGCTAATTACAGATGAATATTGCTGGACTTGAAGTAGATCGCTGGTGGATAGTTTTTGCATAGCAGAATTCAGTGTGTTGCTGTATCTATTGTGACTACAAGTCACTTTACATTTATAGGAGATCACACAAATAATAACTTTGGTCAGCCTTAAACAATTTGGCGCCAAGTTATAATAATTCAAATTACATATAAGTTACATTGAAATAGGTCCCGACCTATTTACAATTTTAGGATACATTGAATAATGAGTTCACCCAATTAGGGCCTACCTTAAATCAGATAATACAACTGAGATTCTCAAAATGCTAAGGCCAATAGGCCATTAAGCATTTTATGACTAGGTCAGTCTCTAGAAGGGATCTGACCTAGCTACCAAAATCAACACTCCCTCTTAGTTGGGGAGGATTCCTTCATAAGGATCAAGTCACATAGTGACTACCACCATGGCTACTCCCATAGATGAAAACATAAGTGCTTATTGTCATCTCCACATGACGTTTACCATAGATACTCCCAGAGGGTAAATGAGCACATCATGGAATTTCTTCCATGATATCCACCATACCTACTTGCAAAGGGTGGATTCACCATGCCTACTCACAGAGGGTGGAAGAGGGTTTTCACCTCAAACATCTCCCAAAGAAGAGTGCATTACCACCATGCCTACTTGCAGAGGGTGGACCACCATGCCTACTCGCAAAGGGTGGAAGATACAGTATAATGTATTACTAATGCTGAGACTCCCTCTCAGTTAGGGCTTCATTCTCTACAACTCCAAGCTTGTCTCGAAAATATGCAAGCTTTACTCGAGCAAGAGGTTTGGTGAGAACATCCGCTGTTTGCTCATCAGTGCTGATGTATTTCAGCTGAATAGCATTCCTTTGCACCATATCCCGAATATAGTGATATTGAGTTTCCACATGCTTTGATCTGTCATGAAACACGGGATTGGCAGAGAGCTTCACATAGCTCTGGTTATCACTATGAATAATTGTAGGCTCCCAAGGTTGTCCAAACAATCCTGCAAGGATTTTTTGAAGCCACACTGCTTCTCGAGATGCCACACAAGCTACAATATATTCTGCTTCAGCAGTACTCAATGCTACTGAAGATTGTTTCCTGCTACACCAGGATATCATGGCGGATCCCAAGCTGAAGCAAACTCCAGAAGTGCTCTTTCTATCAGTGACCCTTCCTGCCCAATCAGAATTAGAATAGCCTTCCAAGGTAATAATTGTATTGGAAGAGTACTTCAATCCATATCCAACTGTACCACGTAAATATCTCAAGATATGCTTGGCTGCAACAAGGTGATCCTACCTTGGTGCACACATGAACTGGCTGAGGGCACTCATTGCATAGCAAATGTCAGGTCTAGTGTTAACTAGATACATCAAGGATCCAATCAGCTGCCTGTATTCAGAAGGATCCACAAGATCAGACCTAGCTGTAGATTCACTCAACTTCTTTAAGTTAGTTTCCATAGGAGTAGGCATAGGTTTACAATCTAACATTCCAAATCTCTTCAAAATATCAATGGTATATTTTCCTTGACTTAGAATAATTTCATTGGGTCTTTGCCATACTTCTAACCCTAGAAAGAAATGCATGAGACCTAGATCTTTCATTTCGAATTCTGAAGTCAATTCTTCCTTACATCTAAGAATGAGATGATCTTCTCCAGTTAGGAATAAGTCATCAACATATAAAACCAAAATCAACATTTCACCATTGAATACCTTGAAGTAAAGGTTAGGATCAGCATCATTCTTACAGAATCCTAGGCTTACGAAGTACATGTCAATTCTTTCATACCAAGCATGGGGGGCCTGCTTAAGGCCATATAATGCTTTCTTCTGCATACATGAGATTCTTTCTTATGGATCACAAAGCCTTCAGGTTGCTCAATGTAGACCTCTTCTTCAATAACACCATTGAGGAAGGCTGTCTTTACATCCATCTGATGCAACTTCCATCCCTTAGCTGCAGCAATAGCAATGATAGTCCTGATGGAAGTATATCAAGCAACAGGGGCAAAGGTTTCCTCATAATCTATGCCTTCTTTCTAAGAGAAGCCACGAGCCACAAATCTAGCTTTGTATTTCTCAATACTTCCATTAGCAACATGTTTAATTTTAAACAACCATTTGGAAGATACGACAGACTTACCTTTGGGTCTAGGCACAATATCCCAAACATCATTCTTGATGATAGACTGATATTCTTCATCCATAGCATTCTTCCATGCTTGTTGTTTCATGGCCTCTTCAACGCTAGAAGGTTCAGTCTCAATGAGATTGCACATCAATGCAACATAGTCAGAGAATTTCTGAGGCCTCCTACTTTTTCTGAATGTGCCACTTGGAGCTGCAAACTTTTCTACCTCTTGAATCTAGAGAGGTCTCTTCTTACTCATAGTAATGTCCCTAGGCCCATCGGTAGGATCCAAAGGTTCACTTGGATCATCATGATTTTCAGATTCTGTAGACTCTCTCTGAATCTCAATATCATGCTCAATATCCATGTCTTGAGGGTTATCATGGACTTCATTGTCAATCTCTATACTTGAGCCTTTAGATCTTTTGAGTGCAATATTTTCTTCAAAAGTGACATCTCTACTAACCTCAATAAACTTCTGACCTAGAATGTAAATTCTGAATGCTTTGGGTGTTTCGCTATAGCCCACAAGAATGCCTCTTTTGCCAAAAGGTTCTAACTTGGTTCTCTTCTCTTTGGGTACATGGATATATACTGGACTCCCGAAGATCCTCAAGTGATTGATATCAAGTTTGATCCTTGAAAATGCTTCTTCTAGAGTCATATCTTTCAATACACGGTGAGGGCATCTATTCTGAATGTGGACAGTGGTCCTAGATGCTTCAGCACATAGGAAAGTCTGTAGATCTTGATCATGAATCATAGCTTTTGCTGCCTCAACAATGGATCTGTTCTTTCTTTCTGCAACCCCATTTTGCTGAGGGTTGTAGGGAACACAAAACTCCTTCTTGATCCCTGCCTCAACACAAAAATCATGAAAACTACCCGAGGTGTATTCACCTCCATTGTCAGACCTTAAAACTTTAATTCTTTTCCCAGATATATTTTCAGCTAAAGCTTTAAATTCTTTGAATCTACTTAGAACTTCATTAGATTCTTTTAATTTGAGAAAGTAAATCCAAGTTTTCCTAGAGTAGTCATCTATAAAGATTACATAATATAAGAATCCACTTGGGAAAGCAACAGACATAGGTCCACATAAATTAGAATGCCCAAGAGCTAATTTCTCTTTAGACCTACTTTCACTTTGATGAAATGGACTCTTAGTGTTTTTACCCATAGCACAACCTTTGCTTGTATCATCATGAATATGACTAAGTTTAGGCATACCTTTAACTATCTTCTCAAGTGTACGGAGGGCTCAGAAATGAAGATGTCCAAGTCTTCTATGCCATAGCTCACTTGACTCAGGAGCTTCATGAATGAGAGCTTAAACTGGACGTGCTGAAAGCTTATATAGGCTCTCATACCTATTCCCAATGACAAAAGCTAATTTGATGCTGGACTTCTTAGGCCATGCAAGCACTCTTCCCTCAGAAAATGCAATCTGATAACCTTTATCTTCTAGTGCTGATATGGAGATAAGGTTTCTTTTGATTCTCAGCACAAATAAAATATCACTGAGGTGAAGAGAAATTCCAGAATCTAAATTAAGGGAAGTAGTACCAAAACCTCACAGAATAGCGAGCATCATCACCAATGACCACATGAAGATTAGACTCTTTCTCCACTAAATCTGAGAGGTGCTCTCAATAGCCGGTGATGTGTCTAGATGCACCACTATCAATCAGCCAAGCATCACTGTCTGAGGGTACATTGCTTGACAGAGCAGAAATGAAAAGGAAGTCTTCAGTATTAGACTGATTTGAGACTTCATTTAAGTTTGTTCCTTGTTGCTTAGACTGGGATAAACAGTCCCTTGCATAGTGACCAAATTTGTCGCACCTGAAGCACTTGATGTGAGACAGGTCCTTTTTCTTTTTCTTTGAATCATGAGGTGGATTAGACCTTTGACCTCTATTCCTCTTCTTCCAATAGCCTCCTTTCTTCTTGAAAAACTAGGCAGCAAGGACATGATTGTCTTCATGAATGTTTTTGATAACTCCTCTAGTAGCCAGTCGAGACTCTTCTTGAATACAGTTAGCCCTTAATCTGTCAAACTTGGGCAAATTAGCTCTTGCACTAATTCCTTGAATGTAGGATTCCCAAGATGCTAGAAGACCATTGAGGGCTAGCATAGTTAAATCATTTTCATCAACAATCTTTCCAATAGATGAGAGCTGATCTCTCAAATCAGAAATCCTCATGAAGTAAGCCATGACGGATTCACCTTTAGCCATCTTGATGTGATGAAGCTGTTGTTTCAAAGCTAGAACATGACTAGTGTTGTTGATTTCATACATCTCCAAGGTTCTGAACATTGTGCTTGCTGTCTTCAGCTTGGAGATGATGAGAACAATGTGGTCCTTTACTGAATCAATTAAGATCTTCTGAGCTTGAAGATCTTTCTTCCTCCATTGGGTCTTTTCTCCTTCTGCCTCAGGCTCAGAAGATTCTTTGGTCACAAAGTCTGCAAGGTCATTTTCATTCAACACAAGCATGATGCGGACTCTCCATGATGTGAAATTGGAAGCCCCATCCAATCTATCCTCCACCCTGAGAACCATCTTGAAGAAGTGATAAGAGCAGAAGTAGATAATTGGTTACTGCAAATCCGATTATACTAATTCAAACTTGGCTCTAATACCAATTGTTGGAATTGTTTGTCATTGCGCCAAAAGCTCGAGCTATCAACGCTCACTACAAACACCAGACTTAACCCAGATCCACGGGAGGCTCACTGCCATGTCACGAATCCCAAGGTCAGTGTTGAATGCCTCACTGAGAAGGGGGCAACTCACTGCCAGCAATCCCCCCCTCAACGCAACCTGAGGTATTCGAACCCATGACCCATGGCTCTGATACCATGTTGAGAGATGGACCAGCTAGGACTCGAACCTAGGACCTTCCATTCGTTGCTGGAGTGCTCTACCACTAAGCTACTGGCCCCTCTTGGACCAGTCCATCGTCAGTCTGGGTGTGGCTTATTTCCAACACCAACACCCCCCCTTAAGCCACACCTCTCGTGTGCTTGGGGCTCCTAGCCTAGGCCTGGCTCTGATACCATGTTAATTTTAACAATCAGATTTACAGTAAGGAACAAGAAGACACAAATGCACACATAACACAAAGCTACCCTGGGAAAACCTCTCTCTTAGAGGTGAAAAACCTAGCAAGAAAAACTCAGATCTGATTATATTAATGGCAGAGGCAGATTACAACTTTACCCAGCTAGGGCACAAAATGAATAAATCAAATTATCGAATCACATAACCAGTTGAACTATTGAACTCCTTGAATTGTCGAACCCATTAAACTGTTGAACCAGTTGAACTGTTGAACCCGTTGAACCATTGAACCAGTTGAACTGTTGAACCCATTGAACCGTTGAACCTATCGAACGGTTCAACTATCGGCAAAGCTCCTTGAACCGCCGAACCTGTTGAACTGTTGAACCAGTTGAACCGTTGAACCTATCGAATGGTTCAACTATCGGCAGAGCTCCTTGAACCGCCGAACCCTTTGAACCTTTGGAGCCCGTTGAACCCGTTGAACCTTTCGAACGGTTCAACTATTGGCAAAGCTCCTTGCTAATTGCAGATGAATATCGCTGGACTTGAAGTAGATCACTGGTGGATAGTTTTCGCAGAGCAGAATTCGGTGTGTTGCTGTATCTATTGTGACTACAAGTCACTTTACATTTATAGGAGATCGCACAAACAATAACTTTGGTCGGCCTTAAACAATTTGGCACCAAGTTATAATAATTCAAATTACATATATGTTACATTGAAATAGGTCCCGACCTATTTGCAATTTCAGGATACATTGAATAATGAGTTCGCCCAATTAGGGCCTGCCTTAAATCGGATAATACAACTGAGATTCTCAAAATGCTAAGGCCGATAGGCCATTCAGCATTTTATGACTAGGTCGGTCTCTAGAAGGGATCTGACCTAGCTACCAAAATCAACATTAACAATTTGTTAGATGTAGTTGTATGAGCAATTACATGTTGTAGTTTTGTCAATAGTTGTTAGTGTGTTGTCAATTGGTTGAGTTAGGTGTCAAGTGTAGATCCACTTTTGTAGGACTTTGTTATGAGTTTGTAATCTCTATAAATTGTAACCTTTATTTGTTGAATCAATGAGGAATAATTCATACAGCAATTTTATTCTCCAATAGTCTCAACAAAATATAAAGCAAATCTATGTGTATTTGCTTATTAGTTCATGTTTCAATAGCTTGGAGGGTGGACAAAAGTATATCGGATTCAAACATTCACCATCATTAGATGGATAGGGCATGAAGTTCCTCTCTTCCGACCTCAAAGTCCCTTATAGCTATTCTAATCATTTTTATTTAGAGAGAATTTCCTTGCAAAAGGATAACCATATAAGTCACAATTTTATTGCAGCCATTTATTTTTAGTTTTCACTTGATTGACTTTGCATTCTTTTAATTTTGATTTTCTTTTGGTTCAAGAAAATGTTCAAATATTTTTTTGGCTCGAATAATGGAGGGAGAGGACCAAGTAGTTGGGGAGGGTTTTATTATTGTGAGTGTTTTGGGCAAGATGAAGTTGATACATGTCAAAGTGCAATATGATTATATTGATATTTTAGTTAAAATATGTTATTTGTTTGCTATGGATGTACTTAATTTAAGAAATATTATTATATTGTTTAAAATTAATTAAATTTAGATAAATTTTAGATTTAAAAATAACATGCAATATTCAATTATGATGTATTATAAAATCTTATTCACATTGTTCCAATAACCACCTCCACCTAGTCTAGCTTTCTTTTTAGAACCCTCCTATGCTTATTGTCACCGCTTTAAGATTGTTCTCTAAATGCACAAACATGGTAATTAACAATTCCTGTATGTTCCACCATTGTCTTGCTTAGCTCAAAATACCCATATAAAGAAAATATAAAAATAGTTTTAAACATTAGCTTTTTTAATACAACATATGTGAAATTAATAAAACAGATTTAGTTTTAATAATTAAATGAAATACATATTTTATAGTAAAATAATATTATTAAGTATTTAATATTTTATAGTTTATAATAACTATTAGAGTTTTTATAGTTTAGTTTTATTTTTATATTGTTTTATTTAATATATATTGTAGCTTTATTTAAATATTTGTTTTATTTTTAATTAAATTCATTTATTTATATGTATGTATTTTGTTTTCTAAATAAAATATTAGTGTTTTTTTAAATTATTAAATCACAATAAGTAAATAAATTATTGATAATAAATAAAATATGTATATTGTTTTTATTAAGGAAATCATCAAAATAGGGTGTTGAACCCTTTACGACAAGCCCCAAGGGTAGGAACAAACAAGCTACAAACAAGCCATCAACAACACACAAACACAGTAGTACTATTGTAAGACAGAAACTAGACAAAACTAAACAACCCTTGAACCTGAGCTAGCAAATCTAACTATCTTGACCCTAGAGCGAAGAGCAGCAACATATTTGGGGAGCCCTTTCTTTCTACGTTGAACCATTGTCCAGGAAAACTCTAAGTCTAAATCCTCAGAGCTAGGCGAGAGGACAAGATCCTCAATAGACTCCGCAACCAAAGAACTCTTGCGCAATGAAGTAGGCAGAGTCAAAGAAATAACTAGACCTGATAGAGAAGCAATCATATCACAATTAGAAGGATCCGCAACTTGGGCCAAAGAAGGGAACTTGACACGATCACGAATAGCCTCCAACCCGCCCTCAGGCTCAGCTTGAACAGGAAGAGAAGTCCCCACAGGGGACCCATGAGATGCAGGGGGAATTGAAGGAGAAGAACCAACAGGGGACTCATCATCCGAACCAACCTCCAGGGCCAGATCTTTAACTATCAAATGTTCCAAACAAGCATTCTGCCACCATATCATGCCAACCTTACAATGAGAGTGATGGCAATCTGAAGCAAGATGTCCAACAGTGAAGCAACGACGGCATCGGAAGGGTAATCCCTCATAATCGAGAATCTGGGATTTAGGACAATCCCCCACCATCAAAACTATCTCTCCATGAAGAGGCTTAGAGATATCAATATCCACAAGAATGTGAGTATAGGTATGAAGTCCCATAAGGATCGTAGATCTGTCCACCATAAGGTAGCGACCAATAGTATTGTCAATCACCTCATAGCAAGATTCCTCCCAGAACTAGAGAAGCAGATTGGGTAACCTGACCCAAACAGACCTGATATTAAGCGGTTCTGAAAGAGGATTAAACAAAGGGGTCCAAGGTTTGAACTGAAGGGAGTGCTCTCCCCATAAGCATACCCTGCCATCTAGCACTGAATCCCTAGCCTCCACATAATCAAAGGTCGCAATGAAGAAACCTCTTGCACAAGGGAATAGGTCAATATTACCCTGGACAACAAGTCTCCAGGTTTCAGAAATCCACTTATGCAAATCAGAGAGAGATGGCCAAAGGCCATGAAATCTGCCAATCAAGCCATGCTTGCAATAATGTTCTTCATTTTTTGCAACTTCTAGTCAACACACCACCACAGGGGAGGTATAGGAGCAGGGAAGGGGGCGGGAATGACTCTTGTCACTCTGAGGCAGATGGCCAACGGCATGAACCATAGCGGCGAAGGAGGGTCATTGGTTCTGCATGGCAGGGGTAGCGAATGCCCCTATAGCCATGTGAGCATCAGAAGCTTTTCCAACTTTTGGGAAAAGTGTAGCAAGGGAGAAGCCCCTGCCAGATCCGCCAACAAAAGCAGGAACTACGTCGAGCACAGGAACAAGTGGGAAAAGCTCCATTTGAAATCTCTTTTGATGTTGGTTAATTATATGTTATATGTATATATATTGTTAATCTATTAGTATTGAAGTAATTTGAAGTGATTAAATTTCTAAGATGTGTGAGTGTCTTTGTGAGTACAGGGGTCTTTAGACTTTTTGTTAGGATTTTTTGTGACCCTTTTGACCTTCTTGGTTTTTCTTGTTGCTCTTCTTGTTTGGATTGTGGGGTAAGGAATGTTGTGGTTTGAATCTTTTAAAATAACAAACATTTTCTTTGTTCCATGGACTTCTGCTTTGAACATTGAGGATGACAGAAGAGACTTGTAGTCTCTGGTGATAGTCTGATAGATGCACGACTTCCAACTAAAGATTGCGACATTATTGGGTGCAAGCCTAACTCAACTCCACTATTTCACATAATTTTATTTGTGCTGTATGTATTTTAATGCAATTTGAAAGAGGTTTTGTGGAGAAGAGTCCATCATAAAATACTTGGCAAAGAAGTATGAAGGATAGGGCAATAATCTGTTGGGGAGAATCTTGTTTGAAAAAATTATCAGCTTGCCCATTGAACCTATGAGTCCAATTGCTAATATATATAGAGAGAGAGAGAGAGAGAGAGATTTGTTATTTAATTATAGATGTATATTATATTTATTCACATTTTTAGTTGATCAATAAAACATCCAAGCATCTATCTTTTTTAACAGTGAGAGATGGATGAGTTATTGTTGAGCATAAGTTATTCCTAAAAATGACATGCAATTTTGTAGGATGACTCTATGCTCTACAATGTACATCAAATCTATTGTATGGTCAGAGCAGCTTTTGGGTAGTTGATATGTACAAATGAGAGTTGAAATTTGCCTTTCTTCCTGCTGGTTAGGGCAACTTTTTTAATTGTACAGACATTATGCCAATTATCAGGAGAAGGAGAATCCTTCTCAAGTGTGAAATTAGTTTTCCTATTTTTTAATGCTTTGCATGGCTCCAAGCCAGGAGTGGAGTTGTGGGTCCCTCTTTTTACAAGTTATCATTCAGGCACAACTTCTTGTCACACAGAATTTTTTTGTCCATTAATATTTTTTTATTTTGGATTTGGAAGCCTACTTGCAAAATGACAGCTAGTTGTCTGCACAGGTTTACCATAGTGAAGTTTCATTAAAAAACTATATGAAGCTGATGCAATTTGCCTTTGTTTTCTTTCTGTGCAACCATGCTTTAAAAAGGAATGATTTGATGTACATTGGCGGCTTGTTTCGGTGGAGTGGATGCAATTTTATATAGGCTACGCATGTTCAATGATTTTTTTTTATAGCTTAGCTATGGCGATTATAAAACCTTTCCAGCGTAGTTTCAATCTATGCATAATGGAGCTGCTGATCACTATAAACGTGGAGCAAATCCAGACTGTTTTCTCTTAGATTTGGAAGCATGTGGTCAGGTATTCTTCACTGAAATCCCTCAAATTCCAACGTACTTTAAAATTAAATTTGTTCAAGCTAACGTCCAGTATAGATAGTAGCTGAATTACTAACCTTTAAAATTATTCTACGAGTCCATAGGTCCCTGGTTCGAGACAGAAGTTTTAAAAAGAGAAGATTTAACTTTAAAATTTTTGTCAAACCTATTTTCTATCAAAAACCAGGAAAATAAGTTTCTCCTGTCACATTTTCCAATGTAAACCTGTGACATAGTGGTCTCTGTCTGTGAAATTAATATTTTTGGAAAATAAGACTCAGCTAGCTTTTTAACGAGTATTTATAATCAATAGGGCACCAATTTGTCAAAGGATTGAATTTTAAACTAAAAAGCAGGAAAATTTTTGTAAATAATTTGCATTGGTGAAGGGTAGAAACTTAGTGACATGAGTGTTAAAACTTCCCAAAAAAAAAAAAAACAGAAAAGAAAAGAAAGAGCATTCATAACTTTTTTATAGATAGGCTGAATTTGTCATAATTAACCACTCAATATGAGGTATAGGGGATATCTTAGGCATATTGGTGAGGTGTGTTTCTTCTTTTTAAGACATCTTGTATGATTTTTGCAAACAAAATTTTTAGGTAATTTTATGAAAATCTTTTTTTATTTAGAGGATGTATATTTTTTTTAAAAAGTTTTCAAACTTTCATGGAGGCTTTCAAGGGCATCTAATAGGAAAAATAATAAATATGAGCAGTAGCAAAAACTTTAGAACATACTTGAAATTTTCATGCAAGAGGAGGTTTGATGATTCAATAAGTCAATTTCTTCTCGACACAGGGAATGGCAGCTTACTACAACAAAGATGGAGAAGCTTGAAAGGCAAAGGGAATGCCAAGAAATTTGAAAACTCCCAATAAGAAAAATAATAAACATGAGCAAAAACAAGAATTTTAGAACAAACCTAAAAAATTCCTGCAAGAGAAAGAGGTTTGGTGATCCAATAAGCCACTTCTTCTCAACGTGGATAGTTGCAACTTACCACAACAAAGATAGAGAAGCTTGAAAGGCAAAGGGAATGCCAAGAAATCTGAAAACTCAATGATCAATCCATTTCGAACCAAAATAACTGAGCCAATTAGGTTGGGGTAGAAAGGATTGCCTATAACACTAGGTTTTTTGCCATTGAATACTTAAATCAAAGGCTAAACAAAAGGTATCTAAGGATTAGAGAGCTTGTTTGACATTATCTTCATTTCCCAAAAGAATGAGAAAAGAGTCATCAACAAAGTGATCATTGACAATTTGTTGGGAGGAATTGGGAAAATTAATACCTCTAACCAAGTTTTGGGAAATAACATGAGCCAAAATAAAGCCAATCCCTTTAGCAACAAGCTCATAGAGTGTAGGGGCAAAAGAACATCCCTATTGTATGGCACAAAAAATCCAAAAGAGCAGGTTAATAGCCATTGATAGTAATATAAACATAATCTTCAACAAAGAGCATTTGCATAAAGCATAGAAATTTGGAACCAAACCCCAAGGCCTATAGCACTGCAATTGTAAATGGCCCTTCAATGTGACACAATCATAAGCTCTTGCAAATTTAATTTTGCTAAAAATGGCTTGTTGTTGAGAACATTTGGCTCGTTCTATTCCTTCCCACATAGTAATGATATTGTCAAAAATATATCTAGATTTGATGAATCTAGTTGCTCAAGATGAACAACTAGAAGAAGCAAATGGAGAATCTTGAGAGCAATGGTCTTCACAATGATTTTGTAGGAGACATTGAGAAAGATGATCAACCTCCAATTGTAGATGTCTTCCAGATCTCCAAATTTAGGTACAAATTTGATATTACCTTTATTGAGAATATTACCTAAATAGTTTAAATGATATGTTTTTTGATAGATTTTAAAAAGATCATTGTCAGCCATATCTCATAAAGCTTTATAGAGTTCACAAGGATATCTATCACATCCTAGAGCTTTGTCATTGGCCATTGTGAATATTGCTTCTCAAAAATCATCATGAGTGAGAAGCTATTCACATAGCACCTATTGAAAAACAAAGAGCTAGCAAGGAATTGCATTAATGCATTTCTAGAGAGCATTATCTCCATTAGGAGAGGCCTCTTGAGCTTTGAAAATTTATTAATAATGACAACCAAAAGCTTGAAGAATGACAAGAAGCTTGGTTAAGAGTAGTTGGCCTTCTTTGTTGTGCTTAATCGACTCAAAGACATTATGATCTCTTAAGGATTGAAAGAATTCCTTAGAAACTCTATCCCCGATTTAGTTTGGTCACTCACAGTTGTAGAGATGGTGTAAATGGTTGCTCTTCCAATTTAGTAGTGGCACAGTAGAGCTTTGAGGTGGCGGCCTTGTATGAACAATAGCAAAAACACACCAAATGGCACCCATAAATGCAAAGAAATCGAGAGGTATGTTTAGGTGAAAGTTCAAAGCTATGACACTTTTTAGGCCAAATTTTCAACACCATAGAATTTAAACATTTCCAACTAAAAGTCAATTTAGGCTTTAAAAAGTGTTCTAGTTAGATTTATTCTAACTAAATAGATTTGGGCCACCACTTTTCTAGTTGGAAGTGTCTACTAGATGCATATGTAGCATCTTTTTGGAGCCAATTTTTTTTTTAAAAAAATTATTTAAAAATTTTAATGTTCCCGTCATGCTGCTACTTTGCATAAATGACATATTTTAAAATCCAAAAATACCATTTTGTAGATCTGAAGTGTAGTTTTTTAATTTAAAAAATTAGTATTTTAATTAGTGTTTATATTTTGTTTTTATTTTCACTAAAAGTGGGTCATCAACACTAAAATATAAGGTTGATTGTCTTCTCAAGAAAAATACAAAAAAATATTAATTTTTTTGAAAAAAATATGATGGACTAGATAAAATATTCTATGTTGAAACAATATAATCATTTTCTATCTCAAATAAATAGTTAAGACAAAAAGTGAAGGCCCCTCAAAATAGTTGTGTTTTTAGTACACAACACATTAAATATTTATTAAAGAGTATATTTATCGAAATAAAAAAAATAATGCATGCAGTAAAGCTTCAAATTATCAATATTGAAAAATTAAAAAAAAAGAATGAAATTTACTGTTAAAAAAAAGGTGGAGAACCCCTTAACCTCACATTTTAACAATTTATTAACAATTAAATTATAGTGTCAAATTTATAAAAACTACATTCAAATAAATTTTTAATATTTGAAAAAAAAAACATAAACTATCCTAAATAATCTCCATTTCATAGATTATATCATCTCAAAATTCAAAACACATATACCATTTTCAAGTGATTTAAATTAAAAAGTTAGATCAATGTTGGTCATTTCCTTTATAAAAAGGTGACATGACTTTGCACTTTCACCCGCTTGATAGCATTATTCCACCACTTAATCCATCTAGTCTGATGTTAAGGATGTGGCTTCAAATTCTAGACATATTAAATGTGGAGTGGCTTGATGAGTCAACAAAGACATCTCAAGAAAGAATTGAGTTTTCTTCATCTTGAGCTTTGCAAACTAACATTCATTACAAAACTTTATTGAAGAGTGGTTCAAAAGGACAATCTTTGGCAAATGCTCAATTTGTAAGGAAAAACAATTAGGAAAAATATAAAGATTGAGCTAACTATATGGCTCTATTAAGCCATTTGAAAACTCCTTTTAGACTTGGAATAGAGATTATTCCACATATACCAAGCAAACTAATTGTGATGGCAGTGAATGTTGGGCTCAAAAAGCCTCAATTTATTGTGCATGTAGTACCAAGCTTCCCTCTTGTCAATTGTCCAATACATAAGGAGAATGTCGCACTTGTTTGATGTCACTTCCACCATAGTAAAGCCTCCACACACAACCGAAGTTGTGGTAGGAGTTGAGTGAGCAATCCAACATTAAAGATTAGATCTTTAAACAACATCAATGGAAAACATAAATATTAATAACATTGAAAGAGTAATTATTAATATTGATGGGGGTCCATAAAGCCTTGTTGGTGGGTCACATCCCCGGTCCACTAAGTGTGGCCACCATTTTGGAGAAATAAATGCTATAACTCCACCATGTCTTGCCTTATGATTGTTGAACAAAAAATGGCTAGTTGGTCATATGACAATAAATTACAAAAAGCAAAAGGTAAAAGTTTAGAACTATGTCACAATTTTGGCCAAATAAATAGTTTGTATTGAAATCATTTCACCCTAAATAGTTTTGGGTGAAACACTTTCGTCTGAAACCACAGCCCCTACATGGCATAAAAAGTTTTGCCCAAAATTTTTTCATCCAAATTTTTTAAATTTATAAAATTTAATTTTGAATTTGAAAAAGATATTTATTTACATATAAAGTTTCAAGCAAGACTTTTGCTTGAAACTTTTCTTAACAATAGTGTCTCGCCCAAAATTGTCTATATGGCATTTTCCAACAAATTGAACAAAACATCAAGTTCAACTCCAAATTTCTAATATACTTAATTTTTTTAAAATATATGACGTACTAAAGGAAAAAATCCTCTATTACAAGTAGGTTATTATAATCAAACATGTGGTTGATTAAAAATTAAAAAATAAATATTAAAATATACGTAACTTTTTTAAAATATATGACATACTAAAGGAAAAAATCTAGGAGGATGTAATTTATTTTTTTAATGATTATTTTTTTAATGATAAAAAGCTTAGACAAAAGTTGATTTTCCATTAAAACTATGTCAATTTGAATAAATTTGAATTTAAAAATTATTAAAAAATAAATGTTCATCAAAAATTAATTTTTTTCTCTATGCACTAGATTTTCAAATTACCCAAGTGGGAAAAAAATCAAAAAAAAAATTTGCTTTATCTTTTGTGATGTCTCATCAACCTCATTTTTTTCAATTTTTTTTTACAAATTAATTTATGCTCTTAAATTTATAAAAAATTATATCCAACTAATTTTTTAAAAAATTTAAAAATTATGAACATAAAGTATAGTAATGTTTTACATTTCATTAGTTTATATCATTTTAAAATTCAAAACATAACGTTCTCTAAGTTGGAAAATTAATTTGTGTTGACAATTTCCTTTATAAAAGTGTGACATAGTTCTAAACTTTTACCCCAAAAAGCTTAAAATTTTAACTTCTTGTAAACAAAGATTGTTCAAGTTTGCAAATATTTGTCGAGTATTCCACATAGTATACTTTTTTGAGGTCTATCAAACCTTGCACATTCCATGACAGAAAATTCATGAATACGAGAATCTAGAGGCATATCATTGTTATCAAGTTCATCACACGTTGCATAGCTATTCTATAAAAACTCACTTTCATCATTGGGTTACAACTTCCTAGCTGGATAGCTAGTATGAAATTCTTGTACTTGTTTGGAACATAATCCCCATCTTCCAAGCTCCAAGTTGAGTTGCAAGAGCACCTTGAAATTGCTCAAGGAGAGGAGGAAGGAGAGCCCAATATTTTTGTTTGAGAAGAAAGAATGTTGATAACAAGCAATTTTTTATAAATCGAGGTTTACTCACGTCTTTGGAGGATTCCCCAAGATGTTAGGAGACACTAATCTCCTTCACCTTGTCAAGAGGCATTGAAATCAAAGGACTGGAATTATTTTCTCTGCAATCCACCATTGGAAGATGGGTTCATTGCCCCATTGGATTTGATTATTCATATAGTTTCCCACTATAGTCTAATCCTTCCTCACTTTTTGAGGGGCGTCACTAGCAAGTTTATGCTTAGCTTAGCTCTTGATGTTACTAGAGGACAATCTCTAATCTTATGTTCAAAGGATTGACACCTATAATAAGTGTTCTATAGATTGAGATAGATAACTCTGCATATGACATGACTAGCCAATCTGAATGTCAACAAAATGTTTCAAATCTTTAGAAAAATCAGCCTCAACACAAATACATTTTTTGAGGACAAGTGCAGAAAAACTTATCTGATTCAACACAAATATTGACAAGAAGCTACCGACTTCCATCTCCTTATCTTCCAAATTTGGCATTTAGAAGTAGAAGGTGGAGTTTTGAGGTGGCTGCAAATGTTTGCCAAATGTGCCCTATGGTTGGTCATTCAACTATTATTTGTGTGGATAATAGGAGGAAGTAGAGCATGTGGAGAAGGAAAATAAGGCTCAAGGGATCGAAGAGTTTTCTTCCAGGAATAAGGTCAATTAGTCTAATGTGTCAACTGACGAGAGGTGCTCGAAGGGGGAGGGGGTTGGTGTGGGGTGTCCTTTGCGGGCCACTTGGCTTTCTTTTGGCTCTCCTCTACAAGAAAAAATAACAATGAAATTATTCAAGGCATAATGAGAACCTAGACATAAAGGCCCCCAAGCTTGGTTTGGCTATCAAAACAAGGAGGTCAAGCCCCTTACTCCCTTCAAATCCAAGCTTAGTACTGAAAGATGTGAATCTCACTAAAAAGGAATGTGGCTTGATTGAGACAAATGATAACCCTAATGGTAGGAAACAAAGTTCCTTGAAACCTTTTGGATTCAAGTCACCTTGAGTTAATAGTTTTGCTATTATTTTTTGGGCAGTTTGCCTTGTTTATTTACTTAAGTATTAATGTTGATATGTTGTTTGTTCCTTGATGTTGTTCCTTGTCGATGTTAAGGCGTCTTTGATATATCTTTATTGGTTTATGTAAAAGGGTGGGGCCCTTTCAAAATCCCTCTTTTGGATTCATAGCTCCGGTCAAAAGTATTTACCCATAATAAAAAACATTACCTAAAGAGGTAACAATATGATTTTAAAATGGCCAACAAAGCAAGAGCAAACCAAGGAACTTGATTCAAACTAAGACCCAGAGAGTCCTATCTCAAATCCAAAAATAGAAACCAATAAAGAGCTACACACAACCAAGAAGTACTTCAATATAGCATCCACATGATTTACTTCTATAAACTTGAATAGAAAAAAAAAATCAAAAAATCTTTAATCAAGTTTTGAACAACATCAAACTCCATCCCAAGAGAAATCCAAACTTTGTTAAGGCATACTTTCAAAGGTAATATGCCCAACTAAATATTTCTATTGTTATTTGTTATTTTGATCAATGCCCTTACTATGTTTTTCCTAGATAGTCATATTAAAATAATGTTTAAGCATAAATAATTGAATTGGAGTAGAAGTAAGAGAACCCGATTAATTTTAATAAATAAGAATATGCATAAAAAGAGTGTTAGTGAGCTTGCATTTTCCTTATGAACTAGTAGTAGTAGTTTATGTTACCCTATCGTGCTTTTTGATTTATTATGTTTGGAACTCTTTTAAGTTTTATCTAAGTTACTTAAATAGTCATCTCTCAGACCCTCTCCAGCGTATCTAAGACTTTTCCTCATTTCTCTTTCTTAGACAACTATGTCTCAGGGGTCTGTCTAAATATGAAAACTATTGTGGTTTACCTTGTATAGGATGCGCGCACCATGCGTCTTTAATAAGCATTGGCGCTCTGAAATATAACCATAATTTGAACTTTTAGTATTTTTTAAGAAATGATCTCTGATCTTTTAAGAATTCCCTATTGAAGCCTTATTATTTACTACTTCTAGGAGCCTGCCTGTTAAGTGGACAACTTTTCCAAATCCAAATCTAAGTTCAAGTTCAGATAATAGGAATTTTATTTTGTTTTTGGGCTAAGTTTCATTATAGGTAATTAGATTGTTTTTACAATCTGATACAAGGATACCATCCCAGTTTCATCCCTTATTCTTATTTATTGTATCTCTAACAAATTTTATCTTTGATCGATGGCATAATTAAGAAACATACCATCACCCTCATTAATTGTACTCATCAAATTAAACTACAACCCTTTAATAAAAATAAGCTTTTGAATAATATAACTATATAAAATAATATAATTAATAAAATATATCTATAGGAATGAAGTCGAAGGAAGCCAGTAACAATTTATATATTATATTAACAAAATCACCATATCATGTAAAATTCAGTGCTCGTCTGTAGAAACTATCTATGAGTTATATGTTAACTGTTAAATTTAGTAATCAGATTGACAGTAAGGAACAAGAAAACACAAATGCACACATAACACAAAGATACCCTCGGAAAACCTCTCTTAGAGGTGAAAAACCCAGCGAGAAAATCTCAGATCTGATTAGATTAATGGCAGAGGCAGATTACAACTTTGCCCAGCTAGGGCACAAAATCATAGGCACCAAGAATACAACTTATTTGAACTTTAGTTCTGAACTGAACTGATTGTAATGTTTAGAATGAAGTTCGCTTGCACATGAGGTGATTGCACAGTAAGCACAGAGGTTCAGCAGCCTTGGATAACCCTGAAACAACTTCGCCCATGCAAGATTAGATTCGCTTCACCAAGTAACAGATTTGCTATTGATTGTAGATGAAAGCGGGATGAACAAATCAAATTATCAAACCACTAAACCGGTTGAATCATTGAACTCCTTGAACCGTCGAACCCTTTGAACCTTTGGAACCCATTGAACCGTTGGAACCCGTTGAACCGTTGAACCTATCGAATAGTTCAACTATCAGCAAAACAACTTACTAATTGCAGATGAATATTGCTAGACTTGAAGTAGATCGCTGATGGATAGTTTTCTCAGAGCAGAAATCGGTGTCTTGCTATGAATTGTGACTACAAGTCACTTTACATTTATAGGAGATCGCACAAACAATATCCTTGGTGGGCCTTTTACAGTTTGGCGCCAAGTTATAATAATTCAAATAATTACATACAAGTTACATTGAAATAGGTCCTGACCTATTTGCAATTACAAGATACACATAATGAATTCGCCCAAATAAGGCCTGCCTTAAATCGGATAATACAACTGAGATTCTCAAAATGCTAAGGCCGATAGGCCATTCAGCATTTTATGACTAGGTCAGTCTCTAGGAGGGATCCGACCTAGCTACCAAAATCAACACTCCCTCTTAGCTAGGGAGGATTCCTTCATAAGGATCAAGTCACATAGTGACTACCACCATGGCTACTCCCATAGATGAAAACATAAGTGCTTATTGTCATCTCCACATGACGTTTACCATAGATACTCCCAGAGGGTGAACAAGCACATCATGGAATTTCTCCCATGATATCCACCATACCTACTTGCAGAGGGTGGATCCACCATGCCTTCTCGCAGAGGGTGGAAGAGGGCTTTCACCTCAAACTTCTCCTAGAGAAGAGTGCATTACCACCATGCCTACTCGCAGAGGGTGGAAGATACAGTATAATGTATCACTGATGCTGAGACTCCCTCTCAGCTAGGGCTTCAATCTCCACAACTCCAAGCTTGTCTCGAAAATATGCAAGCTTTACTCAAGCAAGAGGTTTGGTGAGAACATCCGTTGTTTACTCATCAGTGCTGATGTACTTCAGCTGAATAGCATTCCTTTGCACCATATCCCGGATATAGTGATACTGAGTTTCCACATGCTTTGATATGTCATGAAACACGGGATTGGCAGAGAGCTTCACACAGCTCTGGTTATCACTATGAATAACTGTAGGCTCCCAAGGTTGTCCAAACAATCCTGCAAGGAGTTTTCGAAGCCACACTGCTTCTCGAGATGCCACACAAGCTACAATATATTATGTTTCAGCAGTACTCAATGCTACTGAAGATTGTTTCCTGTTGCACCAGGATATCATGGTGGATCCCAAGCTGAAGCAAACTCCAGAAGTGCTCTTTCTATCAGTGACACTTGCTGCCCAATCAGAATCAGAATAGCCTTCCAAGGTAATGATTGTATTGGAAGAGTACTTCAATCCATATCTAACTGTACCACGCAAATATCTCAAGATATGCTTGGTTGCAACAAGATGAATCTGCCTTGGTTCACACATGAACTGGCTGAGGGCACTCACTGCATAGCAAATGTCAGGTCTAGTGTTAACTAGATACATCAGAGATCCAATCAGCTGCCTGTATTCAGTAGGATCCACAAGATCAGACCTAGCTACAGATTCACTCAACTTCTTTAAGTTAGTTTCCATAGGAGTAGGCATAGGTTTACAATCTAACATTCCAAATCTCTTCAAAATATCAATGGTATATTTTCCTTGACTTAGAATAATTTCATTGGGTCTTTGCCATACTTCTAACCCTAGAAAGAAATATATGAGACCTAGATCTTTCATTTCGAATTCTGAAGTCAATTCTTCCTTACATCTAAGAATGAGATGATCTTCTCCAGTTAGGAATAAGTCATCAACATATAAAACCAAAATCAACATTTCACCATTGAATACCTTGAAGTAAAGGTTAGGATCAGCATCATTCTTACAGAATCCTAGGCTTACGAAGTACATGTCAATTCTTTCATACCAAGCACGGGGGGCCTGCTTAAGGCCATATAATGCTTTCTTCAATCTGCATACATGAGATTCTTTCTTATGGATCACAAAGCCTTCAGGTGCTCAATGTAGACCTCTTCTTCAATAACACCATTGAGGAAGGCTGTCTTTACATCCATCTGATGCAACTTCCATCCCTTAGCTGCAGCAATAGCAATGATAGTCCTGATGGAAGTATATCAAGCAACAGGGGCAAAGGTTTCCTCATAATCTATGCCTTCTTTCTAAGAGAAGCCACGAGCCACAAATCTAGCTTTGTATTTCTCAATACTTCCATTAGCAGCATGTTTAATTTTAAACAACCATTTGGAAGATACGACAGACTTACCTTTGGGTCTAGGCACAATATCCCAAACATCATTTTTGATGATAGACTGATATTCTTCATCCATAGCATTCTTCCATGCTTGTGGTTTCATGGCCTCTTTAACGCTAGAAGGTTCAGTCTCAATGAGGTTGCACATCAATGCAACATAGTTGGAGAATTTCTGAGGTCTCCTACTTTTTCTAAATGTGTCACTTGGAGTTGCAAACTTTTCCGCCTCTTGAATCCAAAGAGGTCTCTTCTTACTCACGGTAATGTCCCTAGGCCCATCGGTAGGATCCAAAGGTTCACTTGGATCATTATGATTTTTAGATTCTATAGACTCTCTCTGAATCTCAGTATCATGCTCAATATCCATGTCTTGAGGGTTATCATGAACTTCATTGTCAATCTCTATACTTGAGCCTTTAGATCTTTTGAGTGCAATATTTTCTTCAAAAGTGACATCTCTACTAACCTCAATAAACTTCTGACCTGGAATGTAAATTCTGAATGCTTTGGATGTTTCGCTATAGCCCACAAGAATGCCTCTTTTGCCAGAAGGTTCCAACTTGGTTCTCTTCTCTTTGGGTACATGGACATATACTGGACTCCCGAAGATCCTCAAGTGACTGATATCAGGTTTGATCCCTGAAAATGCTTCATCTGGAGTCATATCTTTCAATACACGGTGAGGGCATCTATTCTGAATGTAGACAGCGGTCCTAGATGCTTCGGCCCATAGGAAAGTCTGCAGATCCTGATCATGAATCATAGCTTTTGCTGCCTCAACTATGGATTTGTTCTTTCTTTCTACAACCCCATTTTGCTGAGGGTTGTAGGAAACACAAAACTCCCTCTTGATCCCTGCCTCAACACAAAAATCATGAAAACTACCTGAGGTGTATTCACCTCCATTGTTAAACCTTAAAACTTTAATTCTTTTCCTAGATAGATTTTCAACTAAAGCCTTAAATTCTTTGAATCTACTTAGAACTTCATCAGATTCTTTTGATTTGAGAAAGTAAATCCAAGTTTTCCTAGAGTAGTCATCTATAAAGATTACATAATACAAGAATCCACTTGGGGAAGCAACAGACATAGGTCCACATAAGTCCGAATGCACAAGAGTTAATTTCTCTTTAGACCTACTTTCACTTTGATGAAATGGACTCTAGTGTTTTTACCCATAGCACAACCTTTGTATGTATCATGATGAATATGACTAAGTTTAGGCATACCTTTAACTATCTTCTCAAGTGTAAGGAGGGCTCGGAAATAAAGATGTCCAAGTCTTCTATGCCATAGCTCATTTGACTCAGGTGCTTCATGAATGAGAGCTTGAACTGGACGTGCTGAAAGCTTATATAGACTCTCATACCTATTCCCAATGACACGAGCTGATTTGATGCTGGACTTCTTAGGCCATGCAAGCACTCTTCCCTCAAAAAATGCAATCTGATAACCTTTATCTTCTAGTGCTGATATGGAGATAAGGTTTCTTTTGATTCCCGACACAAATAAAATATCACTGAGGTGAAGAGAAATTCCAGAATCTAAATTAAGGGAAGTAGTACCAAAACCTCTCACAGAATAGCGAGCATCATCACCAATGACCACATGAAAATTAGACTCTTTCTCCACTAAATCTGAGAGGTGCTCTCGATCGCCGGTGATGTGTCTAGATGCACCACTATCAATCAGCGAAGTATCACTGTCTGAGGGTACATTGCTTGACAGAGCAGAAATAAAAAAGAAGTCTTCAGTATTAGACTGATTTGAGACTTCATTTAAATTTGCTCCTTGTTGCTTAGGCTGGGATAAACAGTCCCTTGCATAGTGACCGAATTTGTCACACCTGAAGCACTTGATGTGAGACAGGTCCTTTTTCTTTTTCTTCGAATCATGAGGTGGATTAGACCTTTGATCTCTATTCCTCTTGAAATTGTTCTTCTTCCAATAGCATCCTTTCTTCTTGAAAGACTGGGCAGCAAGGACATGATTGTCTTCATGAGTGTTTTTGATAACTCCTCTAGCAGCCAGTCGAGACTCTTCTTGAATACAGTCAACCCTTAATCTGTCAAACTTGGGCAGATCAGCTTTTGCACTAATTCCTTGAATGTAGGATTCCCAAGATGCTAGAAAACCATTGAGGGCTAGCATAGTTGAATCATTTTCATCAACAATCTTTCCAATAGATGAGAGCTAATCTCTCAAATCAGAAATCCTCATGAAGTAAGCCATAACGGATTCACCTTTAGCCATCTTGATGCGATGAAGCTGCTGCTTCAAAACTAGAACACAACTAGTGTTGTTGATTTCATACATCCCCTGCAAGGTTCTGAACATTTTGCTTATCGTCTTCAGCTTGGAGATGATGAGAACAATGTGGTCCTTCATTGAATCAATTAAGATCTTCTGAGCTTGAAGATCTTTCTTCCTCCATTGGGTCTTTTCTCCTTCTTCCTTAGGCTAGGAAGATTCTTTGGTCACAAAGTCTGCAAGGTCATTTTCATTCAACACAAGCATGATGCGGACTCTCCATGACATGAAGTTGGAAGCCCCATCCAATCTATCTTCCACCCTGAGACTGAGAACCATCTTGAAGAAGTGATAAGAGCAGAAATAGATAATTTGTTACTGCAAATCCGATTATACTAATTCGATCCTGGCTCTGATACCATGTTAAATTTAGCAATCAGATTGACGGTAAGGAACAAGAAAACACAAATGCACACATAACACAAAGATACCCTCGGAAAACCTCTCTTAGAGGTGAAAAACCCAGCAAGAAAATCTCAGATTCAATTAGATTAATGGCAGAGGCAGATTACAACTTTGCTTGGCTAGGGCACAAAATCATAGGCACAAAGAATACAACTTATCTGTACTTTAGTTCTGAACTGAACTGATTATAATGTTCAGAATGAAGTTCACTTGCACATGAGGTGATTGCACAGTAAGCACAGAGGTTCAGCAGCCCTGGATAATCCTGAAACAACTTCGCCCATGCAAGATCAGATTCGCTTCACCAAGTAGCAGATTCGTTGTTGATTGCAGATGAAAGCGGGATGAACAAATCAAATTATCGAACCACTGAACCGGTTGGATAATTGAACTCCTTGAACCGTCGGACCCTTTGAACCTTTGGAACCCGTTGAACCGTCGAACCCGTTGAACCTTTGGAACCAGTTGAACCTATCGAACGGTTCAACTATCAGCAATTGCAAATGAATATCGATAGACTTGAAGTAGATCGCTGATAGATAGTTTTCTCAGAGCAAAAATCGGTGTGTCTTGCTATGAATTGTGACTACAAGTCACTTTACATTTATAGGAGATCGCACAAACAATAACCTTGGTTGACCTTATACAGTTTGGCGCCAAGTTATAATAATTCAAATAATTACATACAAGTTACATTGCAAATAGGTCCTAACCTATTTGCAATTATAAGATACACATAATGAATTCGCCCAAATAGGGCCTGCTTTAATCGGATAATACAACTGAATTTCTCAAAATGCTAAGGCCAATAGGCCATTCAGCATTTTATGACTAGGTTGGTCTCTAGGAGGGATCCGACCTAACTACCAAAATCAACATTAACAAAATCAATATAATTATAAAACATAACTTTCAGTCTAAATGCAGAACGGATAGACGACATTGGCATGGCCTACACAGAGTCTTGAAACTGATAAACCACCATACTGGCGTGATTGGGTCGACCATCAATCACCATTCGTGATGTAACTTGGGACATCAGAATATAGTCTACCAAATTTGCTTGGCGTAGGTAATAAAACATCCCAACATTAATAAAATAGACAGCAATAAATAAAGAATTTTAGATGATTAGATGGAATTGTAACAGTAAATAAATATGTTAATAAACTTATACAGAAATAAACATATGTATTGTTTTCTGATTCGATGGAGAATATTATTTGGCATGTCACATTTTGTAATTTATTTTTTGTTTGATGTTTGATATTTTGTTAGACAACAAATTGAAAATTTTACTGTATAATGTTTTAAACTTTGTGGGTGCAGATTTGAACTCTATTAAGGAAATCGATTTCGAGCTATAGATTCAAGTTTGTTGATAGTGAAGTTACAGAGGTTAGTCTTTGTTATGTTGACAAACACATTTGGAAGCTTGCAGAGTTAAGATCTTTTTTCTCATGTCAAACTCTGAAATCTTAATCAATAGAATATACATGTTAATGTCAAATACTATGCTCTCGTTATGATGATGCATTATGTAATGGAAATCCTCTATGGTTTTTTAGATGACTCAATAATGAATTATAGTATCCTTTAATGCAATATCATAGCACACAAATAAACACATTTCACCTTCAAATAGGCAAATAACAGTCCATAAAAAGAGAATCAACTTCAGTCTTGATTTCTATACCTACAAATATGATCCCAAAAAAAATGAATAAATTAAAGATCAAATCTGTACCTGAGAATTTGTGTAGTGTTGTTATTATAGTATTTATTTAGTTGTAATTTTTTTTGTTGATTAACTATTGGTTGTATATAATATTTGTTTAGTTGTAATTTTTTTGTTGATTAGGTATTGGTTGTATAGACAAACTGTATTCCAATAATTGAAAATTTAATTTTTGAAGAATGTTGAAATGTCTTAGGTAAATAAAATTGAAATTTCAAAAACAATGTAATTTGATAAAAATAAAATAGGACTAAAATATTTCCTAACTATAAAACTAAACTTTTACAAAGTTTATTAAATAACACAAATATTTCCTTAAAATGTAATAATACTAATACTTTCATAATTTAAAATGTATTAAAATATTGTAAATTTGAAGAATAAAATAAAAAATGTAATAACATAGCAAAATATTTTTTGTGATAATGTAGGTTTTTAACTTTTACTAAATAAAATTGAAATCCTAGATTTTTAACTCTTGACTAAATAAAATTGAAATCCCAAAAATAATCTAATTTCATATAATAAAATGTGTAGAATCCTAACCCTAGCTAGATGTGGATAGATTTGAAATGTCTGCCTAAAATATTAAAATGTAATAATATTGAATACCATTACAATTTAAAATGCATTAAAATATTATATGTTTGAAGAAAAATTACATATTATAATAACAATGTGGATAGATTTGAAATGTCTGCTTAAAATATTAAAATATAATAATATTGAATACTATTACAATTTAAAATGCATTAAAATATTGTAAGTTTGAAAAATAATTACATAATAATAAAAACAATAACATATTCATATTTACATCACTACAATATTTTATCTTAATCACTTAATTTTTTATTTAAGTAATAATAATAAATACTTTTAGAGAACATGATTTTAATTATTTTAATTAACGTAATATTGTGGTTTAGTAATAATTTTGGGTGCATTCATTTAATAAAAATATGTAGTTCATCTCCATTTAATTAGACATCAATGGTTAAGATCAAATGAATAATTAAAAAATATTTTAGTGAAATTAGGTTATTTATGTGTAGAACCCTAATGTATAGCTATAAAACAAATTTAAACACTAATAATACTTTTAGCTAATGAAGCAAAAAATTAATCGCCATCCATTTAGGCATAAATTAACTAGTGGAAGACAAAATTTGTGTTCATAATTTATTTACTTGCCACGTACTCCCTTCAAATCAAAATTCTCTCCACATTTATAATTTTTTGTTGCACTCTCCCGACAAACCGACAATCCGCAGAGAAGACGTCATTTTTTTTCAACGAATGACAATACAGATAAATTATTTCTAGATAATTTTTTATTAAAATTTTATCATGTTCACATAGAAAAAGTACAAATTTAAATCAAATTTGTCCGACAAGAAAAATAATCCTATCTTTTGATTGGTTTGCAATCAATAGATTAATAACTAGATAAGTTGAACTCATTGCAATAGTACCAACCGAAGGCTAATAAAAAAACAATTTTCATCCATACACTAAAACATATTTCTTTAATATTAATTATTGATTATAAGTACACTAAAACATATTTCTTTACTATTACTTATTGATTATAAGTACTATATTTTAATAACACCTATTCAATATTTAATTTATATTTTTAAAAAATATTGAAAATTTAACTTTTTAAATAAATTTCCCAACTTATCTTTTATACAACCATAAAAGAGCTGAATACTTCTAGACAAATTTACCCAAACTTACCTCTCTACAAATCAGATAAAGTAGATTCTAAATACACTTTTTATAAAAGTCATATGATATTTCCAGAGTCCATGACAATTGGATTAGAAAGTTTTTGGAAAAAAATTATAGTTATATAACAATTAAATTAAAAACTGTAAATTTTTACATATGACAATTAAATTAAGAAAAACTGTGAAAATTTTTACATCTTAAATTTTTCCACAGTTCATAACAATTAATAAATTAGAAAGCTTTTGAAAAAATTATGTATAGATTTCTGCATTAACTTTCAGAAAAATTTACACAGTTTTCCCAAAACTTTCTAACTCAACCCTCTTTATACCCAAACTTAATTTTATAAGACCATAGAAAGTAACTGCTAATTACCACCCTCTACTCTTTTCATTTTAATTTTCACTAATTTTCACTAGTAGAGTTAAGGACAAAAGATGGGTTGTTAGCATATCTCCAACCCCATGAGTTGCATTCTATTCTGGCCCTGTAAATAGTGTTAGAACCAGAGGTACCACAAACCAAAATAATAACGCCAACTAACAGCAAATAGAAAAGGATCAACAACACTAGCAAATCAGTGCGGAAGGCCCAAAATCTTCACAGCGACCATTAGTTTGCCCAAAGATACAAAGTTTCACCATAAGAACCTAGTTCCAATATCCTAATAATGAGCAAATACCAACCAGATTCAATTTCAAAAATCTATCTCCTGAACATATATCATGGAGATCTAAAGCCATTTCCCAAATATGCATAGTCGTAATTTCTTATATTTACTACAATAAACAAGTATAGAAATATAATTTGTAAAACTACAGAAGCACATAGTGTACAGCATCAGCACTATTTGATAATTGACCTGTAAGTTTAGAAGTGTGCTCCATATTTAGGGGTTGAAATCTAATTAGTAAGAATGACATCTATCAAAGTAAAATCTGGGTAAGTACGGTGAGGGCTAGATTCGATCTATGGGCCAAATTATCATAACTGATTTAAAGACAGATGCAAGATGGAATGGATCCCTAAATAAAACAGCTTAGCCAAATTAATATAATCAATTTAAAGAACACAGATGCCATAAAAAAGATTACTACAACTTAACCAAATTCTTATATCCATGAAAAAAGAGTGTTACCACATACAAATTGCAGTAAGCCCAATAAACAGAATTGGCTTACACAACGAAGCTGAAACTGTAACAGCCAACAGTAGCACTGAGAATTTCGTAAATTAGCTGGAGTTGCAAGGTCTGTAAATTACTTCTACCACTCTCTTTCTGCTGACAGAAAACAAAACAGGTAAAATTAGAAGAAAAACAAAAACATTTATAGCCAGTGCCAGTTTATAAATGGAGTCAGCGCATCATTTAAATCCCCTACACGCTTATTACAAGGCAAATTGAATCCCTCGTCTGTACTGCTCAATTACCCAGACAGATGTACCCACAAAAAAAAGAAAAAAACCACATAATAAACTACACCTTACCCATAAGAAGAAACAAACCTAAACCAAAAGACGAGCCGATCTGAAACTGTGAAAAAAGGATCTCCAGCAGCATTTCAGTAGTTACGAAAACTATTGAAATTTGGTGAACATGTAAAGAGAAAAACCCTAAAATCGGGGTTTGCCCACTTAGATTAGGTTACACAGTAATCATGTGATGCATGCATATCTCAAGTAGATCCATACGTGATGAAAGCAAAGGGAATGGGAGGCGTAGGAAAGACTAAACAGTAATAATACCAATAATATTAATGGTAGCTAAGACTAAAAGCAGATAGTCTTTCCCACCGTCCCACTCCTTAAACCTTCCCACTGTGGAACCATCTTCTCCGCAATCGCATAAACAATGCACAAACAACATTGGAGTGCAGTCGTTAGGTAGCTGTAAATATGGCAGATTTTTCCCAGCCCTAACCCTAAATTTTATGCAACGTGTTGAATCCACAAACACAAGTATGTTTTTTAACTTTGTACGCAAGCTTTAAATTAACTTTTGTCCTTTGACTGCTACCATCTGATTTAGTTGCAGCCTCCTCCAGATGTGGCGTGTACACTGGAACATTGATTTACCATTTCTTTTTTAAATTCATGATTCCTTCTGCTTTCTACAATAATTAGCGGACAAGTGTCAAATAAGTTAAAATCCAAATTATTGGGATGCGGGAATCTGGCCTTATTGTCCGATTGGTAAATTTTTTATATAGTAATACTGCATTTGTACACTAGTTATTGTCTAAAGGACAAATAAAGTGAAAAACAATTAATAGTAGAACTGTGAGGTGAAGCTACTCTATTTGTACACTAGTTATGGTACAACTTGTTATTAGCTGTATATTTGTTATGGGTACAATTTGTTATTATATTTTTGGTTTGACCTTTTTAGCTATCTCCAGCCTTGCTGTGTTCTTTTTAGTTGTGCAGTCTTATTTGTAAAGATACTTAGTATATTTAGCTCTTGTTATTTTGTACATTATTTTGTTTTCTCTTAGGTGTAATTTAGTTTTTTTTCAATATTAAAACAAAGTGTGAGGTGTGTAAATGTTTTTAATGAAAAGACTATACATTAAAACAAATGCGTTAAAGCATATAATTAAATCTTTAAAAACTAGCAACATAGGATAACACCCAAAGTCAAATTGGGTGACTAGAAATAAAATAAACAAACATGTGGCACCAAAAGGGAAAAGAACAAGAAAGAATAGCCCCACAGAGAAAATAGCTAGCAAATTACTAGAATAACATGAAAATTAAAAAGATTAAGCTACAAGGGCAACACCAATAATGGAAGAGGTGTCCTAATCATCAAGATTATCCCATCTGTCAACCAATAAGTCTCTACCCTTGTCCATAAGTTCTCACCTGTCATTAGCAATCATTTCTTCCTCCTCAAGAACCTCTTGCAATTGATTATGAATAAATCCAAATGAGGAGATAGCAAGTTGGAGCCGAGGGAATTTCCTTGATTAAGAGGAGCCCACCAACGTCAAAGAGAGGATGTGAAAGAATGGCATGACAAAGGAGACCACCCACCTTGACAATAGGAAGGTTGAGGGCTCCAACTAGAGTGTTGTCTTTGTATCGTTTAGAATGTGACCCAGACGATTTTGCAGGTGAGTCACAATCCAACACAACACATGAAGCGTCCTCCTTGCTAAAGGCAACCTCCTAGTCACTCTCGGTCATGTGGCAAGAGCCAGTCAAGCAGAGGTAGGATTGAGGGGTTGTTCTGCTCTCTTTCTTTAGGGAGCAAAATGTCATGGATGGTGGTTGGGTTTTGTGCTATGTGCATGTTTTGGCTATTGTTCCTGTGGAGACATTCAATCATTGTTGTGGTTGTGATAATTGTATGACCCGAAGGGTCACAAGTCCTGAGTCTTCTAAGCCTAGCACAGAGGTTTTTTGTTTGTTTATAAGTCAGAGACATTCTTGTCTCCTTTTTTCGTCTCATAAGATTTGTTGTGTCAAGGGTTGTTGGTCTCTAATACATTGTTGATGTTCTTGTTCTTCCTTTGCTTGTTCTATGTTTTGTTGATGAATTGGACAAGGGAAGTTCTCCCCAATCTTGTCGAGGGCAGATTGTATCCAATCTTCCTTAATGCCTGGGCACATTGAATGCTTGGCAATAGGGGAAGTGTTTGTGTTTCTTGTTGTTTGTGTTGAGTGTGTTTGAGTTGATGTTTACCTCGTGATGGAATCAAGGGTTTCTCCTTGTTTGACTTGTTTGATCTGAGTTGTGTTTATCTCATGATGAGATCGAGGGTTTTGTTTTTGTTTGTCCCTGAGTTTTCCTAATGTGTTTTTTGTAATTTTCTTATGGATGCAATATAAATGTATGCAATGCAATTTTTGTTTCTTTTCCCAAATTCAAATATTACCTAATAATCTATGAATTGAAATATGTATGCAATCTAAATGCATTTTTTAATATGCAAACTAATCCAATGTTTTTTTGTAGTTTTTGCGGAACAATTTTGAATCTAATCTAACAAATTGAAATTACGAAATGGAAATGAATGTAATCTAATGAACAAAATAAAGCTAATCTAATTGAAAACAAAGAAGCAACGTATCAAGGAAAGAGAAAAGTAATGATTACTTTTCCAAGAGCCAGGATGTGAGCTAATTACTATTCTAAAACATGAAAAACCTAGTATGACGAAGATAACAGCACCTAGATTGAGCCCTCAGAAGTCCTTATGGCAACCCCCTCTCTTCCTCTATAGTAGCAAGGTCCTCCTCTTGGTGACAGAAACAAAGATGGGAGCAAATAGAATAAAATGGAAGCTTTGAATCTTTAAAAACAATTGGGCATTAAAATGCCTACAAAGTATGATGGCTTGGAGCTATGGAAGCTTTGGAAACAATTGGGCATTAAGATGGCTATGAAGCACAATGTCTTGGAGCTATGGAAGCTAGATGCAAAAATGAAAAGGCTTATGGGGTCCTGCACAAGAGTAAAAATGTTATGGAGACAATTAGCAAAGCAAAGTAAAACAAGAGCAACAACACTAAATTTGCCTCCTTAAATGCATAGAGGAGGGGGGTATTTATAGGTGGAAAAACAACAACAAAGATGGTCGTGAATGGGTAGTTAATAAGAATAGATTGGGGAATGATCTGACTCTGATTGAGAGTGAACACTGGTTGCAGAGCAGATCACAAGAGAATAAATGAAACTTGATTGATTGCAAGATAATTAAGATTGATTTGGAGATTAGATTAGGTTGATTGGGAGTGTTGAATTAGTTAGGAGGAGTTAGCAATCAGTTATAGAAGAAGACTCACACAATCAGGGCTCAATTTAGAGCAAATTTGGGCCAGAACTGGAAGAAAATGTGCATGTTAAAAGACGACAGGGTCACCCTGTGATAGGGAAAACTTGCAATGCAAACATATACGAAAGATGAACAAAATCAAGTACAAGTTACCTTCCTTTCGCACAAACAAATTGCCTACACTAATCGAGCATATTGAAATGCACCCTACTTCAATCTATCACTCCTTGCTCTTTGATTATGTGGATTGCTCTATTTGCTAATAACATAAATATTGATCTCCCAAGGAATGAAAATGACAGCATAAGTTTACTAAAATGAGAGATGCCCAAAAATAGAGAAAGATGCTCAATTTATAGACTTGTGAGACAACAGATCTACAGTTGAGAGTGATTAAAAAGATCAATGGTTGAGGATGGTTGAGAGAATGTGCGTGAATGAGAGAAGGACAAGTGTCCTTGTCCTCTCATTCATCAAGGGAGTTAACAAATCTGATTAAGGAGTTGACTAAATTGATTGAGTAGTTAAGTGAATTGATTGATCAACGAACTAAATTGATTGATTAGTTGACTGATTTGATTGCTTAATGAACTTAATTGATTGATTAGTCAACTAAATTGATTGACTAGTTAACTAGATTGACTAATCTATTAACTGATTTGATTGATTAGTTAACTAGATTGACTAGTCTGTCAACTGATTTGATTGACGAGTTATCTAAATTGACTAACTTGTTAACTGATTTGATTGAGAGTCAGCTCTTTTGATTGATATGTTAACTGATTTTGATTGGAGGAATTTATGGTGGGTGAGGATAAATGAGAAATTAAATAAATAATTATTTAATTTCATGTGCACATGGGATAATTGAATTAAATATTAATTTTAATTTAATTTGGAGGAAATAGATTATTTAAATAAATATTTTTGAATTTATTTAAAGTGGGGGGAAATTTGAATATTTAAATAAATAATTTTGATTTTATTTATTTAAATTGGACAAATAATGATTTAATTAAATAACTTGGATTATTTAATTAATATGGATGATAAATTGAACTAATTAAATAATAAAGATTATTTAATTAACATGGAGAATAAAATTGATGGTGATCGATAGATGAACTTAATCAAATAATTAAGAATTGTTTAATTAAAGTGAAGTATGGTAGATGAAACCCTGATCTGAGAACAAGTCAATTTTAGGTGTCAACATTTTGCCTCTCTTTGAGATGGTGTTGCGAAGTAACATCATTTCAAAGAAGTTTAAAACATAGTGCTAGATTGGATAGAAGACAATATTGGTTTAGAAGAACAATATGATTGGATTAGAAATGATGATGCCCTAGTCGAGTAGATGAAGTACTTAGTAGATTAATTAATAGATTGAATGATGCCTCCTTGAGAGGACAGATGAATTGGAAGAATGCGGGTGTGCTCTCAAAATAAATGGACATGAAGAAAAGAGGGAGATAGAAGATGAAGAACAACATAAAGAAAAATGGAGAAGATAAAAGGATAGATGATGGAATGATGTATTTATGAGTAGTTATGATGAAACAATTGATTAACACATGATTGATAATCAAATTGATGAGGATAGAATAAATAATTGAATGGGAGAAGTTACGCTAATATGTATAATAGAGAGATCCTTTATTTGATATAGCATATGGATATTATGCACCAAGGTATGAGAACCAGGGTGGCTATGTATCCCATGCATAAGACAGTTAACTCTGCAAACAAGTGGTTTGAACTTATATCTACTAGACATAATAGAACCTTGTTGGATATGTGAATGGAAAATAGTCTTAGTGTAGAATGATCTTAATACACATAAGGTCTTTACAGAACCATAGATACAAAAAGATATTGATATGCAAGATGCTAATTCCAACACAAACAAGATACGTATTAATTGTAGGAGGATAATAATCTCATCCCACAAACACAGCATACGAAAGCAATGACTATGTGTGAGGACCACCTTTTTACTTTTGTTCTTGTGACTATTTGCATTACTGTTATTGATATTTTTTATATGTGTGGGATAGTAGTTCCCGGATTTGTCAAACTATTAAACTTTATTTTGTTTACGGAAAAACTAATTAGGTGATGTTTGGATAAGTTTACATTTCAGAAAAGTTAATTAGGTGATGATGGAAAATTGTCATATGATTTCATTTATGCTATTTAGAACTATGTCATGATAATGCATGTTTTTAAGTTGCTTCGGCTATGATGATTATATGTGAAACTGATCTTGCAATTTAGTGTGCAGGAATTTACTAATCAAACCACAGATTTCAGAGATCATTCCGCACCTTGTTATTGTTATTCCCTGTTAAGCCGATCTGGTTCCACAAGGAACCAAGATCACTCTATGTTTGATATGGTGTCGTAATGTGGTCTTTCATAAGGTCGAATGGGTTGGTCTACCCTCTTGTAACACTGACTTATGATTTGTGTTGTAAAAAGATTGAATTTGAATTTCTTTTCTTTTATTTAAATCTTGGAGGCCTTTTCTTGTGCCTTACCTTGACCATGGTTGTCCAGAATGGGTTAAAGTTGACCTTGGGTTATACCCCATGGGTCCAGGGCCCCATTTGGCATGGGTAACCCTTGGGTAACCTCCATCAAGTCATCTTAACTACCCCCTGAAGTTAAGTGGCGAAAATTGGAGGTATGGGGGGGATATGATGGGTTGTACCAACACCCAACCCATCCCTCTTCAATCCCCAAGGTAAGAGATGACTACAAACCCATCCATTATAGAGGGATTGACTTGAAGTCACCCTCACCATTAGTGAGATTCTCCATGTGTTCTGGGGTCATCCATGTTGAAGGAAGGGAGAAGAGGCATGGGTCACCTGTCTTTTCCTCCTTTAACTCCTTTTATTTCTCCCATGCGTAAGAGAAATGACATGAGGAGAGGGATAAGGAGTACTCTAGGGATGGGTGAGTGACATAAGCCAACACTCATCCCTTGGGACATAATAGTGGTTTTGGGAAGGGTGAGGAGGTGACAAGTGTCACCTCCCCATTCCTCTAAACTGGAGGGTTTTGGGTTATTTGAATTCCATTTTTGGAAGGGAAGGGAGTTAGTTGATTTTTTGGAGAGTTTTATTTTTATTGCCAAAATAGGAAAGTTAGCTTGAGGTGAGGAAAGGAAGAGGGAGTTGGTGGCTAAGGTTGGAAGAGATCTCAGTGGAGCTCTACAACAGTTTCATTCCAGAAGGGCTTTGTAAGGTTGGTTTGGTTTTACCTTTCTTTTGTATATCTGAATGTTGTATGAAAAATTGTGTGAAAGATGTTTATTTGTTTGTGTTTTAGATTTGTTTCTGTGGGATCTGTTGTCGGGTTGTTGACAGAGCTTCTCCCACTTGGGAGAAATGCTCATCAAGTTTGGGGTAGGGGAGGAGTGATCCTCCTTGGGTGCATACCTGTTTTCTTCTTTTGGGATGTTGAAAGCCTTGAGGGCTTGTATTTGTGACCGGTTCTTTGACTTGAGAGTCAAATACAGATTCCTTGGGAAATTTTGTGATCAAACTTGGTTTGAGGCCAAGAGAATTGTGTTGGTTATAATATCTGTAAGGGTGACACTCTGGAGTCGAGTGTGTCCACTCTCCTGCCCCTTATGAAGCTCACCGTTGTTGATTTTTCGTGTTGTGTAATTTACCCACGGATGTTTGTGTGCTTTGGGTTTGTTGTTGTTCCCTGTTGTAAAGTGGAATGTTTGAGTTACCCAGGTGTGAGTATGGTCTCCTTAGCTCGGGGGTGACCCTGTTGCGGGTCTACGGAAGGGAGGAGAGCTAGATGAGTGGTGTTTTCTTCTTTGTTTGTCTTTGATACGCAGGATCCCTCTTGAAGCTTATGGTTGGAATTGGAGGAGTGCTGTATTTAGGGAGAAAGAACTTCATCCTTGTTATAAGAAGAGTTGGTTCATTGAACTACATCCTGTTTAAGTTCATTATGGAGGGATTCTCTTCTTCTGAATTTGTATAATTTATAGTTTGGGGAAAGAGAGAAATTCTTCCCTTCAGTGGTGTTTGTTAGTTATGAGTTTTGACAGTTTTATATATTTGGAGTAACTGTTGTTAAGTAATGAAATTGTATGTTGACCTTGACAAAGGTGTTAAAAGTTTAACTATAGTATTGTTTGGAGGTGGTTGGAGGAAACTATGTATTTTGTTAATGTTTATATATGGTAATTTGAATCAGTTATGAGCCAATGTGATATTAATTATTCTTTCCATTTTTAGTTTAAACTAATATGCGTTAAGTTGAAATTAGTAAGTTAGAAATTAAGAGAAGAAAAGTAAGAAAAAAATCGATTTTTAACATTATGTGTATGAAATCTAATTCTTGAATTTGCATTGATACATATCTTAATAAAATTGTAATTGGCAGAATTAAGAGATTAATTCTCTGTATATATATTTGCAATTTGTAGATGTAATGAAACAATTTGCACAATATCTGAATATAATAGTAAATATGCTGAAAATACTTGATAATAATATGCCACTTCGAGGGGGCAACCTCCTAATCCACTTCGAGGGGGATACCTCCAACAGTCTTCAATGAGAACACAATACTCAATATGATGATCTAATAAGACTCACTACCCCTATATATACCTATTTATGCCTAGGATATCACCCAGGCCTACTTAGATAGCCCTATAGAAGCCTTAGGCCGACCTAAACAACTAAATAACAATATAATAATGATAATATGACTTAATTAAGAGTTAAGATAGCCACAAGCCGACTATTCATAACCATATACACTATAGAAGTAAGGGCATAACATGCCCCCCACCTTTACAAAAGCGTTGTCCTCAATGCTGATCAATTCTGGTAGTTTCTTCATATAATCTTCATCATCCCATGTGGCAACTTCAACTAGAAGATATGTCCTTGATGTCCTCAGCTTGTTCATGTGTGTCTGGAAAATTAACTTCAGCTCCAAGATGTGTCTTCCCTTTGCATCTAGCTCTTGATGGTGATGAATGTGTTCTTCCTTTACTTGAACCTTTTGATGTGCCATAGAGGAAGAGGTGAGGAATAGTACATGGTACCCTTGCATTGGTTGAATAGCTTGATCAGGAACTTCTTCTTCTTTCACTTCTTCTTCATCATCTTTTTCTTTTTCTTTTGTTTCTTCTTCTTCTTCTTCTTCTTCTTCTTCTTCTTCTTCTTCTTCTTCCGCTTCTTCTGTTTCTTCTTCCGCTGCTTCTGCCGCTTCTTCCACTTCTTCTGCTTCTTCTTTCACTTCTTCCGCTGCGTCTTCCGCTTCTTCTTCTACTTCTTCCTCTTCTTTCGCTTCTTCTTCCACTTCTTCTTCTTCTTCTTCTTCTGGTTCTTCTTCTTCTTCTTCTTCTTCTTCTTCGGGTTCTTCTTTTTCTTCTTCTTCTGGTTCTTCTTCTTTTTCTTCTTCTTCTGGTTCTTCTTCTTCTTTATCTACTGCTACTGCTTCTTCTTCTTCTTCTTCTTCTTCTTCTTCTTCTTCTGTCTCTTCTTCTGCTTCATCATCATCATCATCATCATCATGATCTTCTTCTTCTTCTTCTTCTTCTTCCGCTTCTTCTTTTTCTTCTTCCGCTGCTTCTGCCGCTTCTACCGCTTCTTCCGCTTCTTCTGCTTCTTCTTTCGCTTCTTCCGCTACATCTTCCGCTTCTTCTTCTGCTTCTTCTGCTTCTTTTGCTTCTTCCACTTCTTCTGCTTCTTCCACTTCTTCCACTTCTTCCTCTTCTTCTGCTTCTTCTTCCGCTTCTTCCGCTGCTTCTTCCGCTTCTTCTTCTGCTTCTTCTACTTCTTCCGCTTCTTCTTCCGCTTCCGCTTCTTCTTCCGCTTCTTCTTCTTCTTCTTTGTTGCTTGAGACCTCCTTTCTTGGTTCCTTCATTAAGGCACTTAACATGCTTCGTATATATGATATATCTTCTCTTAGGTCACACATAGCCCTCTTGTACTTACTTATTTCCTCATCCTTATCAGAGGGTTTCCCCAGTGTGACAGCATTTTTTTTGCTTCTTGTCGCAAGGCTCGTCATGATGGAAACCAATATTTTTGAAATAAATCACACAAATGAAATGTAAATTCTCCAAACTTTTTACTGTAACTTACTAAGGCCAAGATACCACTTACCCAGAAAAAAATCCAAAAAATTAGCAAATTTGATGCCTTGAGAGTGAATTTGTTGGAAACCCTAATTTTGCAATAACTCGCTTATTTTTGCTTCAATTCCTTTGAAATCTAGACTATATCTTCTTTAATATTGTCTTCAAAAACCCTTTAAAAATCTTTAAAAAATTTGCTAAAATCTGAAAGTTATGCTCTTCCCAAAATCGCCTCCAATGTTGAGAAAAAATCTTGCCTCTACGGTGCCAAGATCATGCTCTGATACCACTTGTAATGAAACAATTTGCACAATATCTGAATATAATAGTAAATATGCTGAAAATACTTGATAATAATATGCCACTTCGAGGGGGCAACCTCCTAATCCACTTCGAGGGGGATACCTCCAACAGTCTTCAATGAGAACACAATACTCAATATGATGATCTAATAAGACTCACTACCCCTATATATACCTATTTATGCCTAGGATATCACCCAGGCCGACTTAGATAGCCCTATAGAAGCCTTAGGCCGACCTAAACAACTAAATAACAATATAATAATGATAATATGACTTAATTAAGAGTTAAGATAGCCACAAGCCGACTATTCATAACCATATACACTATAGAAGTAAGGGCATAACAGTAGATGAACTGGAGTTGTTAAATAGAAAAAATAATTCAATTTCTTACATTTAAAATTTTCAATTCCTAAAGAAACGGTAATTGTAAATCGCATTTGAAAGAATTATGATTTGTTCTCTGTATTTGAAATGTGCAATTATTATATGAATTTGTGAATACCAGATAAATTAGCTTTAATTGTATTTAATTTTGTTTTCGTTCTTATTTCTCTGTAGTTACAAGATTGAAAGAAATTTATAAATAGGATTGTGGATGGTGGTTAAACAGAATTATAGTTAATAGCCATCTTATCCTACTTCTCGGTATTTTAGCCTTATTATTTTAATATTCTGTATTTTAGCTTTATTATTTTAATTCTCTATATTTATTTTCTCTATGGAAGAAATAATTCTGGGAATAATAGTTTAATTCTCTGTAATTTATCTTATTATTCTATATTTTTAATTTCTTTGAAGAAGACTAAAGTCTGGGAATATATATTTATATATATATATTGTATTAAAATGGCAGAGAGATTATATTTTAAAAACAATTAAAAAAATGAAATAAAATTGAATCGCAAGTTTCATCGCTGTGTATTACACAGCATACAATTAAAAAGAATGTGGAGTGGTGGTGGGAAGGGTTGAACCTCCCACCACCCCCGTCGCTGCTCATTGGGTGTGGGGAGGGGCGGAGCCCCCACCCACACCCCACTTAGTGGGGTGTGGGTGGGGGCTCCGCCCCTCCCCACACCCCCTATATTTATTCACAGTCCGCGGTGGAGTCTGCGGACTCCACTTTAAACCTCCGCCGTGAGTGCCTTCGCCGCTCCGTTAGCGGCCCGCATACCTTGCTTCCCACCTCCTGCCAGCGTTCTACCTCCCGCCACTCGCCATGGGCGGTACCCCCTCTGCGCCTGTCGCTCCATGCTCACTGTCCGCCGCCCCTGTGCGGCCATTGCCGTGATCCGCCGACCCACCATTAACGCCGCCGCCGCCATGAGTATGGCCTGCAACACCAAAACAAAAGGGAACCAAAAAAAAAGGGGTTAGGGCTTGCTATTTGGTAAATAAATTAACCAAATAAAATAAGAAATGTTTCCATGGTTGGATTTTTTTTTATAAAGAGGAAAGCCTCTTATATACAATAACAATGGTATATAATTGTATGTATATATATATATATATATATATATAAATAATTAGATTATATAAAATAAAAAAATAAAAGAATAACATTGGTAATAATAACAACAGTAATATTATTTAAATAAATTAATACAAAAAAAAAACTAACAATAGTAATTAATAATAAATAATAGTATTAATACTAATAACAATAAGATAAATATATATATATATATATATATATATATATATATATATATATATATATTTAGATACATATATTGTAATTTGATTTAAGAGTATTAGAGGGGCCGTTTTCTCTTTACAACAATAAGAGAAAATAAAATTATAATTTAAATAGAGCATAAAGGAATATACTATAGTACTCCGAGAAGAGTTTCTCGGAAGTTTCAACTATCAACGAAATTTACTAACCAGGAAAAACGAAGAGGAAAATTACACGTCACCTTGTTTAAAAGATCACTGGAAATAAACTTAAGAAGCCATCACAGACATTCCATGTGAGGCCATTTTAATCTCAACTGTAGTTAGTAAACGCCAAATGGAGAAAACATGAAAGAGAATTAGAAGAAGAAAAACTAACATTGGAAAACACAGAGGAGAAAATGCGTGGCATTTTCCACCTGGGATAAGAGAACTAAGTAGATGGACCCTTTCGCTAAATTTGCTTAGGAACGAGTTTAATTAATACAAATGTAACAGTGAATCCTAGATTGGAGAAAAACAGGAGACCGAGTCCAGCGAAGTAGTAAACCAGCCTATGTGATCTGGACAAACCGGAAGTTAGGAATAAAGTTAAAAGTAGATACAGTGATAACTCTGATTGATGTAGAATATGAAGAAAGGACAGGATAAACATAAAGAAAACGTAGAAACCAAAAGAGAGAGACCGAAATATAAACAAACCAAAACTTCAGAGAAATAGTTAAGGTGAGCGCGATAGAAATACAATCAAAATTAAGATCCAGAGAAACAGAAGAGAGGGCAAACGAACTGTCTTGTTGAGAATGCTGAGTTCGAAGTAGGAGTATATTTCAGGAAACGAGAAAGAAGGCAGACAAATGTGCTTTGCTGAAAAATAACCCCATAGGGAGATCACGAGTCAGTTTAGTCGGAACAAGGCATCGTGGGAAGTTGTTAATCTACCAGGGAACCCCGTTAGTAGTATAGTGTTGAGTAATTCCCACTTACGCTGTAAGGCGTTATGCTGCCGAAATCTGCCAAGATTTAGGGTTAGGAAACCTTGATAATATAAACCTTGTAGCGACGTTAATGGCGTCGTAAGCGACCCCCTTGTTGATCTGCTTGCGTTTGGTTGCACGCAATTGTACTTCTACCCCGCCGACAACTGTAGTGTTTTCGCCTTGAGCGTACACCACCAAGCATGCTTACGCATGCGAGGGGGTTTCTAGGGATGCGTGAGAAAATTTTTGATAGTTCGTGTCATAACCACATGACAGATGTGGCTATGACACGTGTGACGCGTGTTGTGACCACATGGAAAATGTGGGCATGACACTATGCCCCAATCGAGACTGCATCACCACATACCAAGATATAGAAAATCAAGGCAGTCTTGAATAGGTATTAGAAAGGAACACAAGACAAACCAAAAAATAAATCAACTGACTGACAAAACAAACACAACCAACATGATCTCTTGCCAAACAGGTTGCTCATGGTAGATAGGGTAGATGAAGCCTTATTGTAGGAATGATATATCCATTAAAGGTTGTTGATTTGATCTAGGATAAAAGGATTGATGTAGAAGATGTGGCAAGCGATATGCTGGACATCATATGGCTTCATGAGTAGTCTTGTTATTTCGGGTTTGGTAAGGACTTTAGCTTTCAATGGATGCATAGTTTGTTTTCTGCTTGAGTTAATCAAGTTGGGGTGATATGATAGATTGTGATAGATGGAAGAAGAGAGAGATGAAAGTGTTGATGGATTGGGATGGAGGATGGGGATTTATGATTGTTTTTGGGAATTTTCTGGATTTTTGAATATTTTTTGGGATTTTTTGGATTTTTGAATGTTTTTGGGATTTTCTGGATTTTTGAATGTTTTTTGGGATTTTCTGGATTTTGAAATGTTTTTTGGGATTTTCTAGATTTTGAAATGTTTTGGTTGACATGGGATTGCATTTGGATAGCCTTGGTACTAGATACCGATGACAAGGGAAAACCAAGTCTAGATGCAAGGAGAAAGATGGGATTAAATAAGTGAACAAAAGGGTGGATGGAATGGATGAGGTATGATAGAAGGATGAATAAAAGAATAGACAATAGTGGATGGAATGGATGAGGTTCTTAGGATGTGATCACCAAAGACTATGTTGCAAAGAATAACATGCCCCATTCTAGGTATAATGCTTAGGATTTTACATGACAAATCTTGTGACGATAGGATTGATTAGATTGGTTGGAAATAATGAGATATATCAAGAGATTTTCAAAGCTTGATTCAACATTTTTCCCCTATCTCTTTATAAAGATCAAAAGGAGGAAGGGAGGTTGGATGGATAGATGGGATAGGTATGTGGATAAAATGGGTAAGGATGGTAAGATAGGATGGTAAGAAAATGATAGGTTGGATGAGACAACGTGGCCCCAAGTGTAAGACACATAGATAGTCAAACTACACATGATACATGTTTTCCAGGTTTTCATCATGGTACTTATCCAAGGCACCTATTTACCAGGTTTTCACCATTGGACAAAGGGATTTTTCTTTACTATTTTGACTTTTTTTTTGTATACTTGGATGGAAAGGGTGGATATGGACAAGAAGGACTCAAGCATCTAGTTCCAAGAAAGGTGATATTTCCATTTAAAGATGGATGACGCATATGGACCATGTCAAATGTCAATTTTGCTTATAGATGTTGGTAAGGGATTGCATGAGAGGGAGGTGGGGTAGGTGGATAATGGATTATGATGTGGATTATGTATGGAAGGATTATGAAGGATGGATGGGAGATTATGATTTGAATTATGGAAATGCATGGACCATAGGGATATGATGGGTGAAATATGTAGGATAATGGATTAAAGATGGGGAGATGGAGGTTTGTGGAAATATTGTGGAATGGAAAAGAACCAAGACCAACAGTTGTACACGCCGTGATAAACATTGAAGCTTTTGATTAGAAGGAGGTGAAGGAAGTAATGGAACTTTTTGCATAGGGGATGGTCGATGTAGGATTTTAGGTACCCACACAGACTTGGGATTTTTAGGATTTTTGCATTGGGATTTATGGGATTGAGGAATTTGAGATTTTTGGATGAAGTGAGATTTTTGGGATTTTTGGGATGAAGGAACTTGAGATTTTTGGAGGAAATGGGATTTTTGGGATATTTGGGATGTGGATGCTTCATTTGACTTGATTTATTTTTGCTTAGGGACCCAAACCATTTTATATTTGGACTTTTCTTGTGAAAGTAAGGGTTTGGGTAGCCTTTTGGATAGATTTTGTTTGGACTCTTTGCCTTGATGCCCTAAAGCATAAGTATTTTTATGAGTTTTTGCTTTATGGGTAGAGGCATCCAAAACTTTATTTGTGAATCGCATGGACTTGGTGGAAGCTTCATGTTTGGTCGATGTGTGCATTTGTTGATCATGATTCAAAATTTTAGAGGACTTATGGATAAATGAAGTAAAAGTAGATTTTTGGATAAATGGGTAATTAGGCATTGGGAGAAGTGGAGGTAAAGCACGGATGGAGGGATATTAGGAGTTGGAAGTAATGGAGGTAAAGTGGATGGTGGAAGGTGTATGGTCACATGCTTTTGACTTTTGTAGGATAATGGAGGTGAAAGGCAATGTATGTTTTGGGGATATAATGTGGTTTATGATGGAAATGAGTGGATTTATAAGGCATGGAGGTAGTACCAACATCTTGAGATTGCTTTTCTTGGGGAATATAACCAAGGCCATATGATTGTGGAGGGACTTGGACATGGATGGGTTCCAAAATACCTTGTTCATGAAGGCCTAAGCCTTTACCTTAATAGATCATTTTTTGGAGTATGTGGTGGACAGTAGGATTGTGGGTGATTTGGACACTAGATGTGAGCTCAATATTGGATGAAGAAGGTGAGGTGGTAGATAATGGCTATTGCTCTCCTAAGGAGGAACATTCGTGGATGAAGGTGGTAAGACCAAGGGTATACATTGGATTTGCAATATGGTTAATTTTGGAGGACAAAGTATCAATAAGATCTTGATTATCATTATGTTCATTAAGATCCATGTTATTTGGTTGATCATCTATGGGTGCTTGGGAGGCAAGTGTCTCATCAAGGGAAGTGGAAGTTGTTGGATCATGGATAGGACTAGGTGGAGGATGGATAGTAGTAGTGTGGATAGCTTGTTCATGGATAGTTATGGGATTATGGATAGATGGGGTAATAAGCTCTTGACCATGGAATGCATAAAGTTGGCTACGAGGATCATTGCGACTTTCTTGATCATAGAAAACATAAAGGTTATGGATGGGTTAAACTTTGCTCGCTTGCTCATGGTTAGGAACTTGATCATGGGTATTATCTTTATCATAGAAAACATATAGATTATGGATGGGTTGGATGGAGGTGCTTTGATCTTGATTTAGATAAAGGGTTGATGTTTCCACATGATCTAGATTATACTCTTGACATATCTCTTGATTTTCTTCAATGGAAGTGGAAGTGGGAGACTCTTGGGTAGGCTTGATAGGCTCTTGATGGTCAACAACATGAAAGTTTAATGGATCTGGACTTAGACTCATGGTGGGAAACTCTGCAATAGGCTTGATGGGTTGTGGATTACATGATGGGGTCGAAGGAATGGACATGTTTGAAGGCTCTTTGATAGGCTCTTGGATAGGTGTTTGATGACATGGAGATGGTTGATTCTTTGCTAATAGTCATTGGATCACATCCTTCATGAGTGTATGGGTAGATGGACAATATAATGGATGGATAATAATGGTGGATGGTGTTGTAGGCTTAGGATGAGTATTAGGAGGAGGGATAATAGGAGTGGAAGGTGTTGTAGGCTTAGGATTAGATGGAGGGATAATGGTATTGGACATAATAGAATTGGAATTGGATGGTTTTCTCGAGGGTAGCTCAAGCAATGTTTGGATCAATTATCGTAGGGTCATCTCTGAGGGATCCTTTGGTGGAAGAGTGGAGGAACATGGGGATGAAGGTAATGAAGGGCTTGATGGATTAGAAGGTTGATGGACCAATGGACTATGATAGGGACTACATGGTGGTGTTAGGATAGGACTAGGAGGCTCTTGTATGGGTATTTGATTGGATGAGGAGGTAGGGTACCCATAGGATGCATAAGCTAGAGTGGTGTGTCCCTTGTCAAAGGTACTATAAGGACTTAAGGACACTTGATTTTGGTGCAAAGGAAGACTTGCACGTTCTTGTTGTAAATGAACTTGATAGTCTTGTAAATGGGTTTGATGATGAGTTGAAATGTTGGAATTGGGAATTGGATGATCATGGGGTGGATGCTGTTAGGTATCAATGGGATAGGTTGATGTGGAAGTGACATGATATGTAGATGGGTTAGGTTGATATGATAATGGGGGTGACACATGGGATTGAGTGTAATTTGTTGACGTTGTGGTTGGAATTCTTATTGTTGTGGAATGTGATATTGTTGATGTAGAATGTATTGATATGTAAGTGGGTTAGGTTGGAATTGTTGGTATTGTGGGTGAAATTATTGTTGTTGTGGTTGGAATTATTGTTGTTGTGGTTGGAATTATTGTTGTTGCAGTGGTGGAGGGATTGCATAGGAAAGTTGTTCTTGGGAATTGGATGGAGATGAATATATAGATAGAGGATGGTATGGATGACCTTGATGTCCCTTATCATAAGATATACAATGAGGTATAGAATTGTGACTTGTGCTAGCCAATGTTTGATTGTAAGAAGTTTGTGTGTTCAAGTATGGATTAATGATTTGATGATTTGGAGTTGGCATGGACATGTAAGATGGTGTTGTTGATGTGATAGGATTAGGAGGATCTCCAGTGATTAGATGGGCATAATGGTTATCACAAATGATATTTCTAAATTTTTGCTTAGTGATAGGATCCAATCTCTCAGTCATGTTTAATTTGTTGTATTTGGGCTTCAAGTGGACTAGGAGATGTGTAGGATGGAGGTTGGTATGATAGTGATGTGTGTTGATTTGAAGATATAGCTTGAGGATGAGATCCATATAGGCGTTTAAGTCCTTCTATGTCTGCATCATTTGAGTATGATAGGGATATTGGTTGAATTGGAGATGGAGGGCAGTTTAACCTAGGCTTATGGATTATTAGGACCATTTTGACAAGGAAAATACAAGAAAGGGAAAGTTCTAATCACTATGTTTTTAGGATTTTTTGATTTGGACAAGCAAAATGCGATAAGGGAAAGTTTAAGCACTATGTTTTTGGGATTTTTTATTTTTGACAAGGAAAAGGAAAGTTGTAATCACTATGTTTTTTGGATTTTTTGATTTGGTTTGCTCTTGGACAAGAAAAACACAATAGGCAATAGACACACTGACAGTTGTCAACAAAAATGTGTATGTTTGAGGTGCCTAAAAGCCCGAGTTTTCACAAGTATAAACATAATTGAATACACATCAAGCACTCTTTATCCTTAAAGACAAAGCTTCACTGCGATAATATCAGCTCACAACTTGGAATCTCCATCAACTCTTATGTCATCACACCTAGTGTGGGTGGGTACATTTTTATGTCTTTACGAGAGAGGACAGGTAGGGACCTCCAGGACTGGAAGGATGCCCCAATCACCCTTTCCCCGGAAAGCTACAAGTAGCCTATGCTATGCCAAGGAGTTCTATCTCATCTCAAGGAAGCCTTATGGTGAGTAATCTTGGGGCCATCGTACCCTTGCACTGAAAGTTACCGCAATGTCTGGAGGTGAGTCAAGTGGACACTATCTACAAGGTTGCTAGTTACTTCGGGGGACCAATGCCTTGTGAGCATCTGGCAAGCTACTAAAAGTTTTAACCAATTCTCCTAAGAATCTCATATACCTCACACAATGCAAAAATCATTTTTACAAAGTATTGGTATGCCTCTTTTCGATTTGGCACCGTAAGGCAAGGCTAACGCTGGTTAAGTCTTGGCTTTTGCCTCAACCAATTTATATAGCTGTTCGAAGGAAAGATCTACTTAGGGTCATCCATTTTGGATGAAGTGCAATCCAAAAGCATGCCCTTCTAAAGGAGGATGGCATACATGAAAAGCAATAAAATGAATAACTTAAATATATTTTATTCTTAAGATCATGTTGTCATGCATAGGAAGAGCATACACATTTAAGAAATTTCAAACACAGAAGACACACGAAAATTTCCTTAAGCAGAATTGAAATGTGAGTTCTAAGATTTGAAGCAGTTCCAAGTACATAAAACACATGTAAATTCCCTTAAGTAAAATTGAAATGTGTGCTAAGATTTAGTGGTAATCAAGATTACACATGTATCAATTTCAAGTACTGCAAACACATGTCAATTCCCTTAAGAAAAATGAAGTGTGAATCCTAATTAAGACTTAGTGATAATCAAGATTACACATTTAAGCAATTTTAAGTGTGGCAAACACATGTCAATTCCCTTGAGAAAAATGAAGTGTGAATCCTAAGACTTAGTGATAATCAAGATTTGTCTTTGGCATACGTCCTGCACCAAATCACATTAGTAGTCTTAGTTTTTAAGTAGTTTGCAAGAAAAAGTGTGGTCTTTATCAAATGATAAGAGGCAAATCCTGATGTCCACTTGTATTCCACCAAAACAAAAAAAAAGAATCAAGAAACTTGCAAACCCAGTTATGAGGTGAAAAAAGAGTAATCTGGAAAATTTATGAGAAATGTGATGAATGACAACAAAATAGATAGCATGACAAGATTCTACACGAAATTCTATGCAATTTCAAAAGAAATTCATGAAATTTCGTTAAGAAATGCAAAAGTTATAGCGATTTAAATCTTCCAAACAAAGGGGAGGTTTGACTGATAATACCTAATAAAGTTGACCAGATGGACTGAATATACCTATACCACTGCAAAGTTGAGCGAACCAGCTTTCCAACACAACCAGTTTCGCAAAAAAGAAAAAATAGCCTATTTGAGCATGTAGGAGCAAGATAGGCAAGCTTGTAAGTCACTTAAATAGCTAGCAATTAGGGCAAAATTTGGTCACATGGACAGATTAGACAACTGGCGAGTGTGATCCCACAATAGTGGGTTACACTTTTTGGCCAAAGTTGACATTGAAATGAACATTTTGAAAAAAATCTTCACTTTCGAACACTTATAGTTGCTAAATCGTGAGGAATTTGAAGATGATGTAAACTAGTGATTTGTCACATTTTGTGTATAGATTCTAAATATATTTTTAAATTTTTTTTTGGAATCAAATTGCATTTTGTTTTCCATCTCCTTCAATAACTAGTTTTTAACAGTAAACACCATTTTTAAAGAGTGATGTGTACTGTGTAAAACATAACTTTTTTTCTATGAAGGATAAAATTCTAATTTTTTTGAATTTAGATTTGTAACTACGATATCTAGAGGATGCATTTGGTTTCATAATGTTTTATAGAATATTTTTCTTTTAATTAACTTTTGAAGTCAAATCAATTACAATTTAGACATAGGTGTACTGTGTAAAGCATAACCTTTTTTTATATGTATCAAAATTCATTTTTTTTTGTTGGATCAAGGACATGAATACCAAGAGGATAGATATTTTTCATAATTTTTTGGTAATATTCTATTTTTCCACATGTGTAGAATAGAGAGCTTGATTTTCGGTGAAAAACTTATGTTTAATTAAACTAAAAAAAATGTATAATAAAACCAAAATATATTAAATGTATATTTGATATAAAGCTTGTTTTGAGGACTATAATCCTCTAGATGGGTTTGTCAAGTTGATTCCATTTTGATCCTCAACCTGGGCCTCAAAACCCAAAAATTTGCATAGAATTGCAGTTGGAGAGGGGCAAGGGAAAAATAGGGGGTTGGAATGAACCCCTAGAGAGGGGTTTGAATGAAAGCGGGTTTGAATGAACCCCCTATCATTAGAACCCTATAAAATAACATTAAAAAATGAAATAACATTAAGGGGGGTTTGATTGAACCCCTTATTTTATTAAAAAAAATTGGCCGACACAAAGTGGGTTCATTCGAATGGGGGGGTTTGAACGAACCCATTTTTGGGTTTGAATGAACACCCTTGTTCGAGTGAACCCCTCCAAAACTTTTTTTGGTGCACGGGAAATTTTCCTTATTCAATGCAATTGTAACCTAGTTATGTGGGATCACCTGTGGTTAAGTTTAGTTAAATGTTTTAAGGCCCCTGGTCCCCTATGTGACCAAGGGTTGAGCACCTGTTAAAAAAAATAAAAAATAAAAATTGAAAGTTAAAAAAATTAACAAGTAAACATTAAAAATTGAAGTTTAATTTTATGTTAGGGTTAGGGTTTATTGTGTTTATTTATTTAGTGTTTGCTTTTATTATTATTATTTTTTGTATTTTTTTTTGTTTTTTATTGTAGGCTGGAGGTTGCAAGCTGGACAACGACAGAATGGAGGTGCAAGCCGCAGTGGTGGAATGGAGGTGCAAGCAGGGTGAGCGGTGGTGGTGGGAGGGGTTGTGGCTACAGGTGAGGGCGAAGAGAGTTGAGTGGTGGCAGTGTCGAATGGGGGGTTGACGGTGTAGTGGTGGAGAGGAGGGGTCTGGGCGTGAGTAGTAGGAAGCAAGCGAGGAGAAGGGAGGAGAGAAGGGAGGGGTGGCAGGAGGAGTTGCAAGGTACAGGGCTGGCGGGGGAGTATAGGGTGAGCGATGGGGAGTGGTGGGGGATTAGGGTTTAGGGTAGAGGGGATGGGGATCAGGGGTGGGGAGGGGGGAAGGGTTGTGGATGGGGATGGGATTGGGGGTGGGTGGGGATAGGGATTTAGGCACAAGGGACCAGGGGGTTGGGGAGGGGTGGCGGGTAGGCAGGGGGTAAGGGGTAGGTCATAGGGGGTCTATAGAATAGATGGCCGAAGCCCCTTTAAAAATAATTTGTTTTTGTGATAGGGAAAACTTGCAATGCAAACATATACGAAAGATGAACAAAATCAAGTACAAGTTACCTTCCTTTTGTACAAACAAATTGCCTACATTAATCAAGCGTATTGAAATGCACCCTACTTCAATCGATTGCTCCTTGCTCTTTGATTATGTGGATTGCTCTATTTGCTAATAAAATAAATATTGATCTCCCAAGGAATGAAAATGACAACATAAGTTTACTAAAATGAAGATGCCCAGAAATGGAGAAAGAGGCTCAATTTATAGACTTGCGAGACAACAAATCTACGGTTGAGAGTGATTAAAAAGATCAATGGTTTAGGATGGTTGAGAGAATGTGCGTGAATGAGAGGACAAATGTCCTTGTCCTCTCATGCATCAAAGGAGTTAACAGATCTGATTTAGGAGTTGACTGAATTGATTGAGTAGTTAAGTGAATTGATTGATCAGTGAACTAAATTGATTGATTAGTTGATTGCTTAGTGAACTCAATTGATTTACTAGTCAACTCAATTGATTGACTAGTTAACTAGATTGACTAACCTGTTAACTGGTTTGATTGATTAGTTAACTAGATTGACTAGCCTGTTAACTGATTTGATTGATGAGTTATCTAAATTGACTAACCTGTTAATTGATTTGATTGAGAGTCAGCTCTTTTGATTGATATGTTAACTAATTTTGATTGGAGGAATTTATGGTGGGTGAGGATAAATTGGAAATTAAATAAATAATTATTTAATTTCATGTGCACATGGGATAATTGAATTAAATATTAATTTTAATTCAATTTGGAGGAAATAGATTATTTAAATGAATATTTTTGAATTTATTTAAAGTAGAGGGAAATTTGAATATTTAAATAAATAATTTTGATTTCATTTATTTAAATTGGACAAATAATGATTTAATTAAATAACTTAGATTATTTAATTAATATGGGGGATAAATTGAACTAATTAAACAATCAAGATTATTTAATTAACATGGAGAATAAAATTGATGGTGATCGATAGATGAACTTAATCAAATAATTAAGAATTATTTAATTAAAGTGAAGTATGGTAGATGAAAGCCTGACCTGGGAACAAGTTAATTTTAGGTGTCTACACACCCCTCTTGAGAAGTGGGTTGCTCCTTTTGATTAGGTATAAATAACCTCATTTCTATCATGAGCCATATAACCCCTTTCTATGTTACCAAATTACCTAAACCGTGCCAATTTATTAGTTTTATAAGCAATATTTTTTTATTTTCGAAAGAATGGTGTACAATCTTTGTTTTCGAATTGATTGGAGTTTTTCACTAATGTTGACGTGATCGTGTGTAGAGATCTGTGTATTTATGCAGGTTTTTTAGTATGGCTTAGTGGAAGGAATAGACTTAAAAGCAACTAAAGTTAGCAGCGTTGGAATACTGGGGCGCCGAAAATCTAGGAGATACATGATCGTGGACTTCAGCCTGTGTTACATCCAACCACCTGGCAGTTTCTATTATTTTCTGTTGAAAGCACTTAAGACATTTCATAACTCCACTCGGAGCCTTTAATATGTTGAATTTAAAAGACAGATAGTTTAGTTAAAGTTTGTTTCTCTTGTTGAAGACTTTTTTAGTGGCATTAATATGCCACCAAAAATCTAGGATTTTGGTAGTATAGATTATGGGATGATTCCTAAAAACAATGATGTTATGATATGATATACTATGCTATGGAAATGTTCAGTTGAATTATGTTATGTTCTATTATGCTATGAATGAAGACAATCAAGTTATGTTCTGAGTAATTCTATTTCTGAGTAATGAGAATGTGAATGGAATTTTGGAGTTGTTAAATGATGAATGTGATTTGAATTAGTAGGAGATCTCTGAAGAGCTGGCCACTCAAAGGATATAGGAATAGATCAATATTTCAATGTTGTGAAGTTGTGTTGTTCAAATTTTGTTCTATGAATGTTTCATTTCAGATTAGTTATGGTAGGATAGTATTGTTGTGACCCTATAGGATATTGTGTTTTAGTTATTCCTCTTAAAGTTGAAGTCTTTAAAAGTTTGTGTGTTATGATGTAATTTCTAGAGCTTCTGCTCAAACATAAAAGTTCGTTGCTAGTTGATAGTGCAAGTTTATATTTAAGAATTTCCTGTTTTCTTAGATTAACATGTTTCTTTCAAATTCTTAGTTAGAAATTTTATGTGTTGGCTTCTAGTTTAGAGTTTATATACTTTCTAGTTTAAGTTAAAATGCTTTATAGATTAAGTTGCATGCTTTCTAGTTTAGATTTATTATGTTAAAAGCTTTCTCAAAAATTTAGAAAACCATTGCTAAGTTGAGATGTCTAAATCCATTCCCTATTGCAGATAGCCTTGGACACTACCTAGTCGACATAACTGACAAAGTTTTTAACTAAAGTGTTAGGACTTAACAACAACCTGTTAGTTTTTGGTGCCGTTGCCAGGGAACCCCTTTTCTAGTGTTAATAGGAGAATGCTTGGATACCTCTTGTTAGTAAAAACAAAAAAAATATAGTTGTCAAACTTCTTTTTTTGCATGGTCAGAAAACGAGGTCCACATGGAAGATTCATACCAAAACCCCCCAATAATAGTTCCAACCAAAACTAGAGAGTTAGAAGTCTTAGCTAAAAAACTTTATTACAAATTGATCAATCAGGATCAACCTGAGACTTCCCAACATACTTCGAATACTCAGCCACCATATCAAATCTTTGAGGAGGAAAACACTCCTTTCAATACCATGGCTAATAATAATAATGACCCTTTTAATCCCAACAATGGGAGGAGAATAAATCATGAAGATGATGATAACCCAAACCCATGAAGAGCAGCCCAAACATTCACTTATCCCATTGCTCTCAACATAAATGATGACACCTATGAAAAATATTTCACCTTCCATCTTATCGACATTCAGAGGATTGTCTACTAAAGACCTAGACTAGTTCCTTTTTGAGTTTAAAGTTCTATGTCAGACATATGATTACAAAATAGATAATCAGAAACTGAAACTCTTTCCCTCTACATTGAGAGACTCTGCAATGTGATGGTTCATGGGGTTGGTCTCAGGATCAATAACCACTTGGGATGACATGGAAATTGTCTTTTTGGACAAATATTAGAGCTACTATAGGGTTAGTTATAGGAAAGAAGAATTATTCAAGTTAAGGCAAAAAGAAGATGAAAGCCTAGAAGATTACCTGGATAGGTTTATCTTTCTATCCAAACGATGTGGGGAAGAGACAATGAGCCCAGAAATTCTGAAGACCATATTCCTCAAAGGGCTTGATGAGGATGCTAGGAGAAGCTTAGACTTGATGGGAAAAGGAGATGTGTCCCAGCTTGAAGTCAGTGATATTGTCAAGTTATGTAGGAATTTCTCTTGGACTTGTGGAGGAATCTATAAGTCTAGCCTATTGAGAAGCTCAAATGAAATTGGTAAACTGCAAGAGGAAATAGCAAATTTGAAAATTGATATCCTTGTTCAGTTGAACACCACCCTGGATGGAATACATACCAAAACATGCAATCCTAAAACCTTATCCATCTACTATCCCAGATGTCGAAATAAACATTTGCTAAGGGAGTTTCCTTTGGACAAAACTAACAGTTGTCAAATTTGTGAGAAGAGTCATGCCTCTGATTAATGTGAGATACTAAATGCAATTAAAAATTCCAAGAAAAAATCATCTCACACTGAGGAAGAGGTCAATTATGTGGGCCAAAGACCAGGAGGGAATTTCTCCTATGGTCAGAATTCAAACTCATCTTGGCTCCCTCTAAATAATTGGAATAACAATCAATGGGCAACACCTTGGCCTCTAGCACCGCCTAATTGGGGACCTTATCCTTGGGGACCACCTAAGTGGGCAAATTAGTCATGGGGAAACCCTTAATGGTCAAAACAGACTCAACAATAATGGTACCCTTAGAATCCTGCCCCACAATGGAATCGGCCTCCAAACCAATTCTATCATGGTCCAAGGTGGATGCCAAATCCACAACAGAACCTCCTTCTAGCTCCCCAAAACACTTAACAAAATGAGCAAGTCAATCAACCTCAACTACCATCGCAACCTATTGCTAATCTGAAGAATACCCGTCAAACTGCACCAGTGTATTCCACTAAGCAGGAAAGCATGACTGGAGTTATCACCATCTATTGTGGAAACTTGTAGTTGAGGTTAGGAAAAACACTCCAGCAACCTACCATCATTAAGATCCTAGAAGACCAAAATGAAGAACCCATTGAAGGAACAAAGATGCCTCCCATACCTTCAGATCAAAACTTAGGAAGTAACTAAGAGAAGCTTACCCTGTCATCTCCTCAATAACCTCAACCTAAAGATTTAGAAGCGCCTTTAGAAGAAATTGTCAATAAGTCATCATGTCTTCCAGAGAATGACCCCAACTTGAAAAGAGACCTCAAGTGCCTTTTCTGGAGCGCCTTAAGGAGACTCTCCTAAAAAACCCTCTGGAAATGACCCTACCAACTAAAACTACTTTAATACAGGAAATTAAATGACTTCATATTGAGATTCCACTATTACAAGTAATTAAAGAAATCCCTAAACTTAACCAATTAGTCAAATAGTTGTGCATAAAAATACCAGGGAGGAAAAAGAAACAAATCAACGCAGTGCAAATCAATGGATATTTGGCCAACCTTCTGACAGGAGAAATCTCAACCCCAAAATATGGTGACCCAGGTAGCCCGCTCATAACGGTGACAATCAATGATATTGCAATACCTAATGCACTCATGGATTTAGGGGCAACCATTAACATCATGATTGTGGAAGTTATGGAAAAGCTGGGGCTCATTGACTTACATCCCACAACCGCCATATTGCAAATGGAAAACCAGTCTATAGTTGTTCCCACAAGTGTTCTGGAAAATGTCCCTGTTAATGTTGACAATTGGGAGTATCTAGTGGACTTCCAAGTGATCAAGTCCCACACACCTAAGGACAATTATCCATTGATATTAGGTAGACCTTGATTGGCCACTATTGCAGCCAAGATTGACTACAGAGTAGGAGGGATGACCATTTCAAATGGCCTTAATAGTAAATGCTTGTCCCTGTATCCCCTTGTCCAACCTACGGTAAACAAGCAAGTTTGGGTTGATGAATCAGATTACTTTGACAAATAGGAAAATTTGGCCTCACTTGCTATGGTAGTCATCAAACAACACGGTGAAGGACTAGAAGATGAATTGGAAAATGATATGCAAGGTATTACCATAGATTCGAGTGATGAAGAAATCTTAGAAGCCGAGGAAATTTTAGGACAGCCAATCCACACCGATGATATTGAGCACAGTTATGACAACAACTACACCTCGTTCACAACATTACCATGTTATTTGGCTAATATCATCCCAAAAACTAATTAATTCTTCAACGATATTGCTAGATTCCATAAAATCATATCGCATAGTTGTCCTCTCAACACGTTAACAAGAGAAGTTCATACTGTCACCTCCAACTACCCAGGGACCAAAACTATCATGTTATTACCAAGGAAAAACTTAAATATCAATAGCTGGTTAATTTGGTGAAGAGATCCAAAGCTTTTTCTTGGGATTACACAGACATGAGAGGAATTCGTCCAAGTGTTTGTACCCATCACATCTATACTGAAGATGTTAGACCAGTTCATCAGCCACAATGTAGACTCAACCCTACTCTCAAAGATATTGTCAAAACAAAAATTGAAAAAATCCTACAAGTAGGGTTCATCTATCCTATCTCTAATAGCAAATGGGTCTCTCCTTTGATAGTTGTTCCAAAGAAAAATGGGAAATGGAGAGTGTACATAGATTATAGAGAACTAAATAAAGCAACCTATAGAGACTACTTTCCACTGCCCTTCATAGACCAAGTCTTGGATAACTTAGCAGGAAGGAAGTATTTTTCATTCCTAGATGGATTCAGCGGATATAACCAGATACAAGTAGCAATAGAGAACTAGGACAAAACAAATTTTACCTGTCCTTGGGGAATGTTCACATATCAAGTTCTTCCCTTTGGGCTATGCAATGCCCCTGCAACATTTTAGAGGGTTGTTTTGGCCATCTTTGTGAAACTTTTAAATGATTGTGTGGAAGTTTATATGGATTACTTCATAGTATATGGTTCCACTTTTGATGAAGCCCTTAAAAACTTGGACAAAGTATTGCAACGATGTGAAGACCATCAGTTATCCCTAAGTCATGAAAAGTGTCTAATAATGGTAGAACAAGGGATAGTGTTGGGATACCACATCTTAGTTGAGGGGATAAAGGTAGATCCTAAGAAAATTGAAGTGATATAACAACTAGAGACTCTGAAGAACCAAACTGGTGTCAGAAGTTTCTTAGGCCATGTTGGGTATTACTAAAGGTTCATAGAACACTTTAGTAAAATCACAACTCCTATGTTCTCTCTTCTTCAAAAGGATGTAGATTTTGTCTAGACAACAGAATGTCAAACATCGTTTGATATCATTAAAGAAAGACTAATTTCTACTCCAGTTCTATGTGGACCTAACTGGAACCTTCCCTTCCACATTTATGTAGATGCCTCTAATGATGCCATTGGAGTAGTCTTAGGCTAGGAAGATGAGAATGGAGGGAAGTATGCTATATACTTCATAAGTAAGAATCTAACTCCCACTGAACGAAACTACACCACTACATAGAAAGAATTCTTAGCTATGGTTCATGCAATCAATAAATTTTGACATTACATTACCAGGTATAAGATAACTGTGTTCATAGACCATTCAACCATTAAATACCTAATGAACAAACCTACACTGAATGGGAGGATAATCAGATGGTTATTACTTCTACAAGAATTCAACGTAACCATCATTGATAAACCCGAGAAGTTTAATGTAGTCGCAGACTTTTTATCCCAAATCAAACAAGACAATAGAGATTGTGCCCCTATTCAAGATGAATTTCTAGATGAAAACTTATTTGCCATCTCCATTAAAACACCCTGGTTTGCAGATATCACCAACTATCTAGCCACCTTTGAGTTTCCACCAGATTTTACATCAAAACAAAAGAAACCCCTCATTAAGGAGAGTGCCCAATTTAAATGGATCAATGGTATGCTATTCAGGAGTGGACCTGATTTGGTTTTATGCCGCTACGTTAGATAAGACAAAACATACAAAATACTAAGAGCCTGCCATGATGATCCCTCTAGAGGTCATTATTTAACAAAAAGGATGTCTCACAAGATTTTAGGCACAAGATTTTAGGCACGGGATACTATTGACCTTCCATACATAAAGATGTAAAAAAGTATGTTCGCCATTGTGATGAATGCCAACAAATAGGGAGACCTACTGCATCTAGAGAGATGCCTCTATAGCCACAGGTAGTTTTCAAACCTTTTGAAAAATGGGGACTAGACTTCATAGGTTCCATAGATCCTCCTTCATAGGGTAAGGAATACATCCTAGTTTGTACTGACTACCTAACTAAATGGGCAGAAGTCCAAGCACTAAAAGTTGCTAGGGAAGAACAAATCACAAATTTCTTTTATAACAAGATCTTCCTCAAATTTGGAGCCCCAAGATCAATTGTCACAGATCAAGGACCCCAATTTATGTCTAAAGTTCTATTAGCATTCATTGACCATTTCCAAGTGAGTCATAATAAATCATTTTCTTACCACCCACAAGCAAATGGTCAAGTGGAAGTCATTAATAAAGAGCTTGAAAACTTCCTAACAAAAATGGTTTCGTCAGGAAGGAAGGACTAGGCTAGGAAACTACATGAGACAGTCTGGGCCTATAACACAACTTGGAAATCAACCACTGATCTCACCCCCTATGAATTAGTTTTTGGAAAGAAACCTCTTCTACCCATTGAATTTGAGCTACAAACACTTAGAACAACAATGGAGGTGGGCTTGGACCTTGATCGAGCCCAGGTTGAACAAGTCCTACAACTTAGTGAACTAGATGAACTCCGCATAGAAGCCATTCACCAAACTGAGTTGTTCCAACAACAGTGAAAGGATTGGCACAACAAACATATAAAAGAAAGAGAGTTCCATAGCGATGATTACGCATTGATATTTGACTCTAGATATAAAGATCAAGAAGGTAAACTGAGAACTCATTAGCTGGGTCCATATGAGATTTCTGAAGTATTTCCAAATGGAGCAGTGCAACTTAAACCCATAGATGGTGACACTTGAACACTCGTAGTTAATGGTCATCAATTACAGATCTACCACAAACTTATTAATAAAGAGGAATTTACAAGAATGGTAAAGATGCAAGGAGAGAACCAATGTATCAACTCTGCCTTGGCAGAGGAGCTATAAAAAATGTTCTATTAAAAAAAAGTGTGTGTATGTGTGCTCATTTCAGAGCATTTTGTCTAAATTTTGTTATTGTTTTGTAGGAATTTCCCTTCGGATAGTACAAAGTTTCATTAGCATCTTCATCGGTACTCTGGAACTTCATTCTTGCCCATGTTAAGTTTCGTTGGCATCTTTCAGTGATGCTCTAAAACTTTGTTCCTGTGTTCTAGTGACATCTTTCAACGATGCTCTGGAACTTCGTTCCTGCCCATGTTAAGTTTTGTTGGCATCTTTTAGCAATGCTTAGAAACTTTGTTCCTGTGTTTTGACGACATCTTTTAGTGATGCTTTGGAACTTTGTTCTTGTGCTTCGGTGACATCTTTCAATGATGCTCTGAAACTTTGTTCCTGTGTTCTGGTGGCATCTTTCAGCGATGCTCCAGAACTTTGTTCCTATGCTTTGGCAATATCTTTCAGTGATGCTCTAGAACTTTGTTCCTATGTTCCGGCAGCATCTTTCAGCGATGCTCTGAAACTTTGTTCTTGCATTCCGACGACATCTTTCAATGATGCTCTGAAACTTTGTTCCTACATTCTGGTAGTATCTTTTAGCGATGCTCTAGAACTTTGTTCCTGCATTCTAGCGGCATCTTTCAGTGATGCTCCGAAATTTTGTTCTTGCATTTCGACGGCATCTTTTAGCGATGCTCTGGAACTTTGTTCTTGCGTTCTGATAGCATCTTTTAGCAATGCTCCGGAACTTTGTATCCTCACTCTGGTAGTACCCAATTCTGATACTCCATAATTTTGTTCTCATGTTTCTGTTATGTTCATTCCATGAGCATCAAATTTCGATGCTCTGGAACTTGTGACCCCCTTTGCAAATACTTCAAAAAATTTAGAGCATGCCCATTCATACCATTTATGTCACCCAACTCTTCCATACCAAGACATTCATTAAAACTCATTCCTTATGTTGCCACCCCTGTCATAATAAATGATAATTATTATGACCACTTATCATCATAATAATTAAACACTTCCAGCCACGCCATCATTATCATTAATAAATCCACCTGAACCTTTTTGCCATCCCATCCAAGCTTTGCATGAATGATTTTAACAAAATTGTGAATGCAGTCATTACATCAACAAAGGTGAAATGAATTTCAAATCAATTTCAGGACATAAGGTACGTACACATTTTTTTCTTAATTAAGCAATATATTGTAAATAAACCTTAATAGATTGGCATGTTTTTCCCCTTTTCCAAAATTAGAAATCTATGCAAACTATACTTCAACTGAGGGATATGATGTCACATTAACTCCATGCCATGCATGGTAATAATAAGCACAAGTCCTGGTTAACATGCTGAGTTGACGGATATCACATCACCACCAGCTCACTCCATAGTTTTAATACAAATATATTTTGCCATGAAATTGGTTTTCGTAGTGATTCTTCAGTTTAGACAACTTAAATAGTTGGTCACCTTTGTTGTCATAGCTATTAGTACAAAATTCAACAAAAATTATTAGAAAAACTAATATGGGGGCAAAGCGGAAGTCGAATCCTAGTTCTACAGAAAAGCTATTGGCCTACATAATATTTCAGAGCTATTTCAAAAAGTAGGATGGATGGATTTTACAAAGAAATTCAAAGGGCACAATGCGGAGTTGGTTAATGAATTTGTAGAGAATTTCTCAAACGGGCACTCTATTGTATGAGGGAGAAAATTCAAGGTAAGTGCCTGAATCATTTCCAATTTGACTGGTATTAAAATTGAAGGGGTAAATTTAGCAGAAACAACCAACATTTCTTATCAAAAGATGCTAGAACTTTTCTTGAGGGAAGGGGAACCCCAGCCATTGCTAGTTATAAGTTAAAACAAAGGTTTTTAGAGAATGTCAATAGCAAAACCATGGATAACAATAGTTGCATGGATTATCAAGTAGTTTACTTGCGACCGTTAGTGTGCTACTGTTGTAGGTCCCCCTTTTCACCCACTCACTCATTTGCGCCACGACGTTAAAAACCCTGAGTTAAGAATTAACCTTCCCGCTTTCCTACATGATTCCCTCATTCATATGATTGAAAGATATAAAATTGGGTTTGGGCCATTGGAACACCATGGCCTCATCTCGTTAATTTGTAAATACCAACTGCTAAAAAAGAAAAAAATAGATGAAAAATGGTAGAGATTTCTTAGAAAATTTGAAACCCCAGCACCCATAGGGAACTTTGAAAAGGAAGAATCATCTGGAATAGCGGTGGAAAACCCTAGAGAGCATTCCCCTAAACCTCATCTTCATAGAGGAGATCCCAAAGGGGAAGCATTGATACTTGCACCAAACCCTTTAGAGACTGATGAACACCCTAGGCCACACAATATTTCAGAGACTCCAGAAAAAACAAGAGAATGTGGAATTTGTTGAGTCTGAGAATGAACCAAAAAAGCCTACCTAGGACAAGAGAACAGAGGCCTAAGGAAAAATTACAAAGACCCCCTCCTTTGAGAAGGAGCAAAAGACTAGTTGCAGATTTTGGTTGTTCTGCTGCATGTGATCAACTGCCTATCCCTAAAAAGAAGAGGCAGAACAAACAACCAAATAGAAATGAAACCCTTGAAAAGAATGATACTCATGAATCTGAAGAAGAAATTCACCCACCTGAGAAAGAACATGAGAAAATAGATGAACAAAACCTGAAATATATAATTATTGAAGAAACTGAAGCTCAAGAATAGGATTCTGTGGAAATAATTTCAATGACTAAACAGTCATTAGATGGAAATGAGCCTGAAACAACCCTACAAAATGAATAGCCACACTCACTAGATGATGTAGATAACACAGAGCAAGGCCCTATAGAGAAAAATGATGAAGGACATGTATCTGACCACGATACAGAGATTCTTGGCTCACCTCTTTCAATAGATATAGGAAATGAGAAGTATGATCAAATAGAAATAGAGTTGAAAGAATTGAGAGAAGAAATTGTACAATTAAAAGATAAACTGCAACATAGTGATAGGCAAATTAGTGTACAAAAGTAGGAAATTGATACCTACGTAGAACTCCTACAACAGAAAGATCATGAGATAAGAAATTTGGGGATCAAACTAGAGCAAAAAGATAAACTCATTGAAGATTTGCAGTCCTTGTTGAAACATTTTGAGGAGAAAGATAAGGAACATTTGACCAACCTATCTAAAAAGGATGAACAAATAAAGAATTTGAATGATAATTTTGAAGTATTTCTTCAAACCTTTGTGGAAAGATAGGAAAAGCATAAATAGGAACTTAATGCACCCCTTAGCCAAACTATAGAATTGGAACAAGAATTGCAAGAAGTAAATGTCAAATCAATCATGGAGTCAAAGGAAATATAGACTAAACCAACAAAGATGGAATGGTTCCAAGTACACATTCCTCCCATGCTAAGAAAATGGATGGAAAGATGTTATTTTCTAAGACAAGATGGAATAGAGAATGCCTGACTTAAGAAGGAATTAGTATTGCTAAGGAATCCTATGATAGACTATATCAGGCTAAGACAAATGCATGTAAAGTAGGAGAATTATTGCCAGTTTGTCGAAATCCATCCAGGTTGTATTCTATGTTCTTTAATGAGCAGGTGCCAAGATGGAAACTCCTTAGAATTTCATATAATTTACCTCATCATCCAGATGATAAGCAGTTCTTGGAAACATTTAAAGAATCATCCCCTGCTCAACAAAATCTGCTATGTCAATTTTTTGTGCATAATCTGCTATTAGAAAAATACAGTGATTTCTTCATCAACCTCTTTGTAGGAGAGGTACAACTCAAAGCTTTTATCTCTAATCTGCAGAATCAACTCAATTGGCAAGATAGAACCAGAGAATATCTTCAGGTAGAAAGAACTATAGGGCTCCATATGAGGCATCCTCACCATAATCCCTTTGCCTTTAAAACTTAATTCAGAAGGATTAAAAAGTATGAAGCTATGAAAGAAAAATATAATGAGAGTTTGAGAATTTATTTTGAAGACTTTATAATTAATGGGCCAAAATTGATAGATAGAGCATGGAATGCTTGTGAAGAATGATATACCCCTTTGCCAATGTACCTAAAATGAAGGGAGATGATCTCTCAAACCAACCTTAGGTGTTCCTACAAGAGAGCAGAGGCCTTGATAGAAATTATGTAGTAGATTAAGACTAAGTGGGTAGGCATGAGGTACATACCTCCCTTGCTCCTTCAGCCCCCACCTGTAATTTTGGTGACTGTAGAACAAGACCCTAGATATCTGCATGCATGGAAAATGAGGATAAAATTACATAAGGGTTTTCTTAAATTTCCTAACCATCAAGATGAAGAAGCAGGGGACACCTATGATCTCAGTTCAATGTATGATGAACTAAATAGGAAAAGGGAAGCAGAGAGATAGAGGACCCATTCTCAACAAAGAGCAAGAGGACCTACTCAACCTTAGAGAGGGGAGGATGATGAGGTATAAATAGCCTCATTTCTATCATGAGCCGTATAACCCCTTTCTATGTTACCAAATAACCTAAACCATGCCAATTTATTAGTTTTATAATCAATATTTGTTTATTTTTGAAAGAATGGTGTACAATCTTTGTTTTCAAATTGATTGGAGTTTTTCACTAATGTTGATGTGATTGTGTGTAGAGATCTATGTATTTATGTAGCTTTTTGAGTATGGCTTAGTGGAAGGAATAGACTTGAAAGCAACTGAAGTCAGTAGCATCAGAATACTGAGGCGCCAGAAATCTAGGAGATGCATGATCGTGGACTTCAGCCTGCATTACATCCGACCACCTGGCAGTTTCTATTATTTTCTATTGAAAGCTCTTAAGACATTTCATAACTCCACTCAGAGCCTTTAATATGTTGAATTTAAAAGACAAATAGTTTAGTTAAAGTCTATTTTGCTTGTTGAAGACTTTTTCAGTGGCATTAATACGCCACCTAAAATCTAGGATTTTGGTAGTATAGATTATGGGATGATTCCTAAAAATAGTGATGTTATGATATGATATACTATGCTATGGGAATGTTCAGTTGAATTATGTTATGTTCTGTTATGCTATGAATGAAGACAATCAAGTTCTGTTTGGAGTACTTCTATTTCTGAGTAATGAGAATGCGAATGGAATTTTGGAGCTATTAAATGATGAATGTGATTTGAATTAGTAGGAGATCTCTATAGAGTTGGCCACTCAAAGGATATAGGAATAAATAAGTATTTCAATGTTGTGAAGTTGTGTTGTTCAAATTCTATTATGTGAATGTTTCATTTCAGATTAGTTATGGTAGAATAGTATTATTGTGACCCTGCAAGATATTATGTTTTAGTTATTCCTCTTGAAGTTGAAGTCTTTAAAAGTTTGTGTTATGCTGTAATTTCTAGAGCTTCTGCTCAAATACAGAAGTTCATTGCCAGTTGATAGTGCAAGTTTATATTTAAGAATTTCATGTTTTCTTAGATTAACCTATTTCTTTCAAATTCTTAGTTAGAAAACTTATGTGTTGGATTCTAGTTTAGAGTTTATATGCTTTGTATTTTAAGTTCAAATTCTTTATAGATTAAGTTGTATGCTTTCTAGTTTAGATTTATTCTGTTAAAATATTTCTCAAAAATTTAGAAAACCATTGCTAAGTTGAGATGTCTGAATCCATTCCCTATTACAAATAGACTTGAACACTACCTGATTGACATAACTAACATATTTTTAACTAAAGTGTTAGGACTTAATGACAACATGTCACCTTTCATTAGGACAAGTCACCCCTAGAGATTTTGCTTACGTTGTTGGGTCACCCAAGGAGATCCTAAAGTCATAGGGAATGACCCATAGAGGAGGTTTTGTACAAGTGGTTTCTAGGATGGAGAAAGATCTAGGAGGTGTAAGAATGGTTTTGGCATCCCAAAACTAGCCATAGGATCTCTGCAGGGTGGTCATCCCTTTCACCAGGGCAAGTCACCCCTAGAGATCCCGATTTAGTTGCAAGGTCATCTAGGGAGATCCTACAGTGATAGGGGGTGACCTAGAAAGGAAGAATGTGGCATGAATGTGGCAATGATATTCATATGGGAAGTGGTTGTGGTGACGATAGTGTGGGCATTTTCTCTTGCCAACCTTTGTAGAGATGTAGTGGCGATAATTCTAGTTTGAGTGTTCGTAGTTATGGCATGTATAGCATCAAGTTCTTGGCAAATGTTTCTAAGAATAATTCAAGATACAAGTTTCTACTTTCAATAACTCATCAATATGTGCTAAGATAATGACATGTAGATCATTCTCTTTTTGTATCTATTGGACAACCTAAGACTATTATTCTTCAATGAATTTAGGTGGGGTTATGTTTTCCCTTAGTTCTCTTAAAGTAGCTTCTACCTAATCCTCTCTAATCCTAGTACAAATGAGCATGAGATGCTAAATGTGACCTAGGTGGAGAAATACATGGATGAAGATCTCTTAGGAGTGTGGGTTCAAATGCTTTTAGGCTAATGACAATTTGTTAATGATTTGTGTCCATTAAATGTATGTTTGTTTGAGTTTGATTTTTGGATGCTTGAGCTTGTCTTGGTTGAGTTGATCATTGTTTTATTAGCTGGAAGCTACATTTAGAGCCTTTGGCTTGAATACAAAAGGGCCTAAGTTGTTATGTACATGTTGTCTCTCAAAATTGCACCCTTTCTAAGTTGCAAAACTTGGCATTCTAGAGAAACATGGGATCTTTCTAGGCTTGTGGGTCACCTATGATGGAAATAACCTCTGGAGAAGGCCAGCTTCCTATTGATACTTCACCTATAACTACTTGTACTAATGCCTTTGCAGAGAAAAGAGTAAGAAGGATTACATGAAAATAAAACCTACTATCCAAGGTGATGAACTAAAAGATTATCTGAGACTACACAAAACTGACACACTATAGAACTAGTAATATCAAGGCTCTCATACACAACCCAATAAATCATAATCTTTGCATCATCAATTTGTAAGAAGGCTAAATAACCATAGTCCTTTAAAGGAGAAAGATGTTTTCTCACCACTTAAGACCGATTGTTATTACTAGCACATCTCACAACCTGCAAAAATGTATGTATTCCTAGTGCATAAAGGCACCAACATGAAATATAGCTCCAAGGACAAAGAACATCACAAAGATCTGTACTAACACTAAGGACACACAATATCGAAAGAAATGGGAAGGTATAAACTGCTTATTACTACTAAAAAGGTGTTACAATGTTGTGTTACTCTCAAAATGAGTTACAAAACTGTTCACTTCTGCAAAAGAACTCAGAAAATTACAATATGGTACAAGTGAAAAGCTAGAACATTTTAATAATGAACAAGGAAGAAGACTATATACTTCTCTAAGCAGCTATAAAGGATAAGGACCAAAAACTTCCTTGGTTGTGCATATCATAAAAGCCCTCAAAATATCTATCAAAAAGCCTCCAAAGTGAGTTCTCAATGAAGAAAAAGTCAAGGCATGTCATTACCCATCATAAAAGCTCCAAGAACTGCCTCTTAATGCATTTAAATGCTACTGAAAACAAGTCAAATCCATGAAATAACTCCTCTGTCTATTTGTCAACCTCTCTTGCAACATCATAAATGTTTGGCACTTACCTAATAAATGCTCAACCACATCTCTTTGACCATATCTGAAAGCATCCTCAACTTGCCCTTGTATAATAAATGACACAAATACATTTATTTCTACATTTAATTAACATTAACTAAGTGGTTTATAGACACACCACTTAGCTTAATGTTTTACATTTCAAATTAGTTACAAACCTATGCAGAAAAGAAGGCACTTGGACATAATTATTCAATCTCCTAGTTTTGCATGATTTGGAGATGAATAAATGGTGTGAAAAAAATAGTAAAGTAATCAATGAGACTTACTTTACTACTTGTTAGGGGTTTTCCTACCTTTACATTCTAATGACAAGTAATAAAGTAATTTATAATCCATTACTTTATTATTTGTTTACAATTGTTTATCCATTTCTTAAAAATGCAAAAAAGAAAAAACCCCTTATATCTCCCATGCACAAACAAGATATCTCCTATTCATTACAATGTCCCTCATGCATTTACATTGGATATATGTATTATTTGATCTTTATGACTCCTTTTGCAAAGAATAACATACCTTACCATGCATCGTTTCCTTCAACATAATAAAAACACCTTATTACTCCATTTGAACCCTATGCATTACAAGGTATACTTACCATATGTGTTCATCTTCAAAAGCATATGAATGAGCCTTGAAGGCACAAATTCTAAACATTATATGCAAAAGGACCCAAGGCATGAAAAATGTATTTATCATGGGGATCTAGCATATACAAGATGAACACATACCACAATGGGTATTTCTTAAGGCATGAAAATGTATTTTGATGTGATAAAAATCACAATCAAATTTAGGGCTCCAAAGCAACCCTAACACCAAAATAATGAATTCCCTACCCTTTTGCATCATTTTCACCTTGCATTCGATGGGAAAACCTTCTCTCTGGCCGCCATGACTTAGGTTTTGGAGCACAAAGTTGCTGGTTTTCATGCTGATTCTAAGCATTTTGATGAAGATTTTACTAAGGTAAGCCTTTCCAGCACATATTTGAACAATATCCTTCATTTCAAAAGTATCCTTATGGCTTTCTAGCCATAGCAAAGACCATTCTTTGATGCATTTCTTCTTGTTTTTCTTTGTCTTCATTGTTGATATACACTGTCTCTGGCCGCAACTGTGCTACTGAGTTCACTTGAGGGAAAAACGAAAGCAAAAAGAGGGGTAATACCCACGGTTCTATGCATATCCATCCTCCCAAAAATAGATGTAAGCTTTAAACTCTTGAAAACTGCATTCATTTTTTGCATTTTCTATAGCATGAAGCACGACATGGCATTAGAGGCCATGGCCCCTGATATTTCAGAGCATTATTTAAGATAAAATGGGTTTGAAACTTGAAAAATTTCCTTCTATTCCTGCCATTTTTGCTTGAAACTCTAACGGGTTTCACTATTATGAGAAAGAAAATGTCTCCTCTTATTATAGGCCATGACCTCTATGGCATACAAATGGATTTTAGTATCTTTCTAAGTCTGCAAAACAATCTCTTGAGTTTGAAACTTAGCATTTTTTCTTGCATTTGAAACTTGTGCATACATAATGACAAGGGTTTGTAAGAAACACAAAACTCTGGCAGCGGATTTCAAGCATACAAATTGGGTTTTTCATTTGTGTATATGAAAGACAACAACATCAAATCTGGAAATGCAAAAAATAACTCTCTTGAGCTCAAACTGTTTATTTTCACTGTGCTTTCTTTTCCTTCTACAATTCAATGTGGCTTTTTGACCTTGTATGAAGAAAATACACTCTGATTGTTCCTATGAGAACTCCTAATACAGTTAACTTGCATTCTATCTTCTCCTGTGCAAAGAGAAATTGATCTATTTCCCCAAAAATGCAAAAGATAAGCTTTTCTTTCATTACTGTGCAATGGCCTCTGGTGTGGATGCAATTTCTGTTCTTGTAGCAGCATGATGAAAGTTACATGACTAAGAGTATATGATGATCAATAACCTACATTTTACCCTCCACTATAGAAACAAAAGCTACTATTCTTTAGAATTTCATTTGTCTTTCTGTTTCATAGAAAATACTATGAGATATGGCTTTTGAAGGAAGATTACAATCTCATTTTTTGCTATTCCTTTTATCTATTGTAGCATAAACACTGTGGTTGATCCGATGCACTATCAACAAACCTAGATTTGACATTGATATACATGAAGAAACAAAAGGAAAACTATGAAGTTTTCTCCCAAGCATTTACACTGTGACTGATCTAATGCATCTTCATTTTGATGTTGTCATGAGTCCTTTTTTATGACAGTTCCAATTGGTGGCTGTCCCATATGCTTCATGTTTTTTTTTGTATTGATAAAAACCTAAGGCTATATGCCTTTGCTGTAGGTGATTATACTTCCATCCTATCTTCTTGTCTTATTGCATTTGAATATTGATGAAGATAGAGGTAAAAAGTGTTATGTGTCTCTGCTGTAGGTGGACAGGGAAAATACTATTTTTTGTTGTTCCATCTTTTGCTTTTCTGTATGCTATGGCTGTTGCACTTACTTGATCCAAAATGACACCTTTCATAATCCATTTGTATTTCAATGACACATGTCAAATGTTGGATAAGCTAGCTCCTGTAGCTATAGCATAACATTGATATGGCTGTACCTTTCACTTTTGAGACTACTGTAGCATCTTATGACTGTTTTAGGTAGAGCTGGCTGTTCCTTTTATTTGACTACCATTTTGTTGACTGTCATTTGTCATGCTGCTCATCATTATCAACCTACTGCTTGTTAACTTTTTGCTGCTCCACAGGTTTACTTTTAACTGCATATTTTGTCATGACATCCATATAACCTTTGTTTCTCTTTTGCATGATTTTTGCTACTCCCTTGTCTCATTGTTTATCATCTAAATTTCATCCAACATAGCAACTTCAAAGTTTTCTTCTATAAAGAACATTTCTACAGTGCATGAAATATAGTCTAAAACCTAAATGTTCTCTTCTTCATGAAAGTATGTTGAATGTCATATACTTCTAGATGGCTGCCTTTATTGTTGCTGTTGATAGACTGCCCTTTATCTGATGCAACATTGTGATATACATTTGTTTTCTCTTAGATAATTGAGCAATCCACATATTGATGTGTGGTTGTCACTTTATTTGATTGTTTGGATTGTCAATCATAGATGAGCATTTGCTAGGTTATCACCTCATTTACTATTTCACATGTGTATCTCTACTTGATTCATCAAAGAAGACAAGAAAAGGCTATTCTTCCTGACTATGTATCTTATGAGGCTGAACTTGTATGATATAGGACTGTTCACTTGTGAAAGGAAGCTAGGTTTGTGGAAATCACTTCCTACACTAATCTAATGAGGGGAGGAGAGTGCAAATTCAAATTTATCCTAACAATTACAAAAAAATTAAACCATTAACATGAGATATTGCAGCAAACACATAAGAAATAAAGAATGACAGAAGAAGAGAGACACAAGATATACGTGGGGAAAACCCTTACGGGTGAAAAACCCCACACTCCAAAACACTGCTCAACTGTATTACGTAAACAAAGAAGTTACAATACAAATCAAAGCCAATGCTCTTGTAGGAGTCTTTGACACTCATATCTGGAGACGATCCAGTAGCATAACAATACCTATAAAACCTATAGTACATCTTCTCCTCCAAGCACCTGTTATATAGAAAATACAAGGCAAAATTGCCTCTATCTTGGAATGGGCGTCCAACTTGGCCTAATGGCCCAAAACCCATGCCTATGGACACTTGGTCAACATTGTAAGATGCTCCTAACACTTGTCTATAGACCCCATCCCAAAGAGGTCGCCTATTTCTGAAATGGGCTATGACAGATGCTCTTACGACTGTCATAGAATCTGTCATAGCAGTTACAACTTATAGCTATAAGAGAATCTAACATACACAGACTATAAATAGCATATTCTCTTACAACATATCATAGTCCACCTTGGGACACCCAAAGATGCCTTTTTCAAAGATGCTCTTTGACACATGTCTTCACCTGTCATAGAATCTCCTATTTCTGACTCTTACATGTCATAACTTTGTCATAAGAATCTATCATGACCGTTACGGTCAAAATTCCCTTACACAACATCCAAGATGTCGACACATGGAAAAATATTCCTACCACAAAGTGGGATGCCTATCTCCTCATGTGAGGACAAAATTACAATTTTTCATCTTCCATGTAGGATGACACATCACTGTGCCACATCCCACAAGATGACAATATGAAATTTACAATTAATTTACAACATAGGAAATGAATAAATAAATACAATGAAAATAATACAAGGAATTACCAAGGTTGAAACACATTAATTCTAAACATTCTCCCACTTGTCGAACACCTTGTAAGAGCCAATAGAATAACAGGATTTAACTGCTATAGGCCGAGAGGCCCATACATTCCAAACACCATCTGAACTTCTTTGTGCCCACTGGCTTCATCAATACATCTACAACATTCTTCAAAGTATCTACCTTCTCCAAATTTACCTTCCCATCCTTTACCATGTCTCGCACAAAGTGAAACTGTACATCAATATGCTTTGTTCTGGCATGGAAAGTTAGATTCTTTGCAAGGCAAATTGCACTCTGACTATCACAACTGATCATAATTTGACTTGCATCAACACCAATATATGAACACAATCTCTTAAGCCAAATAACTTCCTTACAAGTATGAGTTGCAGCCATATACTTAGCTTTTGTAGTGGACAAAGAAACCACAGGTTGTTGCTTACTCATCCAACTAATTGCACCACCAAACATTGTGAACACATATGCACTAGTGGATCTCCTGCTGTTAATGTCACCTGCCCAATCAGAATCCACAAATCCACGAATACAAACTGAATGTGGAGGTCTTGTAGCATTGCCATGATAGAAAATGGAATACTCAAAATTACCCCTCAAATATTTGAACACTCGCTTAACTGCATCCCAATGTACCCGTCCAAGATTAGCCATAAACTGACTAAGGACTCCCACTTCTTGGGCAATGTCTGGTCTTGTGCAGACCATAGCATACATCAAATTGCCAACAGCCCTAGCATAAGGTACTTTGCTCATGTCCTCCACCCCACTAGGAGATTTTGGACAATCACTAATAGATAACTTTGTTCCTAATGAAACAAGAACACTCACTGATCTACAATCTACCATGTTGAACCTGTCTAACACAGTCTTCACATACTTACTCTGGCTTAACCAAAGTTTTATGTTTGCTCTGTCTCTTCTGATCTCCATTCCCAGAATGTACCTGGCTGCCCCAAGATTTTTCATCTCAAACTGTGCTAACAACTGAGACTTCAAATCAAAAATCATATTCTTACCATTCCCAATCAATAGCATATCGTCAACATACAATGCAATAATGAGAATGCAATCATTGTCAAATTTGTAATACACACAATGATCCAATTTTGATCTCAAATAACTAATTGACAACACAAAGTCATCAAACTTCAAGTACCACATCCTAGGAGACTCCTTCAAACCATACAAAGACTTCTTAAGCTTGCAAACCAAATTTTCTTTACCTTTCTCTATGTAATGATCTGGCTGTGACATGTAGATTTCTTCCTCCAAATCACCATGAAGGAAAGTTATCTTCACATCCATCTGTTCTACCTCTAAATCATAAGCAACTGCAAGAGATAACAAAAATCTAATGGATGTCAACTTTGCAATAGAAGAGAAAATTTCACCATAATCAATTCCCTCCACTTATGAGTACCCCTTCGCAACCAATCTAGCCTTGTACTTTTCAACACTGCCATCTGCACTGAATTTCTTTTTGAACACCCATTTGCAACCAACAAGTTTTCATCCATCAGGCAAAGGCACCAAGTCCCATGTTTTGTTCTTTTCTAAAGAAGCCATCTCATCCTCCATGGCCTCCTTCCAGGAACCTGCATCTTTCATGCCCATGGCCTCTTTCACAGTTCTAGGCTCATCAGTGTTAGAAAGTAAAGCAAAAGCACAACTAGAATCAAGTAATGAATAACCAAATCTATCAGGTTGCTTTCTTGTTCGTGTAGACCTCCTTAATGGATGAGGTTGAGGTTCTACTTCTTCTTCTTCACTTCCAGAGCTGCTAGAGCTCTCCTCATCATTAGGCCTCATAGGGTCTGTCAGTTCAGTCTTCTCACAGGTAGAAGGAAACTAAACTGCATCTTCTTTCTTTTCTGACTGTTCTGGCTATAGAACAACAGAAGAAGGTGTTAGCTCTCTGAAGATAACACTTCTACTATACAACACTTTTTCAGTCATGGGATCCCGAAGCTTGTATCCTTTCACACCGACACCATATCCAATGAAAATACATTTAATAGCCTTGTTCTCCAACTTAGACAGTTTCTCCCTAGGCACATGTGCATATGCCTCACAAAAAAAAAACATGAAGATGCCTTACTGAAGGCTTCTTACCAGACCACACCTCCATAGGTGTTTTGCCAACAAGAGCTGATATAGGAGATCTATTTACCAGATAGCAAGCAGTGGCAACAACTTCAGCCCAAAACTTTTGTTCGAGGCTTGCTCCACTAAGCATACTCCTAGCCTTCTCCATCGGTGTCTTGTTCATCCTCTTTGCAACTCCATTTTGTTGTGGGGTATATGGAGTTTTCTTATGCCTTTCAATCCCTTGCTCCTTGCAGAACTTATCAAACTCTACTGAACAAAACTCACCACCATTGTCAGTTCTCAAACACTTAATCTATTTACAAGTCTGATTTTTAGCAAAGGCTTTAAACTCCTTAAACTGACTAAAGACTTTAGTCTTGCTTCTGATAAAATAAACCCATGTCCTTCTACTGTAATCATTTATGAAAGATACAAAATATACAAATTTTGAAATTGAAGGAACATTCACAGGACCAAACACATCAAAATGAATTAGATCCAATACACCAGAAGACTTATGAGAACTAGAGTAAAACTGAAGACGGTTTTGTTTTTTCCATAAATGCAATGTTCACAAAAGTCAAACTCAAGATTACAATCATTTAACCCCTCAATGAGGTTTTTATTTTTTAGGGTACACAGACCCTTCTCACCAATGTGGCCATATCTCAAATGCCATAACATAGTCTTTTTAGCAGGAAGCTTGGCTTCCATGGCATGTGCATAACCATTAAAACCAGTTACAACAGATTTCTTCACTGCATGTTCAGATGGTGGGGATGAAGTGACAACAGCTCGTTTCCTTGAGTTAGAAGAACTATTACACTATGAAGTGCATGCCTCCAGCTGAAACAGAGTACCCCTCCGAGTACCCTTCGCAAGCACCATATATCCTCTTGTCATCTTGCATCCCTCCTTCGAAAAGACAACCTGCACACCTCCATCATTCAACATCCTTATAGAAAGCAGGTTCCATACAAGGCCTGGAATGTGCATAACTCCAGTGATCCCCTTCACTCGTTCATCAGGGAATCAGATTAAGACTCTTCCACAACCAACAATCTTCAGATGAGAGTCATCACTAAGGTACACCCTTCCACCATCGAACTCTTCATACTTTTTAAACCAGTCTCGATGCGAGGTCATGTGGAATGATGCACTAGAATCAATCAACCACACATCATCAGATGCATGGGTGGCCAGGGCTGCGATGAAGGCATCACCATCATCTTTGTCAAAATTTGAATCAGGAGCTTTCTTCTTCTTTTTCTTCTCCTCTTTGCATTCCTTTCAAAAATGCCCAGACTTGCCACGGTTCCAACAGAGAGCCTTGGACTTTCCAGGAGATTTGGATCTCCCACAGGATTTGGATCTGCCCTTCTCATCTTTCTTGTCTTTCTTCTTCCCCTTCTCCTTGGGTCTTCCACGAACTACAAGAGCCTCTTTGGTTGATTCAGATGTCTTCCTCTGCATTTCTTCAGATAATAGCAAGGACACCACATCTTCCATCTTGAAGGTGGTAGTGGTGCTTCTGATAGCCATGACAAGATGATCCCATGAATCTGGCAAAGAACAAAGAAAGGTCATACATCGATCCTCCTCCTCCATTTTCACACCCACAGATCTCAACTATGCAACGATCATGTTGAAAGCATTCATGTGATCTGTAATAGATCCTTCATCTTCCATTTTCAGAGTGAACAAATTTTTCAGGAAGAGTTTGTTCACTAAGGACTTGGCCTGATAAACATCACCCAACTTCTTCCAAAGATCCTTCGTTGTCTTCTCCTTATGGATGTTCAATAGAACAGAGTCAGCTAAACAAAGTCTTATGAGACCCTTAGCCTTCTGATCTTTGAGGTCCCAATCATCTTGTGACATTGCTGTAGGTTTCACACCGGATACGGTTTCCCATAGGTCACGATCAATAAGTAGGTCCTCCATCTTGAGTTTCCACAACTCAAAATTAGTGCCATTGAATTTCTCAACCTCTAACCTTTCGGATGTGGTTGCCATCTCCTTGCTATAACAAGATACATAATACTCTGCACAACACTCCCACTCAATCTAAGATTAGCTCAAAAAACCCCTACCCAGTAGCTAGGACCAAAACTAGCCAGGCTCTGATACCAACTGAAAGGAAGCTAGGTGTGTGGAAATCGCTTCCTACACTAATCTAATGAGGGGAGGAGAGTGCAAATTCAAATTTATCCTAACTATTACAGCAACATTAAACCATTAATATGAGATATTGCAGCAAACACATAAGAAAGAAAGAATGACAAAAGAAGAGAGACACAAGATATACGTGGGGAAAACCCTTACGGGTGAAAAACCCCACACTCCAAAACACTGCTCAACTATATTACGTAAACAAAGAGGATACAATACAAATCATAGCCAATGCTCTTGCAGGAGTCTTCGGCACTTGTATCTGGAGATGATTCGACAGTATAACAGTACCTATAAAACCTATAATACATCTCCTCCAAGCACCTGTTTATATAGAAAATACAAGGCAAAATTGCCTCTATCTTGGAATGGGTGTCCAACTTGGCCTCATGGCCCAAAACCCACGCCTATGGACACTTGGTCAACATTGTAAGATGCTCTTGACACTTTTCCATAGACCCCATCCCAAAGAGGTCACCTATTTCCAAAATGGGCTATGACAGATGCTCTTACGACTCTTACGACCGTCATAAAATCTGTCATAGCAGTTACAACTTACAACTGTAAGAGAATCTATCATACATAGGCTATAAATAGCATATTCTCTTACAACATGTCATAGTCCACCTTGGTTCCCCCAAAGATGCCTTTTTCAAATATGCTCTTCAACACATGTCTTCACCTATCATAAAATCTCCTATTTCTGACTTACATGTCATAAGTTTGTCATAGGAATCTGTCATGACCGTTATGGTCAAAATTCCCTTACACAACATCTAAGATGTCGACACATGGCAAAATATTCCTACCACAAAGTGGGATTCCTATCTCCTCATGTGAAGACGAAATTACAAGTTGTCATCTTCCATGTAGGATGACACATCACCGTGCCACATGCCACAAGATGACAATATGAAATTTACAATTAATTTACAACATAGGCAATGAATAAATAAATATAATGAAAATAATACAAGGAATTACCAAGGTTGAGACACCTTAATTCCCAACAACTTGCACATATGATCAATAATTTGATACTTCATAATAGCAAAAGGAAAATACCTACTTCATTGTGCACTGATGTCCTCTTTTCCTTTATGACTGTGTATGATCATGTTGACTGCACTTGTATATGTTCTTCTACTATGACTGAAACCTATGTTTCTTTGATGGCATCATGGGCTCTTAATGACAGTAACACATGGCATTTGACTTGGTTGTCCCATATGACATTTGTTCCAATTTGACTGTACCTTCTCTCTTGTACTCTATACATCTGATTTAGTAGCAACATGCATGTCCTGGAAACATCATGATGCTTGGTCTATTGAATATCTCTGCATTGATGTCATTACTCCAAGCATGTTGGGCTCAACTCTTATGGTAGTCCATTTTCTCCACATGCCATTTAATAAAAGATGAATCAACAAACTGATTTCTCATATACCTTCACATGAAGCAAATATGTTAGCATATGAAACACATCTTTGATTCATGATGTGGGGTTACTTGTATGGATCTATCTCTTTCTAATATAGCACTTATGTCTACTCATTCTGACCTCTCTTATGCTGATATCTGGTTACTGATATACTATTGTGACATAAAAGTGAATGGTACTTTTGAAGTTCTGATTGTGTATGAAAAGACTTGGTACCCTGAGCATTAACAAAATCTATTTTCCAAGTATATTGGAGCTCAAATGGATGGAGGAAGATAGCAAGCAGCTCAACCACGGGATTCATCATTCACAGGCAATGACATGTCCCTCTTCTTTTCCTATGCATTTCTTTTCTTTCAAAAGTAAAATTTATTTTTATGTTGCCTATTTCAGTTACTCCCACAGCTTGTGTGGGACACTTTTATACATTCTTTTGAATACAAACAACTATCTCATCCTATGCAATGACTTATGTATATTTCACTTGTCTAAATCAAATACATAGCATAAAACAACTGATCTTTCTTTGGAACAAATGTGTAAAACATGATGCATAATTTGACAATCTATAAATACCTCTTTTACTTGCACTAAAACATAATGAATAATCGACAACTGAAATATGAACTCCATCAATTCTCTTCATTCTTTGAATGCCTGTTTTCTTGTTCGTAGATGATTTCACTTACCAGGATGATATAACAGCTCAGCTTGAGCTATTACATGATTTTGATAAGTGATTTTGCACTTGTCTTCTGTCAAGACATCAGACATTGACTAGATGATCCTGCTTAAGTAAAAAAATGTACTCCCTCTAAAACAACTGATGTTTAGGCCTTGCTAAATTAGGTGTGAACATAATTTAGTAACAGTAAAGATTTGTTTGTTTTGTGCATTCATAAGAAAAAGAATGAAATAATAAACTGACTATGCCAGGTTCTTATGTTGCAATAGTTTCAAAGAAAGAATGATTATAAGGTTTCTCATTGGATGCTTTATTGCAAAATAATTGACTTGTTGATTCTAAAATGAGATCCTACAATAAAATAATCTAAACTAAAGTGATAAATTTGTTGCAAGTATGTACCTAATCGGTGTTGTCATTGATGTCAACATATCCTTGTTGTCATTAGTGTCAACTGTATCTTATTCTATTACTTGTTTAGAAGAATTGTATGTTGAGGATATTGAGAAAATTAGCCTCTCGGGAAGAAACAAGTGAGTTACAGAGAAGTGCAGTATAGACAGTGAGTTGTATGCTGAAGAAAAGTCTAGTAAATTGCTCCACATTTATTTTTGCTTGAAGATCATGGTCTATGGATTGGAATTAAGTTAGAGGTATGTCTGAGGATGCTACATTCTAGGTTTGAACCATCCGCATGAAGATCTGAGTGAGTTGTGTTCACTAGAGTGAAATCTACTTTTTCTGTAAGATCAGTTGGGACAGGAAGAAAGTATTATGCTCCGCATTCCTCTACAATAAAGTATTTGGCTTTGCAGTTCTAAAGGGAACTCTGGGATGATGATAAGTACTTACAGTGGCAATGGTTCATGGTTGGGTGGTCCACAACCTATCTTTCTTTTATGACAGTTGAAGATAGTGAAGTTTATGTGTTCCGGTGAGAAGATTCCTATGGATAAAGTGGTTAATGTTTGTGTGGTTGCTCCTGATGATTATAGCATGCTTGTGGATGTCTCCTAATCATGTTCCTATCTAGACTTTGGTCCATGTTAAGAAATTGAGATGGTGTGTGAAGATTGTTCCCAGATAATGTAGCGTGTAACCAATATTGGCTGACCTGGTTGATCCCAGTGATTGCGGAGATCTCTAGAATATTGTGGAAGTGTGTTGTGGCATGGAAGATCATGTTTGAGTCCCAACTAAGGCATGGCATGATCTAATTTTCATTCCCTTTGCATAAAGTTGTAATAGGTCAAGACCTATTTTGTAAATGTTTGTAATACCAACCTTGGAGATTGTTCCAATAGTTGATGATTGTGATGCCGACCTTGATGATCATTCCAAAGTTGATGTAGTGTATAAATACTTGTAGTTGAGTCATGGAAAAGGTGTCCTTGAGTGAAAATGGAAATATGTTAAGAAAGGTCCAAAAGGTAGAGCAGAGAAGAGGTAGAGGAAAGAAGAGGAGGAGCAGAGCAGGGGAATTATTGTACTTCAGTTGTAAATATAGAAAGGTGTTGATCATGGCAGTGAGTCTGGAACTAAGTCACCAGTAGAGTTTAACAACCCTTATTATAATCTTGCTAGGTTTAGGGTTGAGGCAGTGAGCTTGCTATACCTAGTTGTTCTTCATGGCAGTAAGCCAGTATGTTTAGGCCCATGGAGTGACCAAGCTTGAACATCATTATTTCAAGATTGCAATATATATTGAGAGTTAATCCTCTCCGTGGTTTTTCCCCACCTTGGGGTTTTCCACATAAATCTTGTGTCTCTTGTGTTTGATGTTGTATCTGTGGTTAAGTTTATGATTTCATGCACTCATTGTTAAATCATAATAATTGTGGATAAGTGATGAATGTTTAAATTGTAGAAAGTGTTTAAGTTTTTGTGATAGCTGGTTCACCCCCCCTCTCAGTTGTCTGGCGCATATCAACAATTAGTATCAGAGCCAAGTTCCTCTGAAGGAAGTTTAACAGCTTGAGGAAGATCCAAAATGTCTTACAAGAAGGAAGTGTTGCATTTTGATGAAATGAATTATGTTCTCTGGAAGGCTCGGATGAAAAGCCATCTTCTTTCTCTTGGTTACAAAGTTTGGAAAGTTGTAGAAAAAGAATACACCATACCTCAAAATGGCCTGACAACTGAAGATGAAATCAAAGAATATGAGATAGATATCAAGGAAAAGGATGCTCTGTTAAGCTCATTAACCAACTCAATATTGACGAAAGTGGTGGATCTTGAAACTATAAATAAGGTATGGGAAAATTTGAAAAATATGTATGAAGGAGATGATTCTGTGAAGGAAACAAAGTTACAAAGTCTAAAAGTGAAATTTGAAAGCTTGAAGATGAATAATGATGAAAACATATCAGCTTTTATGCAAAGAGTTGATGAACTCGTTATAGGGATAAAAGCCATAGGCAGAACTCTCGAAGAAAAGTAAATTGTTATGAAAACTCTTAGATCTCTACCCAAGTCCTACTGTCACAAGGTAGTTGCGATTGAATAATTCAAGCAAGTAAAAACTGTTAACAGGGATCAATTGCTTGGTAAAATTACTACTTTTGAAATGAGGGAGTTAGATGATGCTCTGCCGAAAGTTGAGACGACCTTCAAAGCCAATACTCCTGGAAGTAATTCCAGATTAGAAAAGTACAACGTAGAATCTAATGATGAGTTAGATGAAGCTAAAGCCAACTTTGTGGACATATTGCAAAGAGGATCCAGTAAGTATAAAGGCAAACTTCCTTTCAAATGTTTTTCCTGTGGTAAAGTAGGTCATTTTGCTTCCAAATGTCTTGAAAGAATTGAAAGAAATAGAAGAAGATATGAGAATAGGCCTAGGACCCAAAAGAAGTGTTATTATGTTGAAGATTTTGATGATGATGAAGGAGTATCAGATAATGGTGAACCAGATAATGCTAGTTCCTCTGTAAATGAATGCTTGTTCATTGCTATTAAGGAAGATCTTGTGTCTACTAATTCTCCTAACTGTGTGAAGGAAGAAAAACTAGTGGAAAGTGCTTTGGCTGCTCAAGTCATTAAGGACAAGGATGAATGGGTTATTGATAGTGGTTTCTCTCACCACATGACTGGTGACAAAAGTAAGTTTGTAAGTTTGGAAAGATATGATGGTGGACTGGTTAGGTTTAGAGATGATACAACTGGTAGGATTTGTGGGAAAGGATCTATTTCTTTTGATGGCAAGCATAATACTGAAGATGTCTTGTATGTGAAAGGATTAAAGCACAATCTTCTAAGTGTGGGTCAGATGTGTGACAAGCGCTATGACTTAAGCTTCAAGGACAATGGATGCAAGATCAGAGAAAGCTCCAGAACAGTCATTGCAACTGGTAAGAAGACCAGAGGTAATATCTATCACTTGAAAGCAACCGAGAACTATTACTTGTTGACTCAGATTGATGAGAGTTGGTTATGGCATAGAAGGTTGTGTCACATAAATTTTGATAATATTATGAAGATAAGTACTGCACAGATTGTTAGAGATTTGCCTAAGCTTGTGAAGCCTGCTAATCTAGTTTGCAAGGAGTGTCAATTTGGGAAACAAACAAGAACGAGTTTTAAAAGCAAGGACCAATTAGTTGGAGGACTACTTGAGCTAGTGCATATAGATTTGTGTGGACCTACCAGAGTAAGAAGTTTGCAAGGAGACATAGGAGGAGAGTTCACATCAAATGAATTCAATTTCTTTTGTGAAGAACATGGAATAAAAAATGGCTATTTGCGCCCAAAACTTCACAACAAAATGGAGTTGTTGAAAGGAAAAATAGAATAGTTCAAGAAGCTTCTAGAACCATGATGAAGGAAGCTCATCTTTTGAAAGCATATTGGAGAAATGCAATTCACACCGCAGTATATATCCTAAACAGAGTCCAAGTAAAAGGTAACAGTTCAAAAACTCCCTATGAATTGTGGCATGATAGAGTTCCTACTGTGAAATATTTCAACGTTTTTGGTAGCAGATGCTATATCAAAAGAGAAGAAGATTTAGGCAAGTTTGATGCTATATGTGATGGAGGAATCTTCCTTGGTTACTCCACTAAGAGTAAGGCCTACCAGTGCTATAATAAGAGGATGAATAAGATCATTCAAAGTGCAAATGTTAAAGTTGATGAATGTAAGGAAATGTCTTTAGAATCAAGTGGATATGAGTTAGATGATCCAGATGTTTCAGAAGTGGTACAACATGAAGACAACACAGATGAAGAAGAACAAGCTCTGATAAGTGCTACCAAAACTCCAAGATATATAAGAATTAGTCATTCTAAAAATAAAATCATAGGAGATAAAAGCAAAGGGATCTTAACCAGAAGAAAATTTGCAGAAGAACAAGTAAATTTCTGTTTGATTTCTAAGATGAGAATTGGATAAAGGCTATGAAAGAGGAATTGATGCAGATAGGGAAGAATCAGACTTGGGATCTTGTTCCCAGACCAACAGACAAGAATGTAATTGGTACAAAGTGGGTCTTCAGAAACAAAATGAATGCGAATGGTGAAGTGGTAAGAAACAAAGCAAGGTTGGTGTGCAAAGGATACACTCAAGCTGAAGGAATAGACTTTGAAGAAACTTTTGCTCCAGTAGCAAGGATTGAAGCAATAAGGATGTTTTTGGCTTTTGTAGCATACAAAGATTTCAAGGTTTATCAAATGAATGTGAAGTTTGCCTTCTTAAATGAAGCGTTGGAAGAGGAAGTCTATATTGAACAACTGAAAGGATTTCAGTCATCAGAATAAGGGGATATAGTATGCAGATTGAAGAAAGCTTTGTATGGATTAGAACTAGCTCCCAGGGCATGGTATGCACGGTTGGACAGGTACCTGATACAGATAGGGTTCAATAAAGGCACTATAGATAGTAATCTCTACTTCAAGATCAATGATGAACAAACCCTGATTGTTACAGTTTTTGTTGATGATATTATTTTTGGAGGCAATGAAGGTATGTGCTCAGTTTTTGCTAGAGAAATGCAAACTGAATTTGAAATGTCTATGTGTGGAGAGATGAACTTATTTTTAGGTCTACAAATAAGTCAATCAGATAAGGGTATTTTCATTTCTTAGTCTAAGTACGTGAAAGAGTTTTTAAAGAAATTTGGGATGGAAGACTCTAAACTAGTATGCACACCTATGATAACTGGTTGTAAGTTGAGAAAAGATGATAACTCACCCATGGCAGACCAGAAAAAGTATAGATCTATGATAGGAGGATTACTTTATCTGACTCAAACTAGACCTGACATAATGCATGCAGTATGTATTGTGGCAAGATTTTAGGCAGAACCCAAGGAATCACATGTGATGGCAGTCAAAAGAATTCTAAGATACTTAAAAGGCACAATAGATTTTGGTCTGTGGTACCCTAAGGACTATGACTTTACTCTCAGTGCATATACTGATGCATATTGGGCCAGAGATGTGGATGACAGAAAAAGTACAAGTGGAAGTGCATTCTTCTTGGGAAAAAGATTAGTACCTTGGTTAAGAAAGAAACAAGATTCAATATCCCTGTCTACTACAGAGGTAGAATACATTGCAACAGCATGCAGTTGCACTCAAATGTTATGGATGAAGCAGATTTTGAAGGACATCAAAGTTGTGTATGAAGATCCCATTGCAATCTTTTGTGATAACACAAGTGCCATTAACATATCAAAGAATCCAATGAAGCATTCAAGGACAAAGCACATATCCATCAGGTATCATTTTCTGAGAGAAAAGGTGATAGAGAATGAAGTCAAGTTGGAGTATGTTTCCACCAAGGATCAAATTGCAGACATTTTTACCAAGCCTTTGCCTAAGGATACTTTTGAGTATCTTAGAGGAAAGTTAGGGGTCATCACCCCTCCTACTCTAAACTAAGATGCACAATAGTGCATCAGTCCGGAGGTGTTTAGAGGTCCGGATTGATGCTTTTTAGGGCTACTTCTAAGGGGGAGTAGTTAGAGAGTTCAGAAGAGAGATTAGAGTAGAGAAGAAGAGTACAAGTATGTTCCCTTTGCCATTGATATCAAAGGGGGAGATAAGTCATGTGAAAAACTTAGAGTGCAGATGTGCAAAATAAATGGGGAGAATTTTGGAGAAAGAAAGAAGTGCAGGTGTGTAAAGAGAAAGGGGGAGAAAAGTATGTGCCTAATTGGTGTTGTCATTGATGTCAACATATCCTTGTTGTCATTAGTGCAACTGTATCTTATTCTATTACTTATTTAGAAGAATTGTATGTTGAGGATATTGAGAAAATTAGCCTCTTGGAAGAAACAAGTGAGTTACAGAGAAGTGCAGTCATTGTGTCCTACATTTGGACCTATAAAAATAAAAGAAGAGATTATGTGCAGTATAAAGTGGTTTCCAAAATATGATTAGTGAGAAAGTGCAAATAAGAGGACTACTACTGATGCATGGTTTGAGAAATGCTATGTTTGTCACATGCCATGTTGCTCATCTAGACTTATAAAACAAAAACTAAAAAATTGATTCAAGTGTAAATCGAACAAGGGGTTAGCTCAAAATCTATGAAAAAGAGGATAAATAGATGTACCATAATGGTAGGGCTTGAGGTATGCCTATGTTGCCTCGCCTCGATGACCTATAAGAAGAAAACAACACATCATCATGCCAAAACTATGTTGATAACTGAGAGGGGGGGGGTGAATCAGTTATCCTAATTATTTCTTCTTTTGAACTTTCTTATTAATCAATGCAGCATTGAATCAAACAA